>OZ024742.1:25719936-25757436 GCA_964016885.1 Eledone cirrhosa
ACAGAACAGAATAAATCACTCTAAGCCTTTCAAACTTTTCATGAGTCACGTATATATTTGATAAACCAGCCCCATACTGCAATAGAGCATTGACAAAATGGTTTAATGACGGGTTATAGTATATAAGAATATTTCCTTTATTAATAACAATAAACCTTCTAAAACTGGAATCACATTAGTTTACTCTATGAAGATATTTGTTATACAAGTGTGGCCGCATCTATCTGATGAGGTACACTCGTACGCAGCATCATAATGTTGATAATAGTAAACATGCATGTTCCTCAGAATAATCATCACATTTTTAATAGAAATTCTGTCAATGTCAGCAATACTTGTTTAGGTGATATAGAGGTATAATAAAATATATAAAAAATAACATGCTATACTATGTCGTTTTGAATAGAGGCCTGTTGAAGAAGTTGGTGCATAAGACAAGTATAAAAGATATTGGTTACACGGAAAAGGCATATATATGGATTACCAACATCGATAAAATTGTCAATCATTCAGAAATCTGATGTTTCGACATGAATATAAAAGTACGCCAATATTGGAATGTGAAAGGAAACATAAAAAATAACAAACATCTTCCATATTTTTTATCAGAGAAGAGACTTGCATCAAATGTATGACAACCATCGATGATATACATTAAAATCACTCTCCCCCACTTCCTTTCTCTTTCTCTCTCTGTCTATCAATAAATATGGATATATATACATATATATAAACATAAATAAATTATATATATATATATATATATATATATATATATATATATATATATATATATATAATTTATTTATGTTTATATATATATATATATATATATATATATATGTTTGTGTGTTTTTAAATGTATTTATTTATAGACACATACATACATACAGACATACGTACATCACACACACATATATATATATATATATACGTATATTACTTCGTCGTGCAGATTGTGTGATTTAGTATTGTAGTATATAAATCTAGAGCATATATGAATATGAAAATAACAATGGAAACTGAGGCGGATCTTAGTTTAGGATGTGTGGAGGTAACCGTTGGAAGATTGGTATGCTCGGATAAATGTAGACAAAGATGCCTGCCACGAATCAAACTCCCCATCTCTCGGATGCCCAGTGAGTGTTTTGAACAATAAGGCAGTGACTCCCTGGTTCTTATTACGTCATTTCAGAAAACTTTAAAATTGTAGGTAGGACTGTAAACCTCCGCTTGCCTTCAGAAGCATTGGCAAAATTTGGAATTTTCTCAACTATCATTTATAGTGTTCAACTATTATTATCATTGTCATTTGCTTAGGGACGGCTTCATCTGAAATTAAAAAACACACACACACACACACACACACACACACACACACACAGAAACACACACATACACACACACACACACACACACACACACACACACACATATATATATATATATATATATTTAAATAACAGATTATAGTTTAAGCAAAGAATCACTGCATTCACGCTTATCGAGCACTCTTCGGATTTTAGTCTTCATATTTATTATTATTACTATATATATATACATATATACACATACTTATATATATGTGTGTGTGTGCATACATGTTTAGGCTTCCACATACGTGTATATATGTATATATTGTTGGTGTATTCATGTACTTATTTAATATGTGTATATACATGCCTACACGCACAGACACCTATACAAATATGCCTATATGTAGGTATGGTTATGTGTATGAATGTGTATGAATGTGTCTATGTATTTGTGAACGTACTGCTGTGTGTGCTTGCTCTTCTAGAAGTTTAATTTAGCTATATCTCTTTATTAAAAACTACTGCTCTTTTCCATCTATAGTAAGTTAAATATAATATTCTATATAACCAACGAAAATAACTGCTGATGGCTAGTTTGTATTTCATTGTTCATTTGTGGAGACTGGGAGAAATCTATCGCTGAAGAATTGGAAAGCAATGTGTTTTAGTAATAATCTTAGAGTAAGAGAGAAGCCATGTTAACCGCTCTTTATAATTTCTCAGCGAACGTAGAATGGATTTTATTGAACTTAATCTTAAAAATAACCCTCAATTGTCTGATTCTGAATAGAGAACTCATATTCTGAGAGTATTTATTGGAATAATTCAATGCAGGTAATATTATTGAAGTAATTTGTTTGCCTTTTAGGTTGAGATATCTAGACAGAACGCAGTAGGTTTTAAAAATGGATTCGTCAAAAATTGGAAACCATATAGAAGAAATGATATTTAAATCATATTTCATTTGTGTAATTGTTAAACTAAGGCAGCGAATTTGCAGATTCGTCAGAATCGCGGATAGAATTCTTTGCGGTATTCGTTCTGGCTGCCTGTTCTCTGAGTTCAAATCCCGCCGTGGTCAACTGTCTTTCATCTTTCTGTGGTCAATAAAACAGTATCAGTCTAGAACTGAGGTTAATTCTTCCTTTATATCTATTTCTCACTCTATCTTTCTCTGGAGGAAATCTGCCATACGCAGACCTAGAGAGGGGTTGGGCTTCACCAGGCTTTAGAATGCCAAAGATGCACCGTAGATCACCACATTACCGATACATATCCATCAAGGTTTACTGTACCAAACAAGAAAAAAAAACCCCATTTACTAGCGTCTTTGACAGAAAATATATGACTGTGGTAAATGTTCGAGTCATGTATTGTTATCATATTTTGTTTTTACAGTTGTTGTTGTTCTTGTTGTGCCTTGGTATTAAACATTTGATAATCAGCAAAGTTAACATAGGGGTCTCATCAACATGTATCACATGGGTGGGAGTGCAGGACAGAAACTAATGGGAGGGGAGAAAACAAAGGGAACAATTGTCTCGGCCTTCTTGCGGTGGAGAGGACAGCAATAGCTGCAGCAAATTATTTGTGCCCCGAGCTGGGTTTTTTAATTTTTAGGATGGTTAGAATTTATTAATTTAATACCTGTATGTATAATATTTCAATTCCAATTACTTGCACCAGGCTAACTTTGATATGTAAAAATGGTTTGGGGATGTTTGTTGTGTATTCGCATTTTTTGTGTATGAGAGACCCCACAAAATCTGAAGTGCTCTGCACCCACCAAGGACAGAATCCAACGCTATCTGTGTAAAAGCTCATGTATCATTCGTTAGGTTGTTTTGCTCTCGATATTGCGATCGTGATTTCAACTACCTGTAGCGCTCTTTGTACTTCAGCAAAACAATTTATTTCACGATGGACAAGTACAGTCAGGTAGAAAATAGGTAGATGGGCTGGTCTTGTCTCATTGAATCACCCTCACACTAAACACCACTCTGCTACTACTACTACTACTACTACTACTACTACTACTACTACTACTACTACTACTACTACTACTACTACTAATGCTGCTGCTACTACTATTATAACTACTACTACTACTACTACTACTACTACTACTACTACTATTATAACTACTACTACTACAACTACTACAACTACTACTACTACTACTATTATAACTACTACTACTGCTGCTACTACTACTGCTGCTGCTGCTACTATTACTACTAATACTAGTACTACTATTACTACTACTACTACTACTACTACAACTACAACTACTACTACTACTACTGCTGCTGCTACTACTACTACTACTACTACTACTACTACTACTACTACTACTACTACTACTACTACTACTACTACTCCTGCTGCTGCTGCAGCTAATATTACTACTACTACTACTACTACTACTACTACTACTACTACTACTACTACTACTACTACTACTACTACTACTCAATTTAGGATTCTTAGCGGTATCATTTACAACGTATACATCGACATCATGACAATCATCATCATCATCGTCATAGCCATCATCATCATCGTTATCATCATAGTGGGTTTCATCGACACCTGCATCATTATCAGCCCCATCACATGCACTCCCACGTGTACCCCTCACCATCGACACCACCATTATCACCTCCATCACATGCACTCCCACGTGTACCCCTCACCATCAACGCCACCATTATCACCTCCATCACATGCACTCCCATGTGTACCCCTCACCATCGACACCACCATTATCGGCACCACCACATGCACTCCCACGTGTACCCCTCACCATCGACACCAGCATCATTATCAGCCCCATCACATGCACTCCCACGTGTACCCCTCACCATCGACACCACCATTATCAGCCCCATCACATGCACTCCCACGTGTACCCCTCACCATCAACACCACCATTATCAGCCCCATCACATGCACTCCCACGTGTACCCCTCACCATCAACACCACCATTATCAGCCCCATCACATGCACTCCCACGTGTACCCCTCACCATCGACACCACCATTATCAGCCCCATCACATGCACTCCCACGTGTACCCCTCACCATCAACACCACCATTATCAGCACCATCACATGCACTCCCACGTGTACCCCTCACCATCGACACGACCATTATCACCTCCATCACATGCACTCCCACGTGTACCCCTCAACATCGACACCACCATTATCACCCCCATCACATGCACTCCCACGTGTACCCCTCACCACCATTATCAGCACCATCACATTCACTCCCACGTGTACCCCTCACCATCGACACCACCATTATCAGCCCCATCACATGCACTCCCACGTGTACCCCTCACCATCGACACCACCATTATCAGCCCCATCACATGCACTCCCACGTGTACCCCTCACCATCGACACCACCATTATCACCCCCATCACATGCACTCCCACGTGTACCCCTCACCATCGACACCACCATTATCACCCCCATCACATGCACTCCCACGTGTACCCCTCACCATCGACACGACCATTATCACCTCCATCACATGCACTCCCACGTGTACCCCTCAACATCGACACCACCATTATCACCCCCATCACATGCACTCCCACGTGTACCCCTCACCATCGACACCACCATTATCAGCCCCATCACATGCACTCCCACGTGTACCCCTCACCATCAACACCACCATTATCAGCCCCATCACATGCACTCCCACGTGTACCCCTCACCATCAACACCACCATTATCAGCCCCATCACATGCACTCCCACGTGTACCCCTCACCACCAACACCACCATTATCAGCACCATCACATGCACTCCCACGTGTACCCCTCACCATCGACACGACCATTATCACCCCCATCACATGCACTCCCACGTGTACCCCTCACCACCATTATCAGCACCATCACATGCACTCCCACGTGTACCCCTCACCATCAACACCACCATTATCACCCCCATCACATGCACTCCCACGTGTACCCCTCACCACCATTATCAGCACCATCACATGCACTCCCACGTGTACCCCTCACCACCAACACCACCATTATCAGCACCATCACATGCACTCCCACGTGTACCCCTCACCATCGACACGACCATTATCACCCCCATCACATGCACTCCCACGTGTACCCCTCACCACCATTATCAGCCCCATCACATGCACTCCCACGTGTACCCCTCACCATCAACACCACCATTATCAGCACCATCACATGCACTCCCACGTGTACCCCTCACCATCAACACCACCATTATCAGCACCATCACATGCACTCCCACGTGTACCCCTCACCATCGACACCACCATTATCACCTCCATCACATGCACTCCCACGTGTACCCCTCAACATCGACACCACCATTATCACCCCCATCACATGCACTCCCACGTGTACCCCTCACCACCATTATCAGCACCATCACATTCACTCCCACGTGTACCCCTCACCATCGACACCACCATTATCAGCCCCATCACATGCACTCCCACGTGTACCCCTCACCATCGACACCACCATTATCACCCCCATCACATGCACTCCCACGTGTACCCCTCACCATCGACACGACCATTATCACCTCCATCACATGCACTCCCACGTGTACCCCTCAACATCGACACCACCATTATCACCCCCATCACATGCACTCCCACGTGTACCCCTCACCATCGACACCACCATTATCAGCCCCATCACATGCACTCCCACGTGTACCCCTCACCATCAACACCACCATTATCAGCCCCATCACATGCACTCCCACGTGTACCCCTCACCATCAACACCACCATTATCAGCCCCATCACATGCACTCCCACGTGTACCCCTCACCACCAACACCACCATTAACAGCACCATCACATGCACTCCCACGTGTACCCCTCACCATCGACACGACCATTATCACCCCCATCACATGCACTCCCACGTGTACCCCTCACCACCATTATCAGCACCATCACATGCACTCCCACGTGTACCCCTCACCATCAACACCACCATTATCACCCCCATCACATGCACTCCCACGTGTACCCCTCACCACCATTATCAGCACCATCACATGCACTCCCACGTGTACCCCTCACCACCAACACCACCATTATCAGCACCATCACATGCACTCCCACGTGTACCCCTCACCATCGACACGACCATTATCACCCCCATCACATGCACTCCCACGTGTACCCCTCACCACCATTATCAGCCCCATCACATGCACTCCCACGTGTACCCCTCACCATCAACACCACCATTATCAGCACCATCACATGCACTCCCACGTGTACCCCTCACTATCGACACCACCATTATCAGCCCCATTACATGCACTCCCACGTGTACCCCTCACTATCGACACCACCATTATCAGCCCCATCACATGCACTCCCACGTGTACCCCTCACCATCAACACCACCATTCTCACCCCCATCACATGCACTCCCACGTGTACCCCTCACCATCAACACAACCATTATCACCTCCATCACATGCACTCCCACGTGTACCCCTCACCATCAACACCACCATTATCAGCACCATCACATGCACTCCCACGTGTACCCCTCACCATCAACACAACCATTATCACCTCCATCACATGCACTCCCACGTGTACCCCTCACCATCAACACCATCATTATCAGCACCATCACATGCACTCCCACGTGTACCCCTCACCATCGACACCACCATTATCAGCACCATCACATGCACTCCCACGTGTACCCCTCACCATCGACACCACCATTATCAGCACCATCACATGCACTCCCACGTGTACCCCTCACCATCAACACCACCATTCTCACCCCCATCACATGCACTCCCACGTGTACCCCTCACCATCAACACCACCATTATCACCTCCATCACATGCACTCCCACGTGTACCCCTCACTATCGACACCACCATTATCAGCACCATCACATGCACTCCCACGTGTACCCCTCACCATCAACACCACCATTATCAGCACCATCACATGCACTCCCACGTGTACCCCTCACCATCGACACCACCATTATCGGCACCACCACATGCACTCCCACGTGTACCCCTCACCATCGACACCAGCATCATTATCAGCCCCATCACATGCACTCCCACGTGTACCCCTCACCATCGACACCACCATTATCAGCCCCATCACATGCACTCCCACGTGTACCCCTCACCATCAACACCACCATTATCAGCCCCATCACATGCACTCCCACGTGTACCCCTCACCATCAACACCACCATTATCAGCCCCATCACATGCACTCCCACGTGTACCCCTCACCATCGACACCACCATTATCAGCCCCATCACATGCACTCCCACGTGTACCCCTCACCATCAACACCACCATTATCAGCACCATCACATGCACTCCCACGTGTACCCCTCACCATCGACACCACCATTATCACCTCCATCACATGCACTCCCACGTGTACCCCTCAACATCGACACCACCATTATCACCCCCATCACATGCACTCCCACGTGTACCCCTCACCACCATTATCAGCACCATCACATTCACTCCCACGTGTACCCCTCACCATCGACACCACCATTATCAGCCCCATCACATGCACTCCCACGTGTACCCCTCACCATCGACACCACCATTATCAGCCCCATCACATGCACTCCCACGTGTACCCCTCACCATCGACACCACCATTATCACCTCCATCACATGCACTCCCACGTGTACCCCTCACCATCGACACCACCATTATCACCCCCATCACATGCACTCCCACGTGTACCCCTCACCATCGACACGACCATTATCACCTCCATCACATGCACTCCCACGTGTACCCCTCAACATCGACACCACCATTATCACCCCCATCACATGCACTCCCACGTGTACCCCTCACCATCGACACCACCATTATCAGCCCCATCACATGCACTCCCACGTGTACCCCTCACCATCAACACCACCATTATCAGCCCCATCACATGCACTCCCACGTGTACCCCTCATCATCAACACCACCATTATCAGCCCCATCACATGCACTCCCACGTGTACCCCTCACCACCAACACCACCATTATCAGCACCATCACATGCACTCCCACGTGTACCCCTCACCATCGACACGACCATTATCACCCCCATCACATACACTCCCACGTGTACCCCTCACCACCATTATCAGCACCATCACATGCACTCCCACGTGTACCCCTCACCATCAACACCACCATTATCACCCCCATCACATGCACTCCCACGTGTACCCCTCACCACCATTATCAGCACCATCACATGCACTCCCACGTGTACCCCTCACCACCAACACCACCATTATCAGCACCATCACATGCACTCCCACGTGTACCCCTCACCATCGACACGACCATTATCACCCCCATCACATGCACTCCCACGTGTACCCCTCACCACCATTATCAGCCCCATCACATGCACTCCCACGTGTACCCCTCACCATCAACACCACCATTATCAGCACCATCACATGCACTCCCACGTGTACCCCTCACTATCGACACCACCATTATCAGCCCCATCACATGCACTCCCACGTGTACCCCTCACCATCAACACCACCATTCTCACCCCCATCACATGCACTCCCACGTGTACCCCTCACCATCAACACAACCATTATCACCTCCATCACATGCACTCCCACGTGTACCCCTCACCATCAACACCACCATTATCAGCACCATCACATGCACTCCCACGTGTACCCCTCACCATCAACACAACCATTATCACCTCCATCACATGCACTCCCACGTGTACCCCTCACCATCAACACCATCATTATCAGCACCATCACATGCACTCCCACGTGTACCCCTCACCATCGACACCACCATTATCAGCACCATCACATGCACTCCCACGTGTACCCCTCACCATCGACACCACCATTATCAGCACCATCACATGCACTCCCACGTGTACCCCTCACCATCAACACCACCATTCTCACCCCCATCACATGCACTCCCACGTGTACCCCTCACCATCAACACCACCATTATCACCTCCATCACATGCACTCCCACGTGTACCCCTCACTATCGACACCACCATTATCAGCACCATCACATGCACTCCCACGTGTACCCCTCACCATCAACACCACCATTATCAGCACCATCACATGCACTCCCACGTGTACCCCTCACCATGAACACCACCATTATCAGCACCATCACATGCACTCCCACGTGTACCCCTCACCATCGACGCCACCATTATCAGCCCCATCACATGCACTCCCACGTGTACCCCTCACCACTATTATCAGCCCCATCACATGCACTCCCACGTGTACCCCTCACCACCATTATCAGCCCCATCACATGCACTCCCACGTGTACCCCTCACCACCATTATCAGCACCATCACATGCACTCCCACGTGTACCCCTCACCACCATTATCAGCACCATCACATGCACTCCCACGTGTACCCCTCACCATCAACAACACCATTATCAGCACCATCACATGCACTCCCACGTGTATCCCTCACCATCAACACCACCATTATCAGCACCATCACATGCACTCCCACGTGTACCCCTCACTATCGACGCCACCATTATCACCCCCATCACATGCACTCCCACGTGTACCCCTCACCACCATTATCAGCACCATCACATGCACTCCCACGTGTACCCCTCACCATCAACACCACCATTATCAGCACCATCACATGCACTCCCACGTGTACCCCTCACCATCGACACCACCATTATCGGCACCACCACATGCACTCCCACGTGTACCCCTCACCATCGACACCAGCATCATTATCAGCCCCATCACATGCACTCCCACGTGTACCCCTCACCATCGACACCACCATTATCAGCCCCATCACATGCACTCCCACGTGTACCCCTCACCATCAACACCACCATTATCAGCCCCATCACATGCACTCCCACGTGTACCCCTCACCATCAACACCACCATTATCAGCCCCATCACATGCACTCCCACGTGTATCCCTCACCATCGACACCACCATTATCAGCCCCATCACATGCACTCCCACGTGTACCCCTCACCATCAACACCACCATTATCAGCACCATCACATGCACTCCCACGTGTACCCCTCACCATCGACACCACCATTATCACCTCCATCACATGCACTCCCACGTGTACCCCTCAACATCGACACCACCATTATCACCCCCATCACATGCACTCCCACGTGTACCCCTCACCACCATTATCAGCACCATCACATTCACTCCCACGTGTACCCCTCACCATCGACACCACCATTATCAGCCCCATCACATGCACTCCCACGTGTACCCCTCACCATCGACACCACCATTATCAGCCCCATCACATGCACTCCCACGTGTACCCCTCACCATCGACACCACCATTATCACCCCCATCACATGCACTCCCACGTGTACCCCTCACCATCGACACCACCATTATCACCCCCATCACATGCACTCCCACGTGTACCCCTCACCATCGACACGACCATTATCACCTCCATCACATGCACTCCCACGTGTACCCCTCAACATCGACACCACCATTATCACCCCCATCACATGCACTCCCACGTGTACCCCTCACCATCGACACCACCATTATCAGCCCCATCACATGCACTCCCACGTGTACCCCTCACCATCAACACCACCATTATCAGCCCCATCACATGCACTCCCACGTGTACCCCTCACCATCAACACCACCATTATCAGCCCCATCACATGCACTCCCACGTGTACCCCTCACCACCAACACCACCATTATCAGCACCATCACATGCACTCCCACGTGTACCCCTCACCATCGACACGACCATTATCACCCCCATCACATGCACTCCCACGTGTACCCCTCACCACCATTATCAGCACCATCACATGCACTCCCACGTGTACCCCTCACCATCAACACCACCATTATCACCCCCATCACATGCACTCCCACGTGTACCCCTCACCACCATTATCAGCACCATCACATGCACTCCCACGTGTACCCCTCACCACCAACACCACCATTATCAGCACCATCACATGCACTCCCACGTGTACCCCTCACCATCGACACGACCATTATCACCCCCATCACATGCACTCCCACGTGTACCCCTCACCACCATTATCAGCCCCATCACATGCACTCCCACGTGTACCCCTCACCATCAACACCACCATTATCAGCACCATCACATGCACTCCCACGTGTACCCCTCACTATCGACACCACCATTATCAGCCCCATCACATGCACTCCCACGTGTACCCCTCACTATCGACACCACCATTATCAGCCCCATCACATGCACTCCCACGTGTACCCCTCACCATCAACACCACCATTCTCACCCCCATCACATGCACTCCCACGTGTACCCCTCACCATCAACACAACCATTATCACCTCCATCACATGCACTCCCACGTGTACCCCTCACCATCAACACCACCATTATCAGCACCATCACATGCACTCCCACGTGTACCCCTCACCATCAACACAACCATTATCACCTCCATCACATGCACTCCCACGTGTACCCCTCACCATCAACACCATCATTATCAGCACCATCACATGCACTCCCACGTGTACCCCTCACCATCGACACCACCATTATCAGAACCATCACATGCACTCCCACGTGTACCCCTCACCATCGACACCACCATTATCAGCACCATCACATGCACTCCCACGTGTACCCCTCACCATCAACACCACCATTCTCACCCCCATCACATGCACTCCCACGTGTACCCCTCACCATCAACACCACCATTATCACCTCCATCACATGCACTCCCACGTGTACCCCTCACTATCGACACCACCATTATCAGCACCATCACATGCACTCCCACGTGTACCCCTCACCATCAACACCACCATTATCAGCACCATCACATGCACTCCCACGTGTACCCCTCACCATGAACACCACCATTATCAGCACCATCACATGCACTCCCACGTGTACCCCTCACCATCGACGCCACCATTATCAGCCCCATCACATGCACTCCCACGTGTACCCCTCACCACCATTATCAGCCCCATCACATGCACTCCCACGTGTACCCCTCACCACCATTATCAGCCCCATCACATGCACTCCCACGTGTACCCCTCACCACCATTATCAGCACCATCACATGCACTCCCACGTGTACCCCTCACCACCATTATCAGCACCATCACATGCACTCCCACGTGTACCCCTCACCATCGACACCACCATTATCAGCACCATCACATGCACTCCCACGTGTACCCCTCACCATCAACACCACCATTATCAGCACCATCACATGCACTCCCACGTGTACCCCTCACCATCAACACCACCATTATCAGCACCATCACATGCACTCCCACGTGTACCCCTCACTATCGACGCCACCATTATCACCCCCATCACATGCACTCCCACGTGTACCCCTCACCACCATTATCAGCACCATCACATGCACTCCCACGTGTACCCCTCACCATCGACACCAACATTATCACCCCCATCACATGCACTCCCACGTGTACCCCTCACCATCGACACCAACATTATCACCCCCATCACATGCACTCCCACGTGTACCCCTCACCACCATTATCAGCCCCATCACATGCACTCCCACGTGTACCCCTCACCACCATTATCACCCCCATCACATGCACTCCCACGTGTACCCCTCACCATCGACACCACCATTTTCACCCCCATCACATGCACTCCCACGTGTAACCCTCACCATCGACACCACCATTATCACCCCCATCACATGCACTCCCACGTGTACCCCTCACCATCGACACGACCATTATCACCCCCATCACATGCACTCCCACGTGTACCCCTCACCATCGACACCACCATTATCACCCCCATCACATGCACTCCCACGTGTACCCCTCACCATCGACACGACCATTATCACCCCCATCACATGCACTCCCACGTGTACCCCTCACCATCGACACCACCATTCTCACCCCCATCACATGCACTCCCACGTGTACCCCTCACCATCGACACCACCATTATCACCCCCATCACATGCACTCCCACGTGTACCCCTCACCATCGACACCACCATTATCACCCCCATCACATGCACTCCCACGTGTACCCCTCACCATCGACACGACCATTATCACCCCCATCACATGCACTCCCACGTGTACCCCTCACCATCGACACCACCATTATCACCCCCATCACATGCACTCCCACGTGTACCCCTCACCATCGACACGACCATTATCACCCCCATCACATGCACTCCCACGTGTACCCCTCACCATCGACACCACCATTCTCACCCCCATCACATGCACTCCCACGTGTACCCCTCACCATCGACACCACCATTATCACCCCCATCACATGCACTCCCACGTGTACCCCTCACCATCGACACGACCATTATCACCCCCATCACATGCACTCCCACGTGTACCCCTCACCACCATTATCAGCCCCATCACATGCACTCCCACGTGTACCCCTCACCATCGACACCAACATTATCACCTCCATGACATGCACTCCCACGTGTACCCCTCACCATCGACACCACCATTATCACCTCCATCACATGCACTCCCACGTGTACCCCTCACCATCAACACCACCATTATCACCTCCATCACATGCACTCCCACGTGTACCCCTCACCATCAACACCACCATTATCAGCACCATCACATGCACTCCCACGTGTACCCCTCACCATCAACACCACCATTATCAGCACCATCACATGCACTCCCACGTGTACCCCTCACCATCGACACCACCATTATCACCTCCATCACATGCACTCCCACGTGTACCCCTCACCATCGACACCATCATTATCAGCACCATCACATGCACTCCCACGTGTACCCCTCACCATCAACACCATCATTATCAGCACCATCACATGCACTCCCACGTGTACCCCTCACCATCGACACCACCATTATCAGCTCCATCACATGCACTCCCACGTGTACCCCTCACCATCGACACCATCATTATCAGCACCATCACATGCACTCCCACGTGTACCCCTCACCATCGACACCACCATTATCAGCACCATCACATGCACTCCCACGTGTACCCCTCACCATCGACACCACCATTATCACCTCCATCACATGCACTCCCACGTGTACCCCTCACCATCGACACCATCATTATCAGCACCATTACATGCACTCCCACGTGTACCCCTCACCATCAACACCATCATTATCAGCACCATCACATGCACTCCCACGTGTACCCCTCACCATCGACACCACCATTATCACCTCCATCACATGCACTCCCACGTGTACCCCTCACCATCGACACCACCATTATCAGCACCATCACATGCACTCCCACGTGTACCCCTCACCATCAACACCACCATTATCACCCCCATCACATGCACTCCCACGTGTACCCCTCACCATCAACACCACCATTATCACCCCCATCACATGCACTCCCACGTGTACCCCTCACCATCAACACCACCATTATCAGCAGCATCACATGCACTCCCACGTGTACCCCTCACCATCAACACCACCATTATCAGCACCATCACATGCACTCCCACGTGTACCCCTCACCATCAACACCACCATTATCACCCCCATCAAATGCACTCCCACGTGTACCCCTCACCATCAACACCACCATTATCAGCACCATCACATGCACTCCCACGTGTACCCCTCACCATCAACACCACCATTATCACCCCCATCACATGCACTCCCACGTGTACCCCTCACCATCAACACCACCATTATCACCCCCATCAAATGCACTCCCACGTGTACCCCTCACCATCAACACCACCATTATCTCCACCACCTGAACACTTCAATATCCAGATCTGTATTATCGCCATAACAATAGACATCTCTGCACTATTGCCAACACCACCACCTACACCGCCCCTATCATCATCACCACCATCATTATCAACACCACCACCGCCACCACTATTACCACCATCATTGCCACCACCACCATCATCATCACCCCTATCATCATCACCACTATTATCATCACCACCATCATCATCAACACCATCACCACCACCACCACAATTACCACCATCATCACCACCACCACTATAATCATCACCTCTATCATCATCACCACCATCATTATCAACACCACCACAACCAGCACCACAGTTACCACCATTATCACGACCACAATCACCACTGCCATCACCACCAACACCACCACTATCACCACCTCTATCCCCATCACTACCACTACCACCACCACCACCCACACTAACAACAATACCAACGCCACCACCACTACCTTCATCACCACTAGCTCCAACAACACCACTACCGCCAACTGCAAAACCCTACACTATCACAGTAAACATCATTATCATCGCCACTAATATCTTCACTACCAACACCACCTCTATCATCACCACCACCCACACTAACAACATTACCTACGCCACCACCACTACTCTCATTTCCACCAGCTCCAACAACACCACTACCACCACCAGCAAAACCCTACACTACCACAGTAAACATCATTACCATCACAACTACCATCATCACCACTGCTACCAGTTTCAACGTCACATCACTCCCACCACTACCATCATCACAAGCTCTACTACTTTCACACCCTCCACCACTATATCCCTAACAACACCACTCTCTACCATCAGCAAGGTGCCAAATCTCCACTTTAGTTCTGCCTCAGTTGGCACACTGCAACATTCCTATTCCATTGTCCTATCACATAATATTTAATGTGTTTTTACAACAAACGGGGAGAAACTGCGAGACGATGTTGTTTGTGTTATCAGTAAACCGAAAAACTATATACAATGTTACTACTAATTTGTAGAGCCTATGTATTATTTCATCCCTCGGCTTTACCATTCCTTCTAACAATGCATTTATACCCTCAAACAATTCTTCGAATAACATCACTGACTATGCTAACAAAATCTTCTATATGACTCATCATCAACTTCACTATTCCTGACAAAATCTCTCCACATTTCACGATTCTCCATTTCTCCGGGTAACTGTTCTCTACTGAGGTTTGTATCACCTGAGAGTTGATCAATGAAGTTTCAAGCAGATCTTGCTCTACTGTGTCTCCCATGAGTTGCTTCCCACAGTAGATAGGTAGATATATATATAAATAGATAGATAGAGAGAGAGAGATTTCTTTATTTGCCACAAGAGCGCACAAGAAAAGGGGACAATACAAATATACATGTCGGGGATTTTACATACATACGTGTAAAAATATTATTAAAACAAACAAATTTAACAATCGAAATCCCCAATAGGGGGGAGGCGTTACAAATGGGTTGTTTAATAGCCCGTTGATAGAACAACCCTCAACTCCAGGAGCCTGTTGTGCAAGTGTTGCTTTCTTCCTTTTGCTCTCTTCTTCAACCTACAGTTTTATATACAGAGAAGGCCCAATCACTCGTGCCATTTATGCTGAATTCACCAATCTTTCAGTAAATATACTGGAGTGCAGTGCCTCTCTCTCCACTCTGATTCTCCTTCTAAATTGGTACCTAAAGAAGTTGTTGTCCGGAGAGAAAGGCATCTCCTCTCAGTCCTCTCAATCTCGTCCACCATATAACATCTTTCACCATAGCCCCTGTACAGAGAAAAACCGCCTCTCTTTCGTTTTTGAAAGAAGTTGGTGGTTTGATCCTTACTATGGACTCGGCAGTCAACTGGATTTGTCCCATACGCGACAGCAGTTGTTCTGCGTAGTTCCACAGGTGAGTTACGCCCGGGCAGTGTACAATTGCGTGCAAGGCGGTTTCAATGTCCTGCTCGCATCTTGGACACGTCCTCTTGGAAGGATCCCTGCCGGGGCGTCCGTGCCTGTAGATCTTGTTCGAACTGGTAGAGCTCCTCGGTAGCACTGCCAGGCCAAGGACCTCTGGAAGTTGACAATACGTCCTGGGCGGAAAGTCCTACCAAACAGATTGGTGAGCTCGTCATCTTCGACGCCCATGTCTATCCGAGTACGTAGTCACCCTTGTGACGTACTAACCCTTTATAGAATGTCGAAGTGGAGTCTTCACTGATTGCTGAGCCCGCTTGACAGAGGACTGTGAGCGCCTGACCGCATTCAATGTGCCAGGCGCCCATCTTCTTCGGTTTCCGCTTGACTCAGGACTGCAGCTCCGTCAGCGAGACAAGTTGCGGGAAGGCCTGTCTCACAATCGTTGCCCACACCGGTTGGTCGGTGAGGAATCCCTGGAGATGCCGTAGCCTCAGTGCATGCTTGCGCATCATCAGCCACGGCATTCCCAGTCCTTAGATAGATAGATAGATAGATAGATAGATAGATAGATAGATAGATAGATAGATAGTTAAATAGATAGATAGATAGATAAATGGATCGTCATTTACAGTCGAACATCCGTGACAAATCTCTCCACAATTCACGATTCTACATTGCTCCTGGCAAATGTTCTCTACTGAGGTTTGTATCATCTGAGTGTTGCTCGATGAAGGTTTGAACATGTCCCTCTCTAATGCGTCTCCCTTGAGTTGGTTCCCCACAATAATACTTGTTTATAACTTTCTACTTACTATAAACTAACTTTCTTATAATAATTAGTATACCAAGTAACTAACGTACTTAGAATAATTAGCTAATTTTAATAAATAACTTAGAATAATAAGAAAATAACTAATTGAACTATCTTTGCATAATAACAAACTAATTTTGTTAAATTTTCAATATTTATTGAACACAATAAAATTTAAATTTAGTAACTATATAGCCGACTAATTATCATATCAACTTATTAGAATGCTGCATTAATGACCACAAAAAATGAACACGACAACCGTAGTGTATGTATAGAAAATGTGTAACTGAATTTTTTACAATATTTCATGCACAACTTAGAATGTAACTGTGGCCTCTACAATGTCCCACGCACAACTGAATACGGAACTGCGGTTTCCACAATATTTCATGTACAGCTTAATATGGAACTATGGCTTCTACAAAGTTTCATTCACGACTTCGTAACTGTAACTTCTACAAAGTTTCATGCATAACTGAATACGGACCTGTGGCTTCTGAGTTTCTGTGAGTGAAAAAAGAATAGGATGCAATTGGAGAACGTTTAAGAATCAAAGAGTGAAACATACATATATTGCAATGTACGTTTCGATCATTCCATATACTCCTTACAGAATATCACTACAGGATCACTACAGCGGATCTCTCTCATAGGATCATCACATGGAATAACACCCCAGTGAATTATATATATATATATATATATATATATATATATATATATAAAATAAATGAATACAAGGAGTTTAAAACCGTTAAAACATGTTTATATAACAGTACACCTACGTACGTTTCGCCCGGAATGGGCTTATCAAGGGCATGGAAAACAAAGAAAATGATCAATACACGACCCAGGAGGGTTTTCACGGTTAAATTAACATCAGAGTTCATTCTTCGCCTACGTGAATGTGCTGTTATTATCGCAGAGCAGGGGGAATAACTCTGGCCGATGTTCAAACAATCTAGGCACTCCACGTCACTCCACGTCACTTGTCAACTACGTCACCACATTACAAGACGCCAACATCAGCTTCTTCACGCACTGGGATAATTTCGGTAGGGCTGCACCCTACAAATTCAAGAGGAAATGCCAGCTCTGCCTCATGGAGCTTTACTACATCATAAGAACACCCCACGAGCTCATAAACAGCCGAGCAGAATCAGTCATAAATTGTAGACACCGAGTGCAGGCGTCGTATTTTGCCTGGGAAGCGACTGCGTTATGAAAATTATAAACTGGGTCCCCCTGCCCTAACAATAACACACCGGTGGGCAGGCAGTATAAACAAACATATGTGAACCAAATGTACATCGCAGACCTGCTAGAAGAAGCATTAGTGAAGCAACACCC
Organism: Eledone cirrhosa; assembly: GCA_964016885.1. Taxonomy (NCBI): domain Eukaryota; kingdom Metazoa; phylum Mollusca; class Cephalopoda; order Octopoda; family Eledonidae; genus Eledone; species Eledone cirrhosa. The sequence continues at coordinate 25,739,263 of OZ024742.1, forward strand.
ACTAAATAATAAATGTGCATCCCAGACCTGACTTGAACTGGCAATAGTGAAACAACACCCATAATATAAAAATGCAAAAGACCATCATATGAAAAGGTATAAAAAAACCAAGTGGGACTAGATTGTTTGAACACCGGCCAGAGTTACTACCTCTGCTCTGCGATAATAAAAGCACATGCACGTAGGCGAAGAATGAACTCTGATGTTAATTTAATAGTGAAACCCCTCTTGGGTCGTGTATTGATTATTTTTTGTTTTCCATGCCCTTGATAAGCCCATTCCGGGCGAAACGTACGTAGGTGAACTGTTATATAAACCTGTTTTAACGGTTTTAAACTCCTTATATTCATTTCTTTTATAATCTTTCTGCTTATTTTTTCTCGCCCACTAAATATTGACGCTTCAAATATTTAACCTTGTAGGCACGAGTATTGAGCACATCTGTACAAACTATTGGCAACTAAATATAGGTATCACCTATCTTTCTCTCTCTCTCTCTCTCTCTCTCTCTCTCTATATATATATATATATATATATATATATATATATATTGTTATACTGGGGGAGGGTCATGTTGTTGTAATAATATTGCCAGAATTAATAACAGAACAGACTCACTGTTTGGTTCGTTTTCGCTTCTGTATCTTTTATATTAGTTAATTCATTCGGTCCTCAATGTTTACCATTGACTGGTCAACGGTTAAAAATACAGATATAATATAGACACAAACACATATATATATATATATAGTCTAACAAAGTTCTTTCGTTACACATCTGCAACATCGTCAGTGGTGCTATTATGTTCCTCCTGTTGTATTGTATATCGACGCCATGTTTATTCTATCGGTTTATTTATTTATTTATTTATGTCTTCTTCTCTGCGCATGCGTTTACGTGTGTGTACAGTGTTTGGTGTGTGTTCGCGTTATGGTGACTGTCTTTTGGTTATTGTATTCTATCTTAGTTTGCTAGTGCGTGTGTTTGTTGTTATTGTGCTTCTGTATATATTTATTTATTTATTTATTTATATTTCTCTTAAGTCAGTATTGTTTGTTTGGGTGTTGTTATTCCATTCATTTTTTCTGTTTAGCTTTGGCCTTCTAAGTTCTATTTTACTTGCCTCTCTGATTTGCCTATCTGCTAGGTCATTTCTATGTTTAGATATTATTTTAATTTCTATGTTGTCTATGTTACCGTCATGTTGTTGTCTGGCGTATTCGTATAGTACTGAACCGTTTTTTCGTCCTTTTAGTTCCCCCAAGTGTTGGTCTATCGTTTCACCTATGCTACGAGCTGTTTCGCCTATGTATGTTGTTGTCATGTTTCTGCAAGTACTCTCTGTACATCTTATGCTATAGATTACGTTTCTAGTTTTACAGTTTATCCGGGGGTTTACTTTACATATAATACATTTCCTATTAGTACAGTGGGTTTTTTTCAAAGGGTATGTTTTGCTGATCAGAGATTTTATGATAGTTCCTGGCTTTTCTACCACTTAATTTTTAAGTGGGTCTTTCTCAGGGCCTTTCTACACTGGTTAGCTAAATTCCCTCCAGGTGTAGCATCCCCGAACATGACACTCTGGTATCTCTGGTTGTCGTACCATGAGGTGGCTTTCCCTATCTTATGTTTAGTCCTATCTAAGCCATTCCATGATTTGCTGCTGTTATTAATTCTGGCAATATTATTACAAGAATATGACTGTTCCCAAGTATAACAATATTTGTTTCGACACGATTTCATATCAAAAACCTCGCAAAACAAATATATATATATATATATATATATATATATATATATATATATATATATAGGTATAGGATTATCCAAGATGTAGTAATGGTTAATTACTACACTGGATATGGTTGACGTACGGTAAGAGGTTACTCTACGAGTTATGGAAGAATTGTTCAAGAAACTTAGTTCCTGATCCTTCAGTATTCCGGAGTGTAGATAAAGAATGAATAATAACAGGTAGACATCATAAAAAGGTAATTTATTCCGTGTGCTTACAAGTGTTTCCACGGTGGTACTGCAGCCTAGTTCCGCTACGTGCAAATTCACAAGTATTTGCAGAACTCGAATATCCAATGCTGTGACCACTGTTTCCTCAGAGCAGAATGGTAAATGTACAATGTAAAAACCCTTAAGTGGGGTTGTTGGGGGAAGATAGAGTGGAACAGGAAGAGAGAAAAGTAGGGAAGAGGGAGAGAGAAGGAAAGATATGCAGGGGTTGGAGAAGTAGGAGAGAGTGGCTTGTAGATATCTTAATCAAAATGTTATGGTAGAGGTTTTATTATACTGGTTACGTTTGGAGAGATGCGTAGATAGTTGAGGTCGGAATTATTTATTGCCCCAGAGGGCAGGTTCATAGCTGTTGAGAGGGAGGTAGGTCAAAGGTGAGAGAGAGAGAGTGTAATGGATGTAGAGAGAGATATATAGGTAGAGAGGGGACAGATAAGGTATGTGTGGTGAGTGGACTTTTGGTTTTGTAGTAGTAATCTAGGAATTGTACTGAGTTACCATGTATAGTGATAAGCAGTGTATTGTCTTGTAGTGTGGGGGGAAGAGAAAGTTGTTAGCTAGAAAGTGGTGTTGTAGTTACGGTTTCGAATGTTAAGTTATTTTATAGTGAGAGAATTTAGCTTTTAGTTTGTGGTTGCAGTATAATGATCGTTCAATTCTATCGTTAAGTAGTTTGTTTTTGGATTTTAGTATGTAAAATAGCTCAAGGTTACATAACCTGCAGTACTTCAATCCACTCCGATATGCATTTGCGCTGGAAAGTATATTCCATTTTAAGGTGAACTGTTGGTTATGTTCACGGAGTTGCCAGGTCTTGTTGGCGAGCGTGGTCACAAAACGGTGATTGGGATGTTTGATTGAGAATCGATGACGGTACCAGCGAGATTTAAACGATGTGGTGGTAGATCCGATATAATACCATTTCTGGTCGTTCGATTCAACCGTGCATTGGTAAACAATGTTGGACTTTAGGCATTCATTCTGCAATGGACTGCAGCTCATTATTGTTCTGCAGCTCATTATTTCTATGTTTGTTGAACTTAATGTTCATGGTAGTTTTCAATAAATCCTGTTCGAAAGCTTCGATATATTCGATGTATTACTACATCTTGGATAATCCTATACCTAATAATCGCCTCCTACACAGTTGAGCAACCACACCGACACACGGCATTAATATGGAAAGGCATCATATAGGTATGTCACTTAAAAACATACCTATACCTAACAAAAGGGAATATATTCTCAGTATGATTCAACGCAGTAATGACTTCATTCGGCGTGTACGATGGAAAGCTTTCCACTTCGATAAAGGATGCGCCAATCACTCGTCTGAATCATATGGTTTTAAATCATGTAAAAACCCACCCACAAACCCTCACCTCGAAGCTTTCGAACAGGATTTATTGAAAAGTACCATGAACATTAAGTTCAACAAACATAGAAATAATGAGCTGCAGAACAACATGAAAGCACTACTCCGAAGATTGCAAAATACCAATGGAATTGTTGTGAAAGCAGACAAGACTTCTAACGTGTATACCATGGATATTGATACGTACAATAACTTCATACGCAACGAACTACACAAAAAATATAGAAAAATAAATGAAACTAAGCTAGCAAATATTAACAACGAGGCATATAAAGTGGTGAAGAATCTCAAGATAGACGATAGAACCGAGCCGATTATACCCGCTACCCCCACCTTCAACCTGAAGGACCATAAGGTAAATTTTGACTCTAACCCTAAGATCAGACTTATATGCCCTTCTAAATCAGACATAGGGAAAATTAGTAAACATATACTTGACCGAGTAATAACTCAAGTGAAAAAGAAAATTGAAATTAAATTATGGGGCAACACTAGCGAAGCAATTCGCTGGTTTAATAATGTTAAGAATAAGAATAAATCTAAGTTTATACAATTTGACATAGACGAATACTACTCTTCCATCTCACCAAGCACTTTACGTAAGGCCCTATCGTTTGCCAAGGCCAATTCCGACCTAACGGAGGACGAAATTAATATTATTCTCGAGGCTAGAAAAACCATTATTAAGTTCGATAACTGCTACTGGGAACGTAAGGACAGACCCACAAATTTCGATATTACCATGGGTTCCAACAACTCGGCGGAGGTCACGGATCTCGTGGGAATTTACATAGCCCACATATTACATAGTAGATTTAGTAATCTACAGGGGGGGGGGGGGGGATATACAGAGATGACGGTCTCTTATTAGTTAATAACTTGAATAACCAAAATCTTGAAAGGCTACGGAAAAATATTAGAAAATCTTTTAGTGAACTGGGTCTAAAAATAACATACGAATACAATCTTAATGTAGTAAACTTTCTGGACGTAACTCTTAATTTAAATACTGGACAGATACGACCCTTCCACAAGGTAAATGAGAACCTTACGTATATTAACTTTAACTCTAACCACCCACTCTCCATGATCAAATCAGTTCCCCGGAGTATTTCTCTTAGAATCTCTCGCCTATCGTCCAACTCTGATATTTTTAGTGAACATGCTGAATACTACAATAAAGAATCTCTCGCCTATCGTCCAACTCTGATATTTTTAGTGAACATGCTGAATACTACAATAATGCATTAAGGAATGCTGACCACCGGGATACAATAGAATACATCGATAGGAATTTCCACAACACACATAGCTCTACACGTAATCAAGGTATACGTAACCGGGTGACTAAAACACAAGCACACACACACGGTACTACCAGACATACTAATAATAGAAGATCACCACCAAATAAATCACGTTGTAGAAAGTATATCTGGTACAATCCTATTTTTAATGCTTCAATTAGTACAAAACTATCTCTTTCATTCTTTAAATTAATCAATAAACACTTCCATAGTTCCCATAAGTACAGCAAAATTCTGAACTCTAAAACTATTAGACTATCATACTCCACGGCACCACAAATGTCTTCTTACATGGACAGAGTTTGCCCGAATTGTTTACGTAGTTCTCTTGACAATCTTTTGTTACCGGTTCAATCCTACTGCGGGTGCACTTGAGCAAGTGCCATTCATCATATCACCGGATTGAATTATGTCTTGTCAATAAACCTCGATAGACGGAAAGTATGTTACTTAGAAGCCTGTTGGATGAACTCTACCTTTAATTCAAATGTCCAGGTTTGTCCGTCACGCCGAATCACACTGGGAATTACGTTAAGGGTACACGTGCCTTTGGGATGCTCAGGCACTTACACACTAATTTAGTTAGGCATGCTGTTCTGTTGATAGAACAACTGGAGCGCATATCGTTGAAACAGACGGAGGTCCGTTTCATTCCATGTCTTCTTATACCGTAAACCAATAAATCTCCACGTAAATAAAAGTCATATTGCTCTATTTAGTAAAGTGCTAGAAGTAAAATGAGAGAGAGAGGGGGGGGGGGGAGAGAGTAAGAGTGATTTAAAAGAACAGAGTGAGAAAAAATGGAAGACCGAGTGACGGAAAAATGTTTGAGAGAATGTAAGGAAAGAAAAAAGGTTATAGAGGTAAGTTGAATGTTTTTAAAGAGTTTAATTATTGAAAACAGCAGCTGGGAGCTAATTTAGAGAAATATAAACAAGACTCAGCTGAATAACGAGATGTATACAGATTGGAATGTACACATACATACACACACATATATGTATGTGTGAGTATGTATGTATATGTATACACACACACACACACACATAAATATGTATATATATATTTATATTCAGAAAATGAAGGGAAATATAACCACACAATATCAAACATAAACAAAACAACAAATCGCTAAAAGCACTAAAACAACTAAAACGACAAATACAACACAATAAACAAAAGACTAGTGAACATTATTCAACTATATTAAATGGAAAGCAGTAAATTATATTCTTAACTTCGTTTTAATTGTCATTTATTAAAAGATAACACCAGTATCTACAGACAAAAGAATAACGAAGGGAGACGATAAGTTGGTATCAAAAACAACTAAAATCTATTATAATTATGTAAAATTAAATAAAAAGAAATATTATAATTACTATGTTCTGGTCTTGTCCGACGTGATTTCGCTTGTGATTTATTAATAAGATTACATTATATTTTCTTTGGCTTCTAATTCTAATAATTTCTTGTCGTGTTTTCAGTCTTTTCGGTGTTTTTTTGTAATGCCGGGAAAAGGTGGGGGCTGAAATATGTTTGCAAATTTGTATATTGCCTAACAGTTATCTGGACATATTCTTGTGTGTCACTAAAATAATGCCCTCATTGTATTATTCGTCTTCTGTTTTCTGAGGGGTGAGGTGGGGGTAATTTATTACTAATTTTAGTATTCAGAGATCACAGCTCCACTACTATTAATTAGCATGTGGTTAGGAATGTCCCAGGAAAGAATCACTGGACAGATTTTATGGGCAAAGCTAACCGGTAGGATACCCAGAGGTAGACACAGAGCATTATGGTTGGGTAACATTCATGAGCTTGGTTGGTCTCGCTTGAGGATCCAGCTATGTTAGCTGAATAGGGTTGATTCTGGAAGGAGTGTTTACGGACTCTGTCTCTACGACCAGCTCAGGAATAAATGGGCGAAGATATTAGAAAGTGCTAGACTTTGACACATAAACCGGGCTCTTCCCTTGGAATTAAGATGTCAATAAAATAATTATGTACGTATATATATATATATATATATATATATATATATATATATATATATATATATATATATATATATATATATATATATATATATATATATATATATATATATATGTGTGTGTGTGGTGTATGTGTCTCTCTCTCTATCTAGTTAAGTTACGTGAGTTTTCAATCTTGGTGTTGTGAGTTCGATTCCCGAACCTGGTAATGAGTTGTGTCCTTGAGCAAGGTACTTTATTTTTCATGTTGCTCCAATTTAACATGGATAACATCCATGAGCTTGGCTGGTCGCACTTGGGAATACAGCCAGATCAGTTGGAGACAGTTGCTTCTGACAGGAGCCACTGGAAGGAGTGTTTGTTTGAAGACTCTGCCCCCACAACCCTCGCGTCTTCCCGAAGATTGGACCCTCACGAACGACCACATTCAATATTTCTTCACTAGACTTACTGTTTTTCGAACGTTATCCTTGCATTTCTTTACCTGCTGTCAACATCGTCATGCGGGATTAAAGAGGAACATAATATACTTTGAACTCTCACTTATATCGGTGTCCCTGTCATGACCATATCCACTGTATTTTCCTCCATACTAAACTACTAAAACCTAATTAAGAATGGGCTTGATTCACTCATAGGTGATTACTTCTATTTCTGACAGCTAGTCTTATGCTCCAGACCCTATTAATTTCATCAATATTTTTTTACTCTTATTATGACTACAAACATAGGAAATATCCGCCAGTTCACAATTCACATGTCACTATTCTTTTATTTGGCCTATTTAATCAAACGATACTAGAGCAGTCATCTGATGTTTTCTGTGATTAGTTGTACCCCCGAATGACACCTATCGGCAGTTTCTAGATTGTTACAAGACAAAGAAATCACGTGAATTTATTGCTTCTCCATATCTGTCACAAAAAATACAAAACAACGCAAATTAATGATTTCCAAACCGTCGCAGGATTGAAATTTTCCATCATTACGGCTGTACGCCATATTGTTGTTTTTAACAAATCAGAAAAAACATGGCTATTGTTTAAACTAACGAACAATATTTTTTTCTCTCTGTAAAACATCAATATCGCTTTGATTTATCCATTTTACTGAAAAGCAGGCTATACCATTCCAATGCTCATCAAATTGGGAACTTTGTTTGACATTTCAAAAATGTTTCCATTTGTGTTCAAAAAAATATTTTTAAAATAGTTTATTCCATATATGGTTTTAGAATATATATTTTTATCTTCTTTGTTCAAATAACTTTTTATGCTCTCCATCAGATATTTCAAATTAGTCTGTTAGAAATTTCTCTTGGAAATATTTTGATTCATTCTTTGTTTTCTCATTATTATATTTTCTTAATATTTAAGTTTTTCTTATTTTCAAAAAAATCCCTTTTTTATATGTGTACGTGTGTCAGTGCGTGTTAGCGTCTGTGTCTGTGTGGAAGAGGATGGTTTCTTTTTTGTCTTTTGTTCCTATTACCGATTATATCCTTTCATGCTTCCCGTTCCTGCAACAGATATAAAGAGGAATGTTAATTGGGCCCAGGCTTCAAGGGTTTTAATGAATGAGCACTTGTCAAAGAGTGACAATCTGTTTATCAAAAAATATTCAGTTGAACTTGGTCTCTCTTTCTCTCACTCTCTCCTTTCTTTCACTATTTCATTGGTGCTGATTGAGGAAATTCTGTTTCACTTCATTCTTTGTCTTTACAAAATTGAAAGGGAGTGGGCGAGAAAAAGGGAATTAGAGAAGATCAATATTTGATTCATCAATAATATTGAAACATCCCAAATTTCATGCTATTTGTTTCTTGTCCGACATATTTCACGGCTGACCTTGAGCGCAATGAAAGTGACACCCAGGTCTCTTTAGACTGTAATCCTGTTATACATTGTAATACAGTATTTGATGTATAGGCTCGCGTCTAACAATGTTATCATCTGTATGGTCGTAATAAAAATTAACAACAAACTCTCAATATTTTAATATTCTGTTTTAGTTTCGGTTCTAGGTTATGTTAGTATTCTAGACTTCTGTATTTACTATTTACAACATGATTGTAGTTTTATCAATACATAATAAATATAATCATACATACATAAGACATACAGAGAGACATACATACATACAAACTTACATACATACATACTTATATACTTTTCATGTAAAAACTGCATGTACACATGTACAGATACAAAACATATGCCCATGCACATATATAACTCAAAACATCCACATCGACACATACAATAACATCCATAGCTGCACACACACGCACGCATGCATGTAGACGTGCATACAAATCTGTCTAGTTGATGATGTCTAATGTCTAATGAGAGAGCATGTCTATATTAGAAACCGACTCTCTCTCTCGTTTGGTAAAGATTTATACTGTATAAAACCAGAAGAACATACATACATGCATAAATACATACATGCATACACACATACATATATACATACATTCATAAATACACACACACATACGTACATACATACATACATACATACATACATACATACATACATACATACATACATACATACATACATACACACGCACATACAGGGGTTGGACAAAATAATGGAAACACCTTAACATTTCAAACAAACTTATTTTAATGTGGGGTAGGACCGCCTTTGGCAGTAATTACAGCTTGAATTCTACGAGGTATGGACTCGTATAAAGTTTGAATTGTTTCCAAAGGAATTTTTGTCCATTCTTCAGCTAAAACAGTCTCCAGTTCTTGTAGAGATGATGGTGGAGGATATCGACTCCTTACTTGTTTTTCTAAAATGCACCACAAATTTTAAATAATATTGAGATCTGGGAACTGTGGTGGCCGGATAAGATGTTCAACTTCACTAGAATGTTCCTCGTGCCATTCAGTAACAACTTTAGCTGTGTGAATTGGTGCATTATCATCCTGAAAGATTGCGTTTCACTCCGGAAACAGTTTCGCAACAATAGGATGAATTTGATAAGATAAAATGCTTAAATAGTCTTGACTATTAATTCTGCCATGAAGGGAAACCATTGGGCCGGCGGATTTCCAAGATATAGCCCCCCAGATCATCACAGATCCTCTTCCATGTTTAACAGTTCGAAGAACTGGGTCAAATGCTTCTTTTGGCTGTCGCCACACGTATACTCGGCCTGTGGTCGGAAATAAGGTAAAGGATGACTCGTCCGAGAAAATAACATTCTTCCACTGCTCTAGGAACCAATTCTGTAGATTTTTTACTCCACTCTAAACGCTTTGCAACGTTTGTTTTCGAAAGTAGTGGTTTTCTGATTGCAGCCCTCAGGTGAAATCCGGCTTTGTGCAGCTCCCGGCGAACAGTTTTTGTAGAAACTGGGTTCTCGAGGTGGTCATTAAGCTCTGCAGTAATTTTGGGAGCTGTACTTTTGTGATCCTTTCGTAAGAGTCCGACGGTCCCTATCTGAATGTTTTGGTTTTTTCCCCGGAGTTTTGTTTCGGCGAGGACGTTTTTCCCTCTTTCTCAAAGGCTGTCATTACTTTCGACACAGTACTTCTTAATACACCAAACATTTCGGCTGTTTTCGTTACGCTAGCGCCTGCCATACGAGCACCAACGATTTGACTTCTTTGAAAGTCCGATAGATCTGTCATTTTAATGTATTTTAATTAACAAGCTTTTGACGGTTTTATAGATATTTCAAAATTATAATGCTATGATGCTAGCTGTTTCCATTATTTTGTCCAATCCCTGCCAACTGGCACTCCATCGGTAACGACGACGAGTATTCCAGTTGATTCGATCAATGGAACATCCTGCTCATGAAATTAACGTGCAAGTTGTTGTGCATTCCATAGGCACGCATACCCTTAACGAAGTTCTCGGGGAGATTCAGAATGTGCCAAGGCTGGCCCTTCGAATTACAGGTAGAACTCATTTTCGCTCGCTGCGTGAACTGGAGCAACGTGAAATAAAGTGACAAAACGTGCTGCCGGGTCTCGAATTATCGACCTTACGATTGTGAGTCGAATACCTTACCACAAATCAACTCGCCTTCACACATACATACATACATACATACATACATACATACATACATACATACATACATACATACATACACACTATTTGTGCTAACGTGTTTCCCTGCGTGTTTTTGCATCTCTCTCTCTCTCTCTCTCTCTCTCTCTCTCTCTCTCTCTCTCTCTCTCTCTCTCTCTCTCTCTCTCTCTCTGTGCTAACGTGTATATGTGTGTTTGTTAACTCCGATTGCCAGATAGTTTATGTTTATATATATGTCTCCATATTTACAAATAATCTGTTATTTTCAGATTCCATGACTATAATGTATATATAAAAGTGGCGAGGGAAGCAATAAAAAGAAGATGGCGATGCAGAGGATATTAATGACATTAAATGTGTATTGTGTATTATGATAAAGTCTGTTTCTGACCTTCAGTTGGTTGACATCCATCAAAAAGCCTGACTTCCTATACTCACAGATTATAAACCATGTTCAATGGAGTAATTAGAAATTTGACCATAATTAAAATGGTGAACTTATATCATTCCGACAGATGAAAAATACTGGAAATAAACTGATTGAAAATATGGACTACTGCCATAGATTCTAAGCAGAAATATATTATTTTATTATATGATATATAATTATAATCTACTGAATATTTTAAGATATGCTGTACAGTTAAACCATCATGGATTTCTATTGAAGCTTATGATCACAATTGCTGGAATAAAACATTTACTGCATTGATGGGAACATGATAATTTGGACGTTTTCAATTCATCAATTGCTTCCAAATCTTTTCGAAATGACCAGTTGTGTAGAATTCCTTGATTGTCAATGTTTTGTTGTCTAGCTTATATGTCAAACACACCGTAGCTACCACGGAGTGTATTTCTGCACTTAACGTAACTGCATTACCGAAAACCAGTAAGAGATTATATAGATATAGATTCAAGAAACGGGAACATTGTCTGACCATTATTGATTTAATGGAGAAATACTGTCTTGAAGTGACAGGTCATAAACAGACGACAAGAGATGAAGCCTTATAAAATCCTAAACAATAGCATCACAGGTGAATATATGATTTCTGCTGCTCATGAGGAATTCGACATCAGATAATGTCAGGCGAGACAATAGGTTGAGGTTAATTGAAATCATGAAGAAACACACTAGTCATATGAATGTAAACCAAGTGTTGAGAAAGAGTGTAGAATTCTGTAAATATTGACATATTTATATAGATGAGCATAAAGGTAGAGATAAAACGGTGGCATAAACTATGTGCACATATTTTGATAGACTATCCATGCGTTAACTGCGTTTTGTTACAGTACTATATTCTGTATAACAATATATAACTCTAGATTTTAGACAACACTATATTAGATAGATCGATACATACACTGTCTCCTTAAATTCAATATCTTCATAGACAAATAAAGACAAAGTAAGTGCATAGGCTTCAACTCAGTATTAGAGTATTATTGAAAACTGAGTACCATCTCTGGCAACAAAGGCACTACTGTATACTCACTATTACTAAGGAATTAAGGGACAGGGATGGACTAATTGGCAACTAACGGACGTCTGTAGCTCCTTTGCTTAATATAATATTGGCAAGGTATCAAGATTTTGTTATAATAATACTCTCTCCTCTCTCTCCTCCTCCCCTCTCTCTCTCTCTCTCTCTCTCTCTCTCTCTCTCTCTCTCTCTATATATATATATATATATATATATATATATATATATATATATATATAAGATTTGTACTCAATGGAGCTGTTCCAGCTCCATAAGCATAAAGCAATGTACATATATATATATATATACACACACACACACACACACACACACACACATATATATATATATATATATATATATATATATATTGCATTGATTTATGGTATTCGTTCCGGCTCTATTCTCTTTAAGTTCAAATCTTACTGAGGTCAAATTTGCCTTTCATCCTTTCGGGGTCGATAAAAGTGTACCAGTCTAATAATTGGTTCTACTTTTGGTACGCGGCCAGCAATTAACCAGTACATTACTGGTACTTTATTTTATCGACTCCGTAAGGATGAAAGGCAAAGTTAACCTCTGCGGGATTTGAACTCAGTCCGTAAAGAGACGTAACTCTATGTTGGAAAGCATGGCGTCCGCCCCTCTACCGATACTGCCAATCCACCTAATAATTGTGTCTACTTTTGGCACAAGGCCAGCAATTATTCTAGTGTATTACAGGTACTTTATTTTATCGACCCCGTACAGATGAAAGGCAAAGTTAACCTCGGCGGGATTTGAACTCAGACTATAAAAGGCTGTAACTCTTTGCTGCAAAGCATGTCGTCCGACCCTCTACCGATACTGCCAATCCACCACCTCATAATGGGGTCAATTCATCATCTATATCCCTTTCTCACTTCCCCTGTCTCACTTTCTGTCCTTCTCTTTTGTGTTCAGACATTGTGTGTGATGGGCCCCACCACGCTCAACATACCCAAGAAACAATGTAAACCACCAAGGTCCCACTACTGGAAAGAAAAAAAGAAAATAATATATCTATCTTTTAATCTTTTTTTTTCTCTGCTGTCTATCTCCATCTTTTTCTACCCCTGTCTCTATATCTATATCTCTTCATATAAGTATATATGTATTGCAACTTGGACAAGTGACTTCTACTAAGGCTTTGGGTTGTCTCATACCTTGGAAGGGGAAATTATACACGGGAAATGCAGAGGTCCATTGTATATGTGTGTGTGTTAATATTTGTGTGTGCCTGTGTTTATGTCACGTATCTCAGAGGGACGACAATAAGTGAACAGTAAAATATGATAGACATTTGAACAAATAAATATTGGTGCAGAAATGATAGACTAAATCAAGTCGGTGCCCCAGTAGATTCGCAATCTACTGACTGAAGTAAAACTAATGTATGTCTTCATTGTACAGTGTTGTTTGGTTTTGTTATTTCCCTTTGCTTTTTGCACACACGCGCGCACAAACACACATACACACACAAATGTGTGCGTATGTGTGTGTGTATTTCTACTTTAGGTCGGGCCTTTTATGTGTAATAAACTATTTATTTCTGACGATGGTAATTGAAAAGAAGTGTAACTGTCTTTGGTTTCAAACAAAATTGTTTCATCTATGGATAGAACATTTATTTCTATAGCTTTTAATGTGTCTTAATCATTATATAACAACAGTCAAAGAGTTCAATTCGTGTAGTTTGCTACATTTTCACATATCAGCAAATGCTTCTGTTTTGACACCGTTAAACCTCGTCTATCTTAATTCTTTCTCAAATTTATTTATTTATTTATTTAGTGTGTTTTCTTTTCAGTATTTTAACGACACGTTATAATTTACAGTGATTCTTTGAACATACATGTATACATTTACACTTATATGCATACATATCTGCACACAAAGACACACACATATATATATACATTGAGAAAGAGAGAGAGAGAGAGAGAGGTGGGAATGCGGGTGGTCGATTTTGTAATGGCGTTGGCTCGTTGGCTATCAATATATTTTAATCTCATCGTTTATAATTCAAATCCCACCAAGGTCTATATTGACTCTCATCCTTTCGAGATCGATAAAACACACTAACCCAGTGCTGGTGATGTTTTCCCCACATTTAGCTATCACATTCCGTATGTTCCGTTGGATCAAAGAATGGTGGGTCCAGAGAGCACTTGTGTTTAATCGCAACTGCACGGGCAGCTAAGATATTTGACCAAATTCATGATACATACTACCAATACATACTCAATTGCAAGTACCGGATGCAGTAATATATATATATATATATGTATATATATACATATGAATAAAATTAGTCCTTCATCAGTGATCTTCCAACTTTCATTGGTATTTCATCGCTTTAAGCTTTTACCAATGAAAGTTGGAAGATCACTGATGAAGGACTAATTTTATTCATATGTAACCCATGTGCAACCACGCAGCACTCGATTTTTCTTATATATATATATGACAAGTAAGTATGTTTTGAAACAGTGAGCAGGTTTGAAATTAGGAAATAGAATAGCTTTCACCGTATTTTGACTAAAGAAATTTTAGTCTGATAATGGGGTTTAGAACCCTCAGATAAAATAGAAAAAGAAGAGTATTGACGTATATGTACGTCAATACTCATCTTTTTCCATTTTATCTGAGGGTTCTAAACCCCATTATCAGACTAAAATTTCTTTAGTCAAAATACGGTGAAAGCTATTCTATTTTCTAATATATATATATATATATATATATATATATATATATATATATATATATATTTGTTAAAATAACAGATTAAAGTTTAAGCAAAGAATCGCTGCTACGAAAAATGTTAGTCTTCAAATTTATTATTATTACTATATATGTATATATATAAACTCACACACACATACATACATATACAAACACGTATATAAGCACTCACAAACACGAATATACATACACATATTTATATGTATATATATATAATAAATATTTATATACATGTATTTCTCTCTTTCTCTTTCTATATACACATGCTCTCCCTCTCTCCCACTCTCTCTCTCTCTCTCACACATATATATATCTATATATTCATACAACCACACGACCATGTACTCCAAATATCTGCTTGTTTGTCCGTGCCACTTTTCATTTACCATCTTGTTATCAACTCTGCACAACAACGTGGAAACATGGCAAATGGATGTGTAAAAAAATGAAAATGTCATCCTGCTAGAGAAATCATAAAAACAGTAACAACAATAACAACAAACACACACAAATCAGAAAAGAACTCGAAGAAATATTGAAATATATATAAAAAAAATAAAAGAAGGCAAATTGATATTTATTACACAAATAAGCATAACAGATTAAAATAATAAAGAAACATTATAGGGTTGAAACAGAAACATATCTTAGAAAATTGATTGATATTTTGCACTGAAATATTTGAAATCTGTGAGAATTAAACGAGAGAAAAAGAAAGGAAAAGAGAAAAAAAATCGACATCTTAAAATGTAGTCTAGATTTCATCAACTCTGTCATTCAAGTGACATTAATTTTGTCATAATGTTTTTATTGAGTTGCTAGGCAACAAAGATGTACAATAAATGAATAATACTTGTAAAATATGAAACTAAATGAGATTTATATAGATGAGAAATAAATAAAAAAAAAATGATTTAATCATATTTAATAAAATAGAACAATTAGGAAGACGTATAGAACAAGTTGGACATTCAACAATGCATATTTCACGGAAATACAACGAAGAAAATGTCAAGAAATATTTAATGATCTTTTCCGCTGGATTTATCAATGTTTCCTTGAGGTAAAACAACAACTTGCGTCAGAAAGACCGAACCATTTTCAATGTATTAGACGGAAAGTATTTTATATAAAATAAAGTTATGCTAATTAATTGTGTGAAAAACTAGATGCCTTAAGAAATATTTGCAAAGTTTGAAAGTTGGCATGTAAATGTGTCCAACGTTGTCCCAACGTAAATGACAATAATAATAATGGTTCCTGATTTAGCTACATCCCTAACGACTTTTGGGGAGGGGAAAGTCGATTAAATTGACCTGAGTTACTGGAACATTATTGTATCGACCCCGTAATGATGAAATGCAGCAAATATAACATCAGTAGGATTTGAAATCAGAATGTAAATGGTTATAACTCTATGCAACTAAGCATATATTACCTAGCCATTGACGATCTACATATATTATTGCCCCGATTACAACTATAATAAAAGTACATCACTGTAAATAGTAGTTGAGGAATTCTGGTGAAATATTACGGGGAACAGAAAGAAACTAGAAGCGCCTTTGTCTTCTTTTACCAAATCCGTGAATATTTTACACAATTTTCTAAAATACTTTTTATAATGATTGACTGTTATTTTAATATAGTCATTAGAGTGGTCCATTGGTAGTATCGGTAGAGCGTCGGACAATATGTTGTGTGGGATAGAGTTACGACCATTTCGATTTTCAGTTCAAAGCCCGCCGAGATTTGCTTTGCCTTTTATTAATAGAGAGTTTATAATATAAAGTACCAGTAACAGTCGATGGAATGGACTTTCCCTTCCCCTCACTCCCCAAAACATTGTTGGCTTTGAGCCTCAATGAGAAACTATTATTAAGCGGAGGATTAACAATATCGGTAGAAGGTCGGACACCACGATTTGACGCATATAGTTACGGCCCTTGCCATTCTGAGTTCAAATCCTGCCTTTCATCCTTACGTGGTCGATAAAATAAAGTACCAGTAATGTACTGAGTGATTGCTGGCCTTGTGCCATATAAAATCATTGACGTAGAAACAAATATAATGAAATATTCGTCCGAACTGTTAAGCATCTACACCCATTCATTTCTAAAAAGAGTTGAAGATTTACGAAGCATTCAAAGCAGAACGGAATATTTTAGTAAGGGAATACCTCATATATAACTGTAGCCACGAGACAGAATAAGAACTCAAACGTAAACTAAATGTTCTTCATCAAAATGAAAAAGTTAGTGAAGTAAACAATTTCTATAAAAACATATATATTAAATGATGGTGAAACATCCTTCGGGCACATTTCAGCTACAGATATCAGATATACTCATACACAGTCATATATATATATATATATATATATATATATATATATATATATGTATATATATATATGTATATGTATATATATATATATGTATATATATATATGTATATGTATATATATATATATATATATATATATATATATGTATATATATATGTATATATATATGTATATATATATGTATATATATATGTATATATATATATGTATGTATATATATATGTATATGTATATATATATATATGTATATATATATATATATATATATATATGTATATATATATATATATATATATATATATATATATATATATATATATATGTATATATATATATATATATATATATATGTGTATATATATATATATGTATATATATATATATGTATATATATATATATGTATATATATATATATTCAATGTCGTTTCGCGAAACGTAACAGCCTCCTGTATTGAACTAAAGAACATCGGACTACGATTCTCTAACTGGATTGTCAAACGCTCAATATGGAATTGCCGTGGATTATGTGAGGGGCATATAATCGAAGAATACACTCCCCTGACCATGAAAATGTCGAAGTACATGAGGTCCTTGTCATCCCTTCGCTGTGCATCTCCAATACGCTTAATACTTTTAATGCTTGCACTATTTTTAATGCTTATATCTTTTCTCCACACACAGACTATAACAATCATATAAAACATTTCCCGCCAGATCAACCAACCTAACACTCTTGTTTACCTACCTAAATGCTCCTACCACATATATCTCTCTGCCACACTATATAAACAAGACGCAC
Source organism: Eledone cirrhosa (assembly GCA_964016885.1). Taxonomy (NCBI): domain Eukaryota; kingdom Metazoa; phylum Mollusca; class Cephalopoda; order Octopoda; family Eledonidae; genus Eledone; species Eledone cirrhosa. The sequence continues at coordinate 25,757,426 of OZ024742.1, forward strand.
GTGCTTGCCAC
>OZ024742.1:25784936-25797436 GCA_964016885.1 Eledone cirrhosa
AATCAGGTTAAAAAAAAAAAAATATATATATATATAATAGGAAAGACGAGGAAGTTTCGTTTATGAAAAATATTTATTGCGTTACGCATATTTCGCTGGGGATTGACGGTAGTTGACACATAGGAGTTATAGACCCGAATCCAGTATCTTTCCGCTGTTCAGACTGCTTATGCGAGAACAATGTATGTGTGTATGACATCATTAAAGCACTTAGTTGTTTTTCTCCCCTCGGAGATTTAACCATCCTGTCCAACAAACTAATCTACTAATATAATCACATATATTAATTTCATTACATACATAATTACATTATTTGACAGGGCGTCATTACGTTCAGCTCAGTACCAGCTGTAGCTGGGGTGTTAGATATGCGATTGGCCGGCGTTCTATCAAGGGAGAGACTTTTACTGTCCGTCGCTTACCTCAAAGTAAACCAGAGATATACACAGCCATGGTAGAGCGTTCGGCTTAGATCAGAATTATAATTATCAAACCAAAATGTAATCAATTAATTTAAGCTTATACTAATTTCATAACATACATGATTACGTTATTGCAAGAAGCATTATATATATATATATATATATTATTTTACGTATTTTGCTATAGAAATATTTTAGTTAAACACTATTTGGTAGCTAATGTCATCATATAGCTGTTGACGAATAAAAATTCAATTCAAGCTTAGAGATTCTTATTTGCAAAATATGTAGATAAACATGCACACACACCTGTATATGCACATATACGCATAAAAGAAAATTATGTAAATGAATAGACACACGCACACACACATACATATATATATGAATTAAAATCACACATACATTCAAATTTCCCCCCTTTTTCTATTTCTATTCTATATTTTTTCATATATATATTTTTTATTACATATATATATATATATATATATATATATATATATATATATATATGTATGTATATATGTGCGTGTGTGTATATATATATATATATATATATAAATTAATAAAAATAATGAATAAAAATAAAGAAACAGTTCCTTATATTAAAAAAATTCAGCATTTTACGATCGTTTCTAGGATATATATGTTTGTGTTGGTATGTATATCATCGGATTTATCTACATATATATATATATATATATATATATATATATATATATATATATATATATATATATATATATATATATATATATATATGCATTTTCGCTCTACATGGTAGATTGCAATAAATGTAGTGTGGGTTTTTCTGCTAATATGCAGATCAGGCCGAACAGTAACTTTATATTTGAGAAAATAGCATATATTTTCACCAGCTTTGACAGCTGGCAGGTGAACAATGAGCTGTACTGATGAAGGGTGATACCCAGAAACATTAGTGTCTGCTGTTCTGCTTACATGCTAACACACGAGCAAGAATGAGGGGCTCATTCTACTGACATGACTTTAAAAATGAGGCTTGTTTGCATAATTGCAAACGAATCGAGTATGTATGTATATATATATATATGTATGTATTTACCACTCTGCTTCCTTTGTGTTTCCATTCTTGTCTAATCAGTTTGTCATATCCAATTCTCCGTGTCAACCATAGCAGTTCTTAACTCATCTATAAAGGTGAAGCCAGTGTCTTTCAGCTGAGTGTCATTGTATGTTATTGCCCTGAGACTGACCTCTAATCGTCGGATTGGTGTTTTCCACAGTATCCGTTTTGGTGCTTATTTCTTTGGGTATCTTACACATAATCCTGCTAACTTCATCGTTCCAACACTTACCTCAGATAACATAGGCGATAAGATTTCTATACAGCTCTCCATTTATCATTCTATCCCTCCAAGATTGTAATTTAGTAACTGCCCATGTTTCTCTCCGTTGCTCTGTTAATGGTCCATGTTACACTTCTGTATAGCAGTATAGACTCCGCTGTTGTCACAAAGAGATGGACTTTCAGGTGCCTGCTGGCGGCTTTTTTATAGAAGCATGTATGGATTTCGCCATCCTCTGTTATCCTGAGTGGGAAGTCCAATAGGGATAGGGATCCGCGGTGATCGGGGTGTTCCATGCTGAACTTTATATTGGTTTCTATAAATTTTGATATTGGTTATAACACACACGCATTATATTTTTTTGAAATGGTGGAAGGATAGATGTCAACCCCCACACACAAATTCTTCTGAACATAACAGCAGCAAACCAAATCTGACCTGCCAGCTGACCCCTTAACACCACTATCACTATCAACACAATGTAGGATGTCAGGTGTACTTAAACAAAAACATCTACAACAGATTGTCCTGCCTCAGAAAATTTTCTATAAACTTTTGACTGAGGAATGTTCTCACAACTGACCAATGGGATGAGAGAGTGTCCTATGACACCGGAATTCGTTTGTTCTAATTCATATGATTCCAGTTCCTCAGAGAAATAACAACGCAGCCAGGAGCTGGACATATCGGAGTATTGACGGATTAAAACACACTTGAACAGCATGTGTACCTGTCTCTACCACACCAATTCGGACTGCTTGAAGACGTCACAGCCAATGATGGCTGTCACCGAAATATATATAGCAGTATATCTATAATTTATAACAAACGAAGCCAAATTTTACCTATTTGACTTAATTATTTTATTTTATATATATATATATATATATATATTAAAATACAAATATTAATAAAATAGATGTTCTTTTGATCAATTACATTTTATCATACATATTTCGGATGTACAACAGTACGTCCTCATCAGACAAAATATAATGATACATGACATAGCCTAAGATGTTAAATGGTTAAGATTTAATCAAGGTAGTGATTAACCTAAGAGAAAATTTAACATTTATTCCCTAATAAAGAGAAAATGCGAAAACGTAATAAATTCAATAGAGAATGTGTGAGTAAGAAAAACGATGCTTAATGTAACAGTTATAGAGATTTTAAAATGTATGATACTACAATTTATGTTTATCTAGGAAAACATCGGAGTCATACTTTTTCCTGTATATATATATATATATTCATATATATATATATATAAGAATTAAAATACTAGAGTGCGTTGGAGTAAAACACACTCGTCATATTATAGAAATGACAGTATCGGATATAGCTCAATGTAATACAACAGAGCCGAAAAATTATAAAAATAGACAAAGAAGCCTTCAATACATCAAAAATATTTATTAGCCTACAATGTTTCGTCCAATTAATAAGGACTCATCAAGGCAATTAAACAGATCAGAAGCATTAACGTCCAGAACAAGCTGTCTCGATGCATCACTGTCTCGATGCATCACTGTCTCGATGCATCACTGTCTCGATGCATCACTGATTTTTCGTTTTCTTTATAATATATATATATATATATATATATATATATATATATATTATAAAGAAAACGAAAAATCAGTGATGCATCTGGACTTAGTTTAATTCGCGTTACAAATATTTCGCCGGCATGTAGCTCGAGTCATGGTCCTTGTATGGATCGGGATCGGCGAAACATCACTCATTTTTTGTTTTCTTTATAATATCTACACTCTACTCTGATGAATATCGAGTGCTAATTTTGGCATACCGCCTATGGAAGCACCATAGCTACTACTATACACAACTATATATATATATATATATATATATATATATATATACAAATTAATATAAATTAATATATGATAAACACTAATACAATTATATAAGTGTTTGTATTGCAAATGACCAAGTTAGCTAGATTGAAAAATACTAATTAAATTAATACAATTTGCCTGTTTCGATTTAAAATAATAAATCAATAAAAACAAACCCATATTGGCAATAGCCGCGATACCTGGACAAATTTAAATTTCAAAACCCAAATCTGTTTCGCAGACAAATTTAAATTTCAAAACTCAAATCCGTTTCGCAACGATAAGTGAAAATTCCATTTCTTTGCTCTTCTGCAGGTATCCAGAAATTGGTATGTTTCACCTCAAAATACTTAGGAGGACTGAGAGAAAAGTGTTGAACGCACATGGTTTCTCAGCGCCTAGCCAGTCCTATACTCGTGCCGCTAGAAATAACAGCCGTTTTTGGTATTTCACGGCTCAGAAATAACTCTTTCTTTGAGCTATTTAATTGTAAAAGACTGTTTGAGTTTATAACTCTATATATAGTATATATATATATATATATCAACTAGAAATTGATTGACATATATATATATATACATACATATATATATATATATGTGTGTGTGTGTGTGTGTGTGTGTATACATATATATATATATATATGTATATAAAAGTAAACAGAAATAACAAGACAATCGGTACAGTATATGGAAGGGATATATTAGGTTAACGCTTGATATAGCAGGAAGAGGGTCATAACGTTTCGGACGCTAGTCCTTCATCAGAAGAAAGTATGAGAAATAAGATAGATTGACGTGACAGGGATTGGTATCGGAAAAAATGTCTTGTTTGTGTGTGTTTGTGTAAAGAAACTGGTTCTTTCTATAACATTTCTAAACACTATTATTAACCACACAATACCTTGTCCTTTTTAATTCTTATTAATTTATTGATGTGGCATTCGTTCTATTCTCTCTATCTCGCTTGTTAACTCCTTTCCTTCCCACTTCTCCTTTCTTTCTCTCCCTTTCTCTCTCTCTCCCTCGCCCACTCACGTATTCTCCCCCTTCTCACTCACTCATTTCTCCTCTTCTCTCCCACCATCTATTCCCTTTCTCCGCTCTCTCTTTCTCTCTCTCTCTCTCTCTCTCTCTGTGCACCCTCACTACTTCGTTCCCCTTTCTCGCTCCATCTTTGGCCTAGTTCTTGCTAAGATCAGATTCGCTTTTAATAAGTTCTCAGGCTTTACACCCGGTGTCTTTTTAACTAATTCGCCCCTCCCCCTTGGTTACTGCTAGATAGATGTTATTGTCTTGTGTTCCCCGTCTCTATCGGTATGTTTTCTGTTCTTTTTCTTTTGTTTATTTTCTGTTTATTCTCTTTGCTATCGTCTCTTTTTTTCATCTTTTCCTTCCCTAAAAACTTTCTGAAGTTATTGACGTACAGTGGATATCTGTATTGTCATTAATGCGTCGAAACATCCGCGACCCATAGTAGACAACTGAAGAAGGGAATATTCGTATGTTTATGTTTCCATTACATTTCCATTAAATTTCTAAACACTCTCTCTCCCCCACTCTCTCTCCTCTCTCTCTCTATATATATACATACATATTTATATATATATATATATATATATATATATATATATATATATATATATATATATATATATATATATAAATATGTATGTATATATATATCAGGAAAGAAGAGTGACACGGTTTGCTATACAAAAAAGGTTTTTAATCTCATTGCTGACAATTGTTTCTCTGAACTGGTAGGTCTAGAGATCGCTACCCGCTTGTTTTCACGTCATTCGATCACCAATACATAGTTATACAAGCTCCGATGAATTGACTGGTTATAACTATATGTTGGTGATCGAATGACGTGAAAACAAGCGGGTAGCGATCTCTAGACCTACCCGTTCAGAGAAACAATTGTCAGCAATGAGATTAAAAACATTTTTTGTATAGCAAGCCGTGTCACTCTTCTTTCCTGATTTATCATTACACCAAGTGTTAACAACATAGGAATTACTGCGTACTCGCAGCATCACTATGGAAACGCCTTGTTGAGTCAAACTTAGCCAAGCGTTGATATCATCCACTACCCAGAGTACCCTAACTGGACTACACCTAAGTGGACTACCTACAACAATAATCTGTTACCCCGTATATATATATATATATATATATATATATATATATATATATATATATATATATATATATATATATATATATATATATAATACAGAGATAGGGGAGAGAGAGAGAGTTTAAAAGCCTACATATTAGATATGTGTATATATTTATACACGTTTGTGCATTCTGGGTTATAGAATCTGTATTTATGCAGACACACCCACACGGACACACACACACACATACACACACACACACACACACATATATATATATATATATATATATATATATATATATATATATATATATATATATATATGATTGTGTGTTTACAAGTATATTTGTATGTATGCGTCACTTTGCTTTACTAATTGTGTTTTGTTTCATCACTAGAAAACAATAATGTATTAGAGTAACATGGCGTCAAATTAAATATCCCAGCATGCTCGACTCAAATCCGTGATATTACCGTGACATTGTACAGCGTCTTTCTCCACCTCCACCAATAAACAATAATTTGCCTCGTGGACTTGATATTTAACATAATTTCCTACCTCTGCCTCCTCCTCATAATTTCATTTTCTTTGCTTTCTACTTCCTCTGCTGTAGTTTGTCTTGAACTACTACTACTACTACTACTACTACTACAACAAAAACAACAATAACTACTACTACTACTACTACTACTACTACTACTACTACTACTACTACTACTACTACTACTACTACTACTACTACTACTACTACTACTACTACTACTACTACTACTTTATTGTAGTCTCATTGTTGTGTAGTTTGTATGTATGTGTACGCGTTTGCCTACGTGCGTGAGGTGTGTCTGCCTGTGTGTGTGAGAGAGAGTACTTGTGTGTGACAGTGTTTGCATGTGTCAGTGCAACATGTGTGTGTATGCTGAGTATGTTAACGTGTTTATGAATGTGTACGCACCATACCTCTGTGTGAGTGAATGTACATGAGTGTGTGTATGTATGTGTTTATGTATGTAGATGTGTAAGTGTTTATGAATCTGCATGCGGTGATACATGTTTGTGAGTGGATATACATGAGTGTGTGTATGTGTGAATGTTTGTCTCTGAGTCTTTGTGAAAAAAACCCAAAAAAAACAATACAGATGTATGCGTAGGATTGGCTCAGAAAGATAGTGGAAACTGTCTGTTTTCAGAGAACTTGTACTCTTTGACATTTTCAATGAAACTTTTACCAAAATTTTGATGTCACAATACATTATACAGACTTTGAAAAGACGCTAGTTAAACTTTCACGACGTCAAAATTGAATCGGTAGCCCCTGTAGCTATATTTTTTTAATTTCTTTAAAAACTCATACTTTCTTTTGTTTTTCTTGTCAATTTTGTTTCCGTTTTCTTTTTTCCTTTCGTTTCGTTTCGTTTTATTTTACATTCCTTCGTTTACTAGAATTTTTTTTTTTTTTTTACAAGACTGATTGATTAAACGAGATGTTGATTTAAACTTCAAAATTGCCTCAAGATATCCAAGTTTCACATCAGCTCAATAACTGGGATTCAAAGATATGCAAAGAAAACAGCAATGAAATGTGAAATGTTATATCTGATCAGAACTGGCTACACTAAAAATCTAAGATATTTATTGAAAAGATAATTTGGCTACTCCACCCCTTGACACCGCTGGGTAGCTGTGCCACGACATTTCTTTCTTACATCCGGTTTCATGGCGTGAAGCGGATGAGAGAGAAATATTTACAATCCATATGATACATTTCACAGCCGCTGGTAATAAATATCCTACAGATAATCTGCTACTAAATAGTTCATCTGTAATTTAGGTAAACCAAACGTAATACAACATAGAGCGTTCTGTCGTAATTCTGCTACAGGTTTCAGTAATTAGTGAGTTGCCATGCTGGGATTTCACTTTAAGGAAATCTAGATCAAACCTCACTGATTGGACCTCAGCAACGAACTTCGATAATTAGTCCCAGAACGGCCCCCTTTGAGTTGATGCACATCGGGTTGCCGGGCATATTGCAAAGGTAATGCCTCTAAAATGAGCACTAATATAAAGGTTGGAGCTGATGAGGAATGTAGTCTACTAATAAATTGTAATCAAAATCACACCTATAAACAGATGTGCTTATTGATTAAGTGTCGTTAATAAAATCATGACGCCAAAAACGAATTATTAACATAAACAAATTCAATTAATAATTGTTTCTACTTTTGGCACAAGGCCAACAATTACCCAGCACATTACTGGCACTTTATTTTATTGACCTCGTAAGGATGAAAGGCAAAGTTAACCTCGACGGGATTTGAACACAGACCGTAAAGGGACGTAACTATGCTGGAAAGCATGGCGTCCGACCTTCTACCGATGCTGCCAATTCATTTCAACTAATAATAGTGTTTAGCATGAAGTAATGGGTCAAGATTGTGAAGACGCATGGCATAGAGGTGAGAGAATAAGATTCTCAATCGTGAGTTTGATTCCCAGAGCAGGTGATACGTTGTGTCTTTGAGAAAAATACTTTAATTCACGCTGCTTTTTCTGCCAGGACTTGCTACAGGTAGGTAGTATCAGCAATGGATCTTGTCAATAGTTTTGTTATGAAAAAAATGGAATAAACCTTTGTCTGCTTTTTGGTGGTAGGAGAACATCTTTTACATACTTCGTTCGTATTAGTCTTATACGTTTGTAAAAAGGTGAACAGAAATTACAAACCAAACGACACATTATATTGAAAATATAAATTAGTTTAACGCTTGAAATAACAGGAAGAGAGTCTTAACATCTCGGACACTATTCCTTCTTCAGAAGATAGAGTTAGACATAAAATATTAACAGATAGGTGCCCCAGCATGGCCTCAGCTGGATGGCTGGAACAGGTAAAAGAGTAAAACAGTAAAGATAAAATAGAAGGAACGGGAAAAAATTGAGAAAAAATTGTTTAAAAAAGTATATATTCAGTCAGCGAAGGCATTTCTATATCGCTACAAGGCTTTCTCGTTCGTATAATACAGTGATTTTAATAGATTTTACAAGGATGTCAAAGAAACTGTTATTCTCATATTGTTTTCATATTTGTCTATGTTTTATCATCGTTAACTTTCACACCGAGAACATCAAAACCTGTATGAATCACTATGGTATCAACCATCACCTACATATATATATATACAATACATAAACAGAGAAAGCCTTAAGCTATACTCTGACTGGCTACCATCTCACTCAACAAACATTAGGATATACCTTAGTATAATCCCAATTTTATGTTTGGGGTGCTAAGTATATGTATTTTATGGAAAGCCAGTTGTATTATTTTATATGAGATATAATTAAAATTAAAATATATATCTCTCTTTCCAAACAATTCTTTCATTATAAGTTTTCTACAAGTTGGGAGAATGTGACCGGGTTATGTAGAAGCCACCATATTTTTCTGTAAGAACACATGCAGGTGGGCACTTATAAATCATCAGTGGATGCCCGTCAAACATTGATATAAGAAAAAATCTCTTACCGATGCCATTTTTTGTGTCAGCTAATTGTCCCCCCACGCATCATAATGACCGCCAAATTTGAAATTCCAGCAGTCTCAGAATGAGGAATTTCACAGCGTCACGAAGCGGAAAAGGGAGGCAATCGCGAAACACAAGAAAGTAAAATAATTTACACGTGGGTCAATTAATTTTTTCAACAATGTTAACCCTGTGTGTTAAGAACTCAATTAGATTTAAAAAAAATAAATGTATGCATGTATTTATTATACACGCATATAGATATTTTCTTAGGCAAAAAAAACAGAGATATGATACCAAAATAACAATCAATATTTCATAACAATAATAAATACGGAAATTTACGCTTAAAAGGTATCTGGAAATATTTATCTCTGGCCAAATCAAGAGTAAAATATTCAATACATAAACAGAGAAAGCCTTAAGCTATACTCTGACTGGCTACCATCTCACTCAACAAACATTAGTATATACCTTAGTATAATCCCAATTTTATGTTTGGGGTGCTAACTATATGTATTTTGTGGAAAGCCAGTTGTATTATTTTATATGAGATATAATTAAAATTAAAATATATATCTCGCTTTCCAAACAATTGTTTCATTATAAGTTTTCTACAAGTTGGGAGAATGTGACCGAGTTATGTAGAAGCCAGCATATTTTTCTGTAAGAACACATGCAGGTGGGCACTTATAAATCATCAGTGGATGCCCGTCAAACATTGATATAAGAAAAAATCTCTTACCGATGTCATTTTTCGTGTCAGCTAATTGTCCCTCCACGCATCATAATGACCGCCAAATTTGAAATTCCAGCACTCTCAGAATGAGGAATTTCACAGCGTCACGAAGCGGAAAAGGGAGGCAATCGCGAAACACAAGAAAGTAAAGTAATTTATATTTACATATATATATATATATATATATATATATATATATATATATATATATATATATATATATATTGTTATACTTGGGGAGGGTCATATTGTTGTAATAATATTGCCAGAATTAATGACGGAACACACTCGCTGTTTGGTTGGTTTTTCGGTTCTGTATTTTTTATATCAGTTAATTTATTCGGTCCTTTGACTGACCAACGGTCAAAAATACTGATATAATATAGACACAAATACATATATATAGTCTAACAAAGTTCTTTCGTTGCACATCTGCAACATCGTCAGTGGCGTTATATTGTATGTCTACGCCATCTTTATTTAAACTGTTTATTTATTTATTTATTTATTTTTGTCTTCTCTGCGCATGCCTTTTTGTGTGTGTATAGTTATTGATGTGTGTTCGTGTTTGTGTGACTGTGTTTTGGTTATTGTATTCTATCTTAGTTTACTAGTGTGTGTTTATATGTGTTTGTTGTTATTGTGCTTGTGTATGCATTTATTTATTTATTTATTTATTTATTTATATTTCTCTTAGGTCAGTATTGTTTGGTTGGGTGTTGTTGTTATTCCATTCATTTTTTTTGTTTAGCTTTGGCCTTCTAGGTTCTATTTCACTGGCCTCTCTGATTTGGCTATCTGCTGGGTCATTTCTATGTTTAGATATTATTTTAATTTCTATGTTGTCTATGTTACCGTCGTGTTGTTGTCTGGCGTATTCGTATAGTACTGAGCCCTTTTTTCTCCCTTTTAGTTCCCCCCAGGGTTGGTCTATCATTTCGCCTATGCTACGAGCTGTCTCACCTATGTATGTTGTTGTCATGTTTCTGCAAGTAGCCTCTGCACATCTTATGCTATAGACTACGTTTCTAGTTTTACAGTTTATCCGGAGGTTTACTTTACATATAATATATTTCCTATTAGTGCAGTGGGTTTTCTTAAAAAGGTATGTTTTGCTGATCAGGGATTTTATGGTGGTTCCTGGCTTTTCTACCACCTTAATCTTTAAGTGGGTCTTTCTCAGGGCATTTCTACACTGGTTAGCTAATTTCCCTCCAGGGGTAGGATCCTCGAATATCGCACTCTGGTATCTCTGGTTGTCGTACCATGAGGTGGCTTTCCCTATCTTATGTTTAGTCCTATCTAAACTATTCCATGATTTGCTGCTGTATAATGGGCAAATTTCTTTCATGTCCAGTTCTATGAGGGTTTATACTTCTCCGTGGCTCCTTGGTATACTCTGATTCTGTCTCTTTGGTTGTAGCCAGAGAACAGCATGCGGTTGATGAAGTGTTGGATGTGTCTTTCCATTTCTGTTGAGTAGCACATGCGGGAGACGTTCTTCATCACTCGTACCAAGTCTGCGATCAGAATATTAAACTTAGCACTACTGGACATTGCTGAGTTTTTGAGTATCAGGTATTTGGAGGCCTTGGGTTTAGCGTAGTGTGAGTGGAGAATTTGGGCTCTCTCATTTATAGTGTTAATCCAGTGTCCCGTGTCTAATACAGGTAATCTATTGTTAGCGTGTTTGGAAGGGTAGTCGATAGTTACAGTTATACTCTGGTGTATGGAATTAGCTATCCGCTGGATGCTTTCCATTGTGCTACATACTAAATCATACCTGATGTCGTCTACGTAACGAGAGTACATGATTAGGTCTATGGAGCTCTCATCAAGGAGATCTTTGAGTCTCATTTCCCACCATACCATAAAATGGTTGGTAACGTCACCAGCTATGGTGACCCACATGGCTGCTCCCTCATTTTGGGTGTAGATCTTCTCGTTGAATTTGAATATGTGGCCCTTTAGGGTAGTTTTAATACTAGCACCTATTGCATGTGCGACGATTTTTCTTACCTGATTATTGTTTTGGGAGGTCCGTATAGCTTTGGTCCACCCAATCCACCTTCCCATGGGAGTCTTTTTTGCCATTGAGGTTATGGTGGGGTGTCTACCTGTTATGGGTCTACTGGAGCAGAAATGGCTAAGGTCATAGCTGACTAGGTAGTCAGTGTCATAAGTAAGTCTAAGTAGGAGGCCCAGTTCGTCTGTCTCGACGTCGCAGAACTCCACCTCACTCTCACTGATCATCTCTACACTTTTTCCACAGCAAAATCAATGTTAATGGATGGGTATAATGATTTCACGACCATACTGCCTATTATGCAGTTGGATAGGTTTTTGTTGTTATTGGACTCACTGATTCTGCTGAGGAGGTCATCTGTACTGTCACATACATCTGGTGACATCTTTATTATAGGGCGTATAACCATTGAGAGGAAGTAGGAGATCCTGTAGTTGCTAGCGGTATTGGCTCCGCATAGAGGTCTTG
>OZ024742.1:25802436-25812436 GCA_964016885.1 Eledone cirrhosa
CTAATGGTGTGGCCACCTCCATATTATATGGTGGGTTATACCAACAAATGCGACGGGATCTATTTCTTCTAGGTCTATTTTAGTACTCTGTATATGCTACCTTATCGACAAATCCACTCCGAGCAAGAGCTTCATTGTAATAAGTGCAATGGTCGTTGAAAATATGCTCGTTAGTAGATAGACGGGAAAGCATCAACGAAACGTTTCTTACCAGGTTCTTGGTTATGCTGGCAGGATGGTTGGAATGCTTACTTATGTAATTAAGCGTATCATTCGGCTTTCTATACGGGTAATACAACCCATTCAATAAATTGAGGGTAACGTCGAGGTAATTAACGACCGAGAGATTGGCCTCAACCTGTATAGAGAGGTTGAAGCCTTTAAAGAAGGCTGTGAGTTCTTTTCTGAACCTGTCGCAAGCACCAGGTCCGCACTTAGTCATGGTCAAAATACCATCATCACGGTACAAACCACCACCCGCGTTGGGGAATTCGTCCTTGATAGAGAAAAGAAGTAAAAGGCCGATAAGATCAGTAACCTTCGCAGAATCGCTGGCTCCCATACTCACGTCAAATGGGGTACTATTGGATCTTTTAATCCAAATAGAGTCGTCGAAATTAATCACCGATTTACGGGCATTGAGGATGACATCAACTTCGAAATCATTAACCACTGTGAGTGTTTTAGCGAAATTGATAGCTCTAAGGAGAAGTGGTAAAGTGATGGAGGAGTAGTAATTATTGATGTCGAATTGGATAAAACTGCAGTGTTCCTTGTTACATATGCCGTTGAACCAATTAATCACCGCGAAAGAATTTTTCCACAATGCAAGAGGGGCCAAACTTCTAATTTCAGGTATAATTCTATCAAGACGGCTAATTGTGGACGTCGAGAATTAGCCGTCGAAACGGCTTGAGCTCTGCCGTTGGGGTCCTACTCGTTCCTATATATATATATATATATATATATATATATATATATATATATTCAATAAATTAACAGAGAAAGCCTTAAGCTTTACTCTGACTGGCTACCATCTCACTCAACAAACATTAGGGTATACCTTAGTATAATCCCAATTTATATGTTTGGGGTGCTAACTATATGTATTTTGTTGAAAGCCAGTTGTATTATTTTATATGAGATATAATTAAAATTAAAATATATATCTCTCTTTCCAAACAATTGTTTCATTATAAGTTTTTTACAAGTTGGGAGAATGTATCCGGCTTATGTAAAAACCAACATATTTTTCTGTTAGAACATATGCAGGTGGGAACTTATAAATCATCAGTGGATGCCCGTCAAACATTGATATATATATAATATAAAATGAAAAGATGGTTAAAAGAGTTCCAAGTATTGTATTATGCGCATTTCAAAAACAAATATCATCATGGGATGATATCTGCGTTCTCATCAGATAAAATAGGGATACATGACATGAAGCTTAAAAAATACTTGTGAATAGTGAAATTTTAAATCAACATATGAAAAATAAATTAAGATTGATGTATGAGATTCGGAAAAAGTGAGTGGGGGTGGTGGAAAAGGTAAGGAAGAGGAAGACATGAGAGTAAAGAATGGTGGGGGAGGAGTATAAGAATGAAGGATAAGAGGGGAGGAGAGATGAGTTATATATAGAGAGAGATAGCCTTTACAACTGTAAAACATATATATATTGTCTCACAGAGAGAAATTAAAAAGCCGTTGGAAGATAATAGATAATTTAAAAGAATTTGAAATTAAAAGTTAATGAGGTTTATGCATGAAGAGAAAAAGGAATTATGAATAATATTCAATTAAGGTTTGTATATTGAAGGGTTTAATAATACGTGCGAGGAAAAAAATTATTAATATGTATTGTTAAAATAAAAATATTAATGTTATTAAGGATATAATGTGAAAAGAAGGAGAAGAATGAATTAGTTATGAATCTAGAGGAATTAGTTAGGGTTTAAGTTTGTTTTTATGTATTGAAATATGTAAAAGTCAAACGAGCATGAAAGGATGGATAAGATAAGAGAAATTTAAGGAAGAAAAATCTAACGTCAAAAAATTATATGTTTACGAAGGACTTCTAATGGTAATATTATAATGTATTTTTAAAAAAATATGATATGAGTGGTGAATAATAATAATGTGGTGAATAATAATAATAATTGGGAAGAAGTTCGGAAGAAAAGGTATATATATATATATATATATATAGAAAACCTTTTCTATATTAAAACATTTATACTCTGCTATGTACTCAATACATAGCAGAGTATAAATGTTTTAATATAGAAAAGCTTTTCTATATATATATATATGTATATATAAGAAAGAAAGTGTTGGTAACATCCAGTACTTCAGTATGCGGATATGGAGCACTCAACGAAGATATAAGTTCCGGAGTTATAATAGTGACGAAACATAAGTCAATTGCATGATAAAGGATTATGAGTTCATGCAATTGACTTATGTTTCGTCACTACACACATATATATATATATATATATAATATATATATATAATATATATATATATATATATATATATATATATATATATATATATTATATATATATATATATATATATATATATATATATATATATATATATATATATATATATATATATTTATTTACTAAAATAACAGATTAAAGTTTAAGCAAAGAATCGCTGCTTTCACCCTTAACGGGATCTTCTGAAACTAACAACGTCAATCTGTGAACGCAGAAGTGAATATTTCAAAAAATGTTGCAACCGGAGGAAGACAGGAAGACGATACTTTAGTTCGTGGAAACCTTCCCTGGCAAAGAACCGGAAAAAACGAATATAATACGTCAATATTTGGAGCGGTGAAAAACAGTTACACGCAAAACCACGTTTATGGTATAAAAGAAGTCGTAGACTAATATTCTATTAGGTGGTTCATAGAGACGTTCTCTGGCAATGAATGGGAAAAACGAAGGTAATACGTCATATGTGGAGCGTGGAGAACAATAGCACGCAAAGACAAAACCACGTAAATGGTATAACTGAAGTCGTAGATTACAATTCTAACTAGGGAACCGAATGAATCTCGGCTTCAGAGTTAAGAATAAAGTAAATAAAATACAGAGGTCATTGAAATTAAATAAATACATATACGCATCCATAACGTACATACAAAAGAATACGCCAAAACACTCGCCATAGATATACAAATACACACACATATAAATATGTGTGTGTGTGTGCCTGTATACTAATAATTAAATAAACGTATATAAATAAATACGTATATAACAAGCGCACACACATACCTACATGTAAATACACATATCTTCGGAGACTACGTCAACCAAAACACGAAGTACACATATACACACACTCTACATACGTACGAACCCGCAAACTCACACAGACACAAAACACACGTATACACATAACCAAAAGCATATGTACCAGAACATATAAAAAATATACGCCATAACATATACTATCAAATATACGTACGAGAAAGTATACGTAGCTTCACAAAACATACAGGTAATATATACTTACCTATACAAATAAGTAATTGTATAAACATAACATATACTTAGCTACCACATCAAGACGTAAATATCCGCGTATAGATCGTACTATCCGTTAGGGTATAATGTGGAGCTATAATACAGGAACGTTTTGTGCAATTTACGGTTCTTATATATTTGATATATATTTATACTTATCGAGCCCTCTTTGGATTTTAGTCTTCAAATTTATTATTATTATTATTATTATTATTATTATTATTATTATTATTATTGGTCTAAGCGGACGTATTTTGCTCGCTCACAGTAAGTCGCTTTATTTGCCTGTTTAAAGGTAAACAAAGACACCAATGATACCAATAAGAATTCTAATTTTGAAAAAAATGACTAACAGCGACAACGAAAATACAGTTAACTAAAAAAAAAAAAAAAAAAAAAATACAACAACAATATCAACACCACTAACATGAAAACAAATAGCGAAAACACCAACAGTAACAATACCAACTGCACCGAGGACAACGGTGGCAACAAAGACAACAATGATAACAGCGACAGTGCTAACAACAACACCAACAAGAACAACGTCAACAAAACCCACAACGAAAACAAGACCTCTGTCGCTGCGGTAGCAACAAAAAAGACGCCATGCTTCAACATGGACCTCTCAAACAAAGATGAAAAGTTGGCCCAGGCATGCAAACTCATCAAGCAAGAGCAAACTTGGGCCAACTTAACTGTCCCGGTAGAAGATATTGAGGCAGTGGAGCGCAAAACGGTGCATTATAGATGCATCTCAGAACAAACCAAAAGGGCAGCGTTAATCCCACAAGAAGATGTCGAAGTCGCGCTGAGGTGCATCAGAGAAGACACCCAGTACATAGAGAGGGGCAGACAGTACGGCACCATTTCGGTGTTGATCAAGTCAGAAGCCCTCGCTATGAAACACGCTATGACTCCTTGCAAAACCAGCAAGGTCATAATTTACCCCTCCCACATGGGAAAAAGAACGGCATGTCTCCGCATTCCCAGAATCCCACCAGGACTTGACATGTGGTGGCTTCTGGGATGTGTGATTGTGGAGGCGACGGATACAGTCCCTATAGAAGTGACCAGAACGGCCAGAGAGGACTGGTCCGTGGTTGATCTGGAGATCCTTCTCCAGATCAGGCCCGAGAATGTGAAGACAATCCGAGACCACATCCGCCTTCAGAATGGGACTGTCATTCACATTATGACCGAAGGCAAAAGGCCGCAGTGTTTTGTTTGTGGGGAAAAAAACAATTTGCGAGCCTTCTGCCCTCAACTGCTGAAAGAGGCAAGGGGTCGAAAGGCTCCACTGCTGCCGACGCCGGGGTGAGGACCACAACCAACACCTGCACCGGCAAAACCACCAACAACAACACTAATAGAAAGACCACCACCAACATTGACCACCCAAGGGGGAAACGAGGAAAGCTGTCAAATCCACCCCCCCCCCAAAAAATACACACACCAATAAAACCTTAAGCATACATAGAGACACACTTACAGACACAGACTACCAGTAATGAAAATGAGGGAAATCCAAAATCCCCCAAAATACAAAAAAGGAAACACAAAAAAAACAAAAAAACTCCACAAAGCACAAAAGCATCCACAATAAAAAACGCAGACACCACCCACGCAAACATCTCTCCAATAACACCAACATCAATACCACCATCACCATCACCAGAATCCGCCAAACGCAAACAACCGAAACAGACGCAAGAACAAATATACACACAAACATCATCACCACAGACACCGCACTCACAACAAACACAGATACAACCGAAACAACACCACCAAAACCATCACCACCACAGCCACGCAAACAAATAAAATCCCACCAACAAAACATACAAAACTTCGTGCTCGTCAGGAGGGCCAACAAAGAACTGATGGCCCTCGTAGAACGAAGTGTAAATATACAAAAAAGAGGGGGACATTTTTAAATCGAGCACATTTCGCGTGCCGGAGGATTTGGTTCTGGTGCGAATGTCGCTCGATATATTCAAAGAAATACGAGACAGCTTTCCTCGGGACGTGGGAACCCCGAACGCAAAACCCACTTCAAGACTTTTAAAGGGGTTCCCAAAAGAAACCCCACTAACTATGGAGGTTGAACAACCCGACCTTCACAAGAGCCCGGAAGGTAAGTAAACCTTTCCACTCTCTCTGTTTAACCTGCCAACATGGCCGTATTAAGAGTAGGATGTTTAATCGTCCGATCGAGAGAGAAGTGCTGCCGCCAGTACATTTGCTGAAAGGTGGGTGAATGTGGCGAGAATGGCCCGTGTGAGTGGGCCTACTCTGGTCATGCGGCTGTAGGTAGGTAAATTTGAAGAGGAGAGGGGTGCCCTTCCAGGGTGCTCTCGAAGCGTCGGGTCGTTCAGGACTGGTGGGGCACCTGAGCGAACCCTAGTTGGTCATCCCCCCTATTGGGGAATGTTTTCTTGTTGTAATTTTATTGTTACTTTACTGTTACTTTGTTATTGTTAATTTGTTTATTCATATTGTTTACTCGATTTTTCTGTAAAATCCCACTGTCCCAGTCTTTTGTATTGTCCCCTATATGTCGGCCCTTGTGGCCAATAAATGAAATCATTATTATTATTATTATTATTACTATAAATATATATATATATATATATATATATATATATATATATATATATATAGAGAGAGAGAGAGAGAGAGAGAGAGAGAGAAAGAGAGAGTTTTTAACATAGATACAAGACACTTTCATTGGAATCTAGTCATCAAGTATGTAAATATATATGTATGTCTGTTTGTGTGTATGTGTGTATGTATGGATGTTATTGTATGATCTGCATGTTTTGAGTTATATAAGTACATGGATATATGTTTCTCTATCTATACATGTGTATAACAGTTATTACATGCAGAAATTGTTTGTATTTATGCATGCATGTATGTTTGTATGCATGCAAGTATGTATGTATCTATGTCCTTGGGTTCGTACTTATGTATGCATATATAATGAAGGATATGTTAATGAGTACAGGTATATGAAATAGAGTTTAAATATTCCTTCATTATGACTAAGGTTTGAATCAGTTCTTAAATATATATATGTGAGTGTGTGTGGGGGAGGGGGTAAATATATATATACTGACAAACACATACTCACACACACACAGACACACACACACACACACACACACACACATATATATATATATATATATATATATATATATATATATATATATATATATACGGATTAACAAATAATAGTTAAATGCAGTCCACTTAGGTGAAGTCCAGTTATGGTATTCCAGGTAGTGGATGATATTAACGCTTGGCTTGGTTTGACTCAACAAGGCGTTTTCATAGTGATGCTGCGGGTATGCTGTAATTCCTATGTTGTAAACACTTGGAGTAATAATAAATCAGGAAAGAAGGTTTACATGGTTTGCTATACAAAAAAGTTTTTAATCACATAGCTTACATTTGTTTCACTGAACTGGTATGTCTAGAGATCGCTATCCGCTTAATTTTGCGTTACTCGATCGCCAATACAGAATTATAACCAGTCAGATCTTCGGAGCATGCGAGAATGAAGAAAATACACAGGCAAGAAAAGAAAAGAAAATACACAGGCAAGAAAAGAAAAGAAAATACGGCTACTATATGGAGTAGTTATGACATTCAATTAGAACAATAACAACAATTACAACAATGCTATCAATAAACTATTTAAGGAGACCCTGACATTACTTAGGTGGGGGGGGTATATAATGTATCTAATGTTACGGCGTGAAAACCAGCTGTCATAAGGCAAAAAGTATCGTAGTGTGTATCAATTTTAAATTATAAAGATAAGCTAGTTTTTACAGTCTTTCTCTTCATCTTCAACAGTATACATGAGTGGGACCACTGTCAAAGCTCAATAGTTGTAGAGTTAATACAGAGGTTAACGAATTAATATACGCATATATCTACGCACACACACACACACACACACACACATACACATACACACACACACACATATATATATATATATATATATATATATATATATATATATATATATATATAAATATATATACACATATATACACATGCATGTGTACATAGACACATACATACACATCAATATACACTCGTACAAAAATATACATACATGCAAAGAGAAACGCGTGCTAATTGTAATTATGGCAAAAAGAAGGTAAAGTAACATTGTAGTAGTGAAATGAGAAAAACTAGGATCTAGGATCAAATGATTGCAGCAGCTGAGAAGGAGTAAGATTATTGGTAGATGAGGTATTTACAGACTATTGTGTGGTATAGACTTGTGAAGGAAATAGTATACTTAATGAATATATTTCTGTGGGTAGTAGGTATCCTAATTTAAAGCTATGTTATGTTGGTTCGATTCACGGAGGTTTGAATCTTATGAATTTAGTGGCTATTCTATGTCTGCAGAAGATAGATCTTTCTAACTTATTATTAAGTAGCCTTTTAACATTTCTAAGGATATAAATAGCTCAAGATCACACAGCCCGCAATAGGACATCCCTGTACTATAGGTTTTAGCAGCCGACAACTTCGACCAGTTGATAGTGTAGTTAGTGTTGCTGTCCTTCAATTCCCATATTTTTCTGGCGAGGGTGGTGGAACCCATAAGTGCACGGTTTTTCATTGAGTGAATAATAATCTTACCAATAATCTTACTCCTTCTCAGCTGCTGCAATCATTTGATCCTAGATCCTAGTTTTTCTCATTTCACTACTACAATGTTACTTTACCTTCTTTTTGCCATAATCACAATTAGCACGCTTTTCTCTTTGCATGTATGTATATTTTTGTACGAGTGTATATTGATGTGTATGTATGTGTCTATGTACACATGCATGTGTATATATGTGTATATATATTTATATATATATATATATATGTGTGTGTGTGTGTGTATGTGTATGTGTGTGTGTGTGTGTGCGTAGATATATGCGTATATTAATTCGTTAACCTCTGTATTAACTCTACAACTATTGAGCTTTGACAGTGGTCCCACTCATGTATACTGTTGAAGATGAAGAGAAAGACTGTAAAAACTAGCTTATCTTTATAATTTAAAATTGATACACACTACGATACTTTTTGCCTTATGACAGCTGGTTTTCACGCCGTAACATTAGATACATTATATACCCCCCACCTAAGTAATGTCAGGGTCTCCTTAAATGGTTTATTGATAGCATTGTTGTAATTGTTGTTATTGTTCTAATTGAATGCCATAACTACTCCATATAGTAGCCGTATTTTCTTTTCTTTTCTTGCCTGTGTATTTTCTTCATTCTCGCATGCTCCGAAGATTTGACTGGTTATAATTCTGTATTGGCGATCGAGTAACGCAAAATTAAGCGGATAGCGATCTCTAGACATACCAGTTCAGTGAAACAAATGTAAGCTATGTGATTAAAAACTTTTTTGTATAGCAAACCATGTAAACCTTCTTTCCTGATTTATATATATATATATGTGTGTGTGGGTGTGTGTGTGTATGTGTGTGTGTGTGTATATATATATATATATATGCACACACACAAACATATACTCACACACACACAGATTGTCAATGAGCATTGGCCTTGTAATCTCACATTGAGTGCTCTGGATAGCAAATTGTTAAAGGAAATATTCCTTAGAGAAATTTCAAACAAGAGCTCCACAGATTGTTTCTTGTCAAACTCCACCCAATCTACAGTAACCACTGCATCTAGTTTAATTTCCAACTGTTTCCATTTCTTACTGCACAAGTGATGACTTTATGTTCTACGGTAACATTCACGTATGTGACACTTCAATACCATTAGTCATAGTTTTCTTACTTTTAAGGGAATATAGAAAGTTGTAGCAGTTGTGATGTTCTACTCCCACGTGTGACTTCACCAAACGTTGTGGCGGCTACTATTCGAACTTATGGACTTTATAAATCCCCAAATGTCTTCTTTTTAAGGACAGGTTCTCCACTCTTCCTGTCTGTTTCGTGTGTGTCTTGCCTGTTATAAAGAAAGAAACATGTCCCACTGTAATGAGAGAGATTTTCCTAGCATCTTGAGTAACTACGTAGAGGCTCATCCCTCATCGGCTTGTTAATAAAACTCACCAAAATTTAAATGTTAAACTCATGCACTCTACTATATGATTTTTTTTATTTCAGCGGTCTCAAAGCAAGGACTCAAAATGTCCGTTACGTCCGAAGGGTAAGATGTACAGTGGGCCAAAATAAATATAATGTGTTGGTGGTTGTGGCAGGGTGATTTCATCTTTTTGTAATGTCAATCTGCAACACAACTGATAGGATGCTATTTCTTTCTTTATTTTGTTTCATTAAAATCAATACAGATGTGATAGGGAGTTGTGTGCGTTTTTATAAAAAATAGGAGCACAAATATTTCCTTTTAAAATCTTTTTAATTCGTCAGGAAAGGTTTTC
>OZ024742.1:25817436-25832436 GCA_964016885.1 Eledone cirrhosa
TTCTCTTCGATTTATATGAAATTTAAACCATAGGTAAATGACAAGATATGATGCCTTTTCACAAAATTTCTGCAGATTTCTATAATATTAAGACACACTAACGGGGGTTAAACCACCTATCAAGGTTCCCCGGGGGCACAAACTCCGGTGAAAATTTTTTCAGTTCGATTTATATGAAATTTAAACCATAGGTAAATGACAAGATATGATGCCTATTCACAAAATTTTAGCAAATTTCTATAATATTAAGACACCCTAATGGGGGTTAACCCCTCTATGGTGAAAATATTGGAAGCCCATAACTTGAGTATTGGAACCTGTATATTCACGGGATTTTTCTATTAATTAAACGTAAATCAACAAAAAAGCACCTCTCTTTAATATGAAAATTTGGCTAATTTAGACATTTTATCCATGGCAAAACATCACTAGAACTATGACAACGTAAATTATTAGTTAATGCCTCTACTTTTTTAACATTTTCCCTCTATATTTTTCTCCATAAATTATATCACTGATTTATAATCAATCATCATTTTCTTACCAACAAAAAAAAAAATGTGTGAAACGCAGAAAGGAGCGGGTAATTCGGCTAGTAAAAATATATATAGACACTGTATACTATTACCAATACTGTATAAACATATTGACACTATCTACTACAACCAATACTATATATATATATACAGAGAGAGAGAGAGACTGTCTACTATTACTATTGCTATATATATATAGTAAAAATAATTGTTTCTACATTTGGCACAAGGCCAGCAATTATCCAATACATTACTGGTACTTTATTTTATCGACACCGTAAGGATGAAAGGCAAAGTTAACCTCGGCGGGATTTGAAAGCAGACCATAAAGGGCCGTAACTCATTGCTGCAAAGCATGGCGTCAGACATCTACCGATACTGCCAATCCACCGCCCTTCTATATATAGTAATAATAAAATAATAAAGTAATAAAAAATGTGAAGACCAAAATCCGAAGTGGGCTCGATAAGGATTATATATATATAGTTATGTAATAAACAACATAAGATAATTATTTCATTTACCAGTGGTTTCTTGAAAGCAAACACATTTGCTTTCAGTCATCAGAATGAAGAAATCATGGTGTATTTATTAAAAGTGGATTTGAAAAAAAAAAAAATAATAAATATGAAAGTGAAGCTCGAGGAAGAAGAAGAAAAGGAGAAAAAGAATAATAAATATAAAAGTATATAAACACACACGCACACACACCCACATACACACACACACACATATATATATAGATAGATACATATATATACACATATACATATATACATATATCTATATATATATACAATATATAGTAAGAAACACAGTAAACCGTGTGTCTAAAATTACAAGGGTTGAAAAACCACATATGCTTGAAATATTTAACCACGAAACAGACAGAATGACAGAATGAAAATAAAAATATATTATCAAAATAATACAAACCGCCTCAATAACCATTATATCTCTCGGACAGATTATCCCTAATCTGTTTCGCCCTGAGTGTGTTTGTAACAGATAATCCTGGGCTTCATCAGCGAGAGATTGCGATTAAATGCCACAAACACTATATGACAACGTTCACACAGAAAGATGAATTCATCACCTCGTGCTTCGCCAGTCAAACATGGTAAGCGCGTATTGAACAGAAATAACAGTCCAACACGCACAACTTAATAGCTCAACTTGTAAGGGAGCAGAAATATATATATGAGAATTAGAACCCTGTAACCATTAAGCTCTAAGTATAAAGTACAAATAAATACTGAGCCGATTAACAATATTTCTGCTCCCTATACTTGTACATTGAGCCCTAGCGAAGACATCGGAAAAAAAATATTTCAAATTGACCCGCCCTATCTGACGAAATCGAATATAATGTATCGGTTTTTGAGCGTAAGTGATCAGTTATTTCCCTTTGTTCTGTTTACATTCAGCGTAGCGTCTTACGTTCTCTTTACATTTTCTGCGTGCAAAAATTAAAAAAATGATTTCCCTTTGTTCTGTTTACATTCAGCGTAGCGTCTTACGTTCTGTTTACATTTTCTGCGTGCAAAAATTAAAAAAATTACGCTGGCTTTCTCAGCGTTTAAAATGACATTAACACAATACACGAACAGTTGTCGAGCCAGCAAAATTTTGACCTGCAAAACTCATCAGTTCGAACACTAAGCTTCCGTTTTGCTTCATTTCCATTTAAAAGCCTTTTAAAACAATATTTTTACTTGAAAACAAGTCTATTTAAAGACTACGTAAAACAAGCAAATATTTCGTAAAAAAAAAGCAAAAATTATATAAGTTTATTTAAAATATATGTATCTGTAAATTTCGTTAGGCGTGCAGACAGACAGTCGTGCAGACAGACAGTCGTGCAGACAGACAGTCGTGCAGAGAGGTGATATAGGCGTGCAGACAGACAGTCGTGCAGAGAGGTGATATAGGCGTGCAAACAGACAGTCGTGCAGAGAGGTGATATAGGCGTGCAGACAGACATAACTGATAATTTGGTTACGCTAATGTTTTTCTCTGCGTTGCAGTGTTTACATTTTCAATCTTTGTTAATAAATAACCAGTGCAGTTTCTATCCCCAGCATCCTCTTTTGTTATAACATTCGGGTTATCGTTATGTTTTCTTAACTTCCTAAGGCATATTGTTGGTTGAGGGAATATTAATCAAAAACACCACATGCAAGTCTGCACAGTAGACACTACAGTTTTTAAGCCAAAAAAGAAACTTAACATTGTAACTTTAACACAGCTACTGAGCGACCCCGAGCAACGCCGGGCTTTACTGCTAGTAATAAATAAAGATATAAATGTTTATAGCTGATTTAGAACACTCAACTGTTTCCTGGAGCAAATAATCAATGAAAATAAACTTCAAATTACTCTGTATATATTTATGTATACACATACATATATATACATACACACACACACAACCATATACACATATATATATATATTTATATATATATATACACTTATTTACACACACACAGATATACAAAAAGTTACCTTACTACATAAATAAAAATACACACACACATATATATATACATATATATATACCCACATATATATATAAATTATATACATATATATATATATATATATATATATATATATATATATATATACACATATACAAACTTACATACATACACACAGAAATACATATCTATAAATAAAAAACCGGTGGGTATGTAAAGGGTAAGGTAGAACGTAGGGGTGGGGGAGAAAAATAAAGAACATAGGAAAAATGTTTAAATATAAGAGAAGATAAGGGAGGAAAAGATCATAAGGGTACAGTAAGTGAGTTCGGAGAGTAATAACAATCGTAGTGGATGTAAAGCGTAAAGAGCAAAGAAGTTCAAGGTGGTTGAGTCATCGTAAGAATTTCAATCCAGTTACAGAGTAGATGTGATTTCAAGTGAGGACAACATCTGAAGATCTCGGTCTTAGAGTTAAGGCAAGTGGAAGTGGCTTTCACATTTTGTAGAATTCTAAATTTTGTCTGTGGTACACAATTCTTTGTGCCCCTTTGGTATTCCCTCGAATGGTCTAAAATAGACCAATCGATAGAGTACGCGATGTTTTTGTCTTTGAATTCCCACATCTGATTTTCGAGAGCCGTTGCTGTTCTTTTATCAGAGTTTTTAAAAGAAGGGACATGTGCATAAACCCTGGTTTTGAACCTGTTCTGGGTCATGCCAACATATCGTTCACTTCTGACTGGCTGGTTGTTAATCAACGGTGTCACTTTGGCCTCATATACAACGGATTTTGTATTACATTTTCCCTGTAATGGGCATTCATCCGGCTTCCTGCAACTGCATCCTGGATTTATTCTCGTTCGATTAGAGTTGGTCATTTTAGAATTCTAGATGGACAGCAAGAGTAACTGATTTTAACTACATTTCTATTAAATATTTTACAATAGGGGGATTATTAGGGGGAACAT
This sequence comes from Eledone cirrhosa, assembly GCA_964016885.1. Classification (NCBI taxonomy): domain Eukaryota; kingdom Metazoa; phylum Mollusca; class Cephalopoda; order Octopoda; family Eledonidae; genus Eledone; species Eledone cirrhosa. Next base: position 25,821,427 of record OZ024742.1, read on the forward strand.
TTTTGTCTAGGAAGTCAAGGAATTTCTATCCTACATTAGTTTTGACAGATAGAGAGAAGGGGTGTGTAAACCAAATAATTTTCCTTTTCCTATTATTGTGATTAGTTTTAGGGGGAGGAGTAATTAAATATTTAACATGTTCTGTAAAGCCGCTGTTATTGAGGGCCTTATTATAATAAGGAGTGGCTTTGTTAAAAATATCTAGAGACGAAGCTAAGGTAGAAATCCTACGGCTAATATTGGGAATAAGATTTTTAAAAACTATAGGGGGATGGCAAGACTCTTTGTGTATATACCTTAGATTCTTGTTAGGTTTATGATAAGCTTTTAAAGAGGCAGTAAGTAGATCAAGATTAATGTCAAGAAAGTTAGCATTGCTAAGGTTCGTATGTATAGTAATTTTAAAGTTTAGGTTAGCAAAAGTATTGATTAAAACTTTACGGAATTTATCAAGGTTATGGCCGTTAGTTTTATGAGAAACTGATAATCCGTCGTCACGGTATAAACCTATATTATGGGAAGTAAGCTTTTCTTTAAGGGTGTGGAGAAGAAATAATCCTACTAAGTCACACATATCCGCACCCATCGCAACATCAAAAGAGTTTTCAGGGCTTGACTTTTTAACCCAATTACTTTCATTAGTAAAGAGTAGAGTTTTCCTAGCATGAAAGATAATGTCTTCTTCTAATTTAGAAATATTAATGAAAGGTCTTGCAAAATCTAAGGCTTTAGTTAATAAGGAAACAGTAATAGAGGGATAAAAATCAACAATATCAAATTGGGTAAATCTACACTTATTTTTACCTTGTATATTATTAAATCAAGAACTAATAGAGGATGTATTTAACCATTGTGATAAGTCAGTCTTAGTTCTAATTTGGAGAATTATTTTTCTTAAGATTTTTTTACTTACAAGGCCAACTTCGGATTTAGCCGTGTTAATCAGTCTACAGATAGGTCGATTAGTAAAGGCTAATTTATGGTCTTTAAGGGTAATATATTGTTTACGTTTAGCTAGGCTTTCAATTCGGTTGTCTATTTAAAAAAAACTAGCTAGTTCTTTAGCTTCTTTATTAATAGTAATGTAAGTGTTATTGTTAGCTAATTGATATTTGTTGGTGATACTATTAGTTAAAAGTTGGTTAAACAAAATACTATTTACTTCAAAGAGACTTTTAGTTTTATCGGAAAGAACAAAAGTGTTTGTAGTATTTGTAAAATTAGAAATGTCGTTAGAAAGTTTAGTTTGAAAGTTATTGTTGTACTTACGAAATTTGATATCACTAACTAAATTAACACGGTCTAATTCGAAGTTGGCCATGTCTTTAATTCTAGGTGGGTATTTACGGGATTTTATGTCAAAACAATCATTCGTATCAGCACTGAATAGCCATAGTAAACCATTGCCTTCCATCTCATTTTGTTAACGACTTGTTCAATTTTATCTATAAGCAGCTTGGTATAAGTTGTGTTGGAAGGAATAGGTATATTTTTGATTGAATAATCCAATTCATAAAGGTCCATGGTGTATGTTGGTTAAATATATATATATATATATATATATATATATATATATATATATATATATATATATATATATATATATAACGAAGGAAATGTGGTAAGGAACCAGGTGGACCGTAACGCACCAAAGTACTCAATACTTAGGGTAGTAGAGTGGGTAATAGGAACAAGTAAGACCCCGACGGCTGAGCTCAAGCCGTCGGGGTCTTCCTTGTTCCTATATATATATATATATATATATATATATATATATATATATATATATATATATATATATATATATATATATATGTATATATATATGTATATATATATATATATATATATATATATATATATATATATATATATATATATATATATATATATATATATATATATATATATGTATATATATATATATATATATATATATATATATATATGTATATATATATATATATATATATATATATATATATATATATATATATATGTATATATATATGTATATATATATAAATATATATATATATATGTATATATATATATATATATATATATATATATATATATATATATATATATATATATATATTTATATATATATACATATATATATATATATATATATATATATATAGATAGATATATTTCTTTATTTGTATATAGATAGATAGATTTCTTTATTTACCATAAAGGCATAAAAAGAAGGGACAAATACAAAGGGGGGAGTTTACATACAATCGAGTAAAAAGGGTATAACATGAAAATAATCGAAAATAACCTCAAAAGGGTGGGGACGTGATGGGGGTTGCACACACCCCCGAAAAAGTGTGCAATCCTTTGCCCGGGGAGCACATGGAGAAGGTGCTCCCCTCTCCTTTACTTCTTTACCTACAGGATGGTATACAGAGAAGGCCCATTTACACGAACCATTCTCGCCACTATCACCCACCTTTTATAAAACTGCCTGTGGCCAAGCACCTCTCTCTCCATTCTTATCCTTCTTCCGAAGTGATATCGGAAGAAGTAGACCAGACTATGGCCAGAGAGGAAGTTGCCTGACCTCAGACCTTTCAATCGTATCCACCAAACAACCTCTTTCAACATGGCTATTACGCACAGAAAAACCGCCTTTGCTTCCTTTGTGAAGAGGGGAGGCGGCTTGATTGTCACCACGGACTCGGCGGTCAATTGAATCGGCGCCACCCGCGACAGCAGTCGTTCGGCGTAGCCCCACAGATCAGCCACGCCCGGACATTGCATCAATGCGTGCGTAACGGTTTCTTCGTGACGCACGCATCTAGGGCAAATCTTTTTTGAGGGATCCCTGCCCGGGCGCCCGTGTCTGTAGAGCCTCTCTCTAACTGGTAGAGCCCCTCGGTAGCACTGCCAGGCCAGTGACTTCTGGAAGTTGTCCATTGGTCCTGGGCCGAAAGTCCTACCAAACAGGCTGGCCAGTTCGTCTTCCTCCATGTCTAGCGACTCTCCAAGGGTGTCATCGCCCCTGCTAGCCACCAGCCCTCTATAGAATGATGAGGTGGATTCTCCACCGATGGCCTGGCTCGCTTGCCAGAGAGCCCTGAGCGCCTGAGCACACTCAGTGTGCCAGTCTCCCAGTTTTCTGGATCTTTGCTTGACCCAGGACTGTAGCTCGGTGAGCGAGACGAGTCTCGGAAAGGCTCGTTTAACGAACGGAGCCCACACCGGTTGACCAGTGAGGAATACCTGTAGGTGCCGTAGCCTTAATGCGTGCCTACGCATCATCAACCACGGCATCCCCAGCCCTCCTTTCGAAGGTTGTTGGCAGCAGATGGATCTTCTCACCATAGGAGGGCGCTTCTTCCAAAGAAATTGGAAGAGCATGCGTTCCATGGTGGTGAGTGTTTCCTTAGAGCAAGGCACGACAGTCAGGCGGTAGTAAGTGACGGACGCTATGTAAATGTTCGCCACCTCCGCCCGGCCTTTTAAGGACAGCTTACACTTGGCCCATTTCTGGGTTAGTGCAAACACCTTTTTTCGTAACCTCGTTCCAGTTCTTTTCCACCTGGATGTCCGGTCCAAACCAGACCCCAAGCAACTTTACCGGGCCCTTCGTCCAGTGTCCGACGACACCGTCGGGAGGCATCGGTCTGCCTCTCCACGTTCCGAGTTGCAGCCCGATGGATTTTTCCCGGTTCAGTTTCGCTCCTGACAACCTTTCGTAATCCTCCAGTAAGGTACCGATCGCCTCGATCTCCGAGTCGGTCGATACCATTACTGTTACGTCATCGGCGTAGGCCGACACCGCTTTGCTCAATCCTGGTTCCAGGGGGATACCCTGCAACAACTCCAACTTCCTCAGTAACGGCTCGAGAGTCAATACGTACAGAAGGGAGGAGAGAAGGCACCCCTGTCGAATGGATCGTGTGATTTCGAACGGCTTCGAAAGGTAGCCGTTCACCTTGATCCTAAAACAGATGTGGTTGCTATGTAAGGCAGTGATCCAGCCTCTGAAAACAGGACCGAACCCAGCCGCCGCTAGCACCGCATCCAGGTAACCATGGTCGACCCTATCGAAGGCCTTAGACTGATCCAAGTTGATCAGGGCCCCACCGAAGCCGGGTTTGTTTCCAACCCTCTCTATGATGTATCGCATGAGGTGGAGGTTATCGGGAATGGACCTGGATGGATAGCACATGTCTGCGCATCTCCCACCAGGCCACCCACGACAAGCGCCAACCTCTTTGCTAACACCTTGGCCAAAATCTTTAACTCTGTGTTTAGCAGGGTTATGGGCCGAAAATTATTTATACTATCTCCCGTGTTCTCGTCCTTCCTCACCAGCGTGACTACGCCCTTGGCTACAGAACAAGGAATTCTCCCGTTCTGCTGCCAATTGCAGTAGACCGCTTCGAGGAGTTCGGAGAAGAAGACCGGCATTGCTAAATAAAGTTCGTAAGGTACCATCGAGACCTGGAGATTTGCGTCTGCTGCATTGGCTCAGCGCATCTCCGATCTCATCAGCCGAGATTGGTCCCTCGCAGGACTCTCCCTCTTCGCTCGAGAGACGCGGCAGGCCGTCGAGGTATGGACCGAAATCCACGCCCCCGCCCGGAGCCTCGCCTCCCCCGAACAATCGGGCAAAGTGCCTTTGAAAGGCCTCGCACATCTGCTTAGGCTCCCGGATCACCCCTCCATCTTCGTCTTGCAACGACCGGATGGTGGATCGATTTCCACTCTTAGCTTCTGTCACGCGGGCCCAGTCAACGGCTTTGGCCCCCTCATTACCTAGAGCACGTATTTTACTTCGAATGAAGCAGCCTTCGTGCTTTGCATCGAAAAACTGGTTCAAGGCCGTCCTCGATGCCAGCACTCTGGCCACATCTTCGCTCTTGATTGCCTCTTCTAATTTACCTGTTAATTCTTTCTCGTTTCTATTCCTATCGGCAGCTAACATCTTGCTATAACTTATTGATTCTGTTTTAATCTCTCTTTTGAGAGATGCCCACCATCGGTTGTTGACGATTGCACCCGTCAACCTCTCCTTAACTAATCTGCTAATCCGGTTTCTGTAAGTCTCTTTTGCCGGTAAAGACAAATTAAGTTTCCAGTAACCGGGACCCTGTTTATGTGTTTTCTCGAGATTGACTACGCAGGTCACTAATTTGTGATCCGTGTAGCCAACCGTGCGCATTTCTGGACAGCTTAATATGTCCCTATCCTTACTTCTAACTAAGAATCTATCTAAGTACGATCTAGATTGACCACTGTGGTTTCTCCAAGTCCAGGTAGGCACAGTTGGAAAATCTAGTCGATATCTATCGACCAAGTTAAAACGGTCGAGTAACCCCTTGAGGCTGTTACGCCCGTCTCTATTAGGACATGCTCCTGCATAGTCCCAACGTGCATCTAGGATGTCATTCCAATCCCCCGCTAGAAGCAGGGAACGCGACGTTCCCAGAAAAGTCTGGAAGAAATCGGACCGTTCAAAACGCTGGAAGAAATCGGACCGTTCAGCTCCGAAAGGGGAGTAGACGGCGACCAATCTTAAGGCCGCACCTTCACTACTGCCAACGTCTAGCACCAACAAAAGACCCTCCGGGTCCGAGTGCACAACCTGTACGGCAAGACCCAGGTATTTTTGCAGCAGTACGACAACCCCACCCCCACCTCCAGGTTGACAGAGAGATGCATGCACCTCAAAGTCATCGAAGGTAGGGGCCAGCTGCCGCACGACGCTGATCCGAGTCTCACAGATAATCATTACATTTATACCACATGACCTGAGGTCATTTAGAAGCTTTGCTTGCTTCCAAGTTGAGCCCAGGCCACGTGCATTTAAACATCCTACTCTTAACACATCCATGTGGGCGGCAGAGCCAAAGGAGAGTGTAGAGACCTACCTTTCCGCAAACTTGAATGTCACCACACAATATGAACCTGAAGATTGCGAAAGCATGAAAGTACTTATTCAATTAACACTTAACATTTAATATTCTACCATACTATTTCATTCTAATACCATTATACATTTTAAAGAATTGTAAATAAAACAAGTAAATCAGACAAAGCTGGAATTCATTTTATTAATATATATATATATATATATATATATATATATATACTCAATGATATTAAATACACGGAAACTATATTTATAAAACGATATTTATTATATTATATATATTTCAAAGGTACCAAACCTTTGGTACTTCCTCATCAGATAAAATACAAAGTTTGTTATATAAATATTGTCATAACCAGGAAAGAACTTAACGGTTGATGTTTTTTCTATTGAATTACCAACAAATTGAATATCCATTTTGCTTATATATGTATATATATATGCGTGTGTGTGTGTGTGTGTGTGTGTGTGTGTGTGTGTGTGTGTGTGTGTGTGTGTGTGTGTGTGTGTGTGTGTGTGTGTGTGTGTGTGTGTGTGTGTGTATAGACACTGTCTACTACTACCAATACTGTATATTTATATCTATTGACACTGTCTACTACTGCCAATACAATAGATACACATATTTACAACTACCATCGCCAAAGATACATATACTATGTACCAGGGCCAACTCCATAGATACATATACTATGTATCATTACCAATTCTATAGATACATATACTATCTATCATTACCAACTCTATAGATACATATACTATGTATCATTACCAATTCTATAGATACATATACTATCTATCATTACCAACTCTATAGATACATATACTATGTACCATATCCAACTCTATAGATACATATACTATGTACCTTAGCCAACTCTATAGATACATATACTATGTACCATGGCCAACTCTATAGAAACATATACTATGTACCATGGCCAACTCTATAGATACATATACTATCTACCAGGGTCAACTCTATAGATACATATACTATGTACCTTAGCCAACTCTATAGATACATATACTATGTACCATGGCCAATTCTATAGATACATATACTATGTACCTTAGCCAACTCTATAGTCACATATGCTATGTACCTTAGCCAATTGTATATATACATATACTATGTACCAGCGCCAACTTCATAGATACATATACTATGTATCAGGGCCAACTCTATAGATACATATACTATGTACCAGGGCCAACAGTATATATACATATACTATGTACCATGGCCAACTCTATACATACAAATACTATGTAGCTGTCCAACTCTATAGATACATATACTATGTACCTGTCCAACTCTATAGATACATATACTATGTACCTTAGCCAACTCTATATATACATATACTATGTACCAGGGCCAACTCTATATATACATATACTATGTACCATGTCCAACTCTATAGATACATATACTATGTACCAGGGCCAACTCTATATTTACATATACTATGTACCTTAGCCAACTGTATAGATACATATACTATGTACCTTAGCCAACTCTATAGACACATATACTATGTACCTTAGCCAACTCTATAGATACAAATACTATGTACCAGGGGAAACTCTATTGACACATATACTATGTACCTTAGCCAACTCTATAGATACATATACTATGTACCATGGCCAATTCTATAGATACATATACTATGTACCTTAGCCAACTCTATAGACACATATACTATGTACCTTAGTCAACTCTATAGATATAAATACTATGTACCAGGGCCAACTCTATAGACACATATACTGTGTACCTTAGTCAACTCTATAGATACATAGACAACCTCTAGCGTTATTATGAATGCATAAAGGGCGGTGAATTGGCCGTATCGGTAGAGGGTTGGACGCCATGCTTTCTAGCATAGTTACATCCCTTTACAGACTGAGTTCAAATCCCGTCGAGGTTAACTTCGTCTTTCATCCTTACGGGGTCGATAAAGTTAAGTAACAGTAATGCACTGGGTAATTGCTGGCCTTGTGCCAAAAGTAGAAACAGTTATTATGAATGCATACACACAATATAGTCTTACAAACATAATGGATACACACATACAGTGTACTACTACCATCACAAACCTCCACTATCGGCATTATGAGTACATACACACATACATAACACACTCACAGCCACACTCTACACATACACACTGACACGACCACTGCCACACACACACACATACAATTGTCTTACCAACATTATGGACACAAAGACACTGTGTACTACTACCAAGACGAATCCCTCACTCATACACACATACACACTCACACACACACACACACACACATACACACAGTCACACACACACACACACACACACACACACACACACGACACTTAAGGACATATGCATTATGTACTAATAAAATTGCTGAAATGAAGACAGCACTTCTACATGGCATCAGTATATACTACTACTAACACAACCGCCACCGTTGCTGCTGCTGTTGTTACTACCACCACCGCTACTACTACTACTACTACTAATATTACTACTACCACCACCGCTACTACTACTACTACTAATACTACTACCACCACTACTAATACTACTGTTACTCCTCCTCCTCCTCCTTCTCCTCCTCCTACTACTACTACTGCTGCTACTACTACTACTGCTGCTGCTACTGCTGCTACTACTACCACCACTACTACTACTACTACTACTACTACTACTCATTCGTCGACTACTGTCGAGATGATGGACTCACCCTCAAGCCCCAGAATTCCCTGTCCCCCATCGCTGCCCCCAGGTCCTGTCTACTGATTCCCGTATCCCTAGAGATAACGTCAGGGAATGACAACTTCCTACGCCTAGTCAGGCTGGAGTCAGGGTTCCAGAGCAAGAGAGCGGATATGATTTCATTGCTGGCACGGTGACAGTGGCCAGCAAATTGAGCTCTCCGGGATTTTAGAAGGGCAGAGACTCGAGGGAGTTTGCCATAGATTTTAGACAAGGTGGGATGTCGTTTCCAGGATAGGTTTTGCACGCTCATTAAGAGGCGGGTATATGTGCCATCCAATCTCCTCTCAAGTTGTGATGTTAGTTACCAAGTTTCGGATCCATAAAGTAATATGGGCTTAATGGTTGCTTGGAATATTTCCAGTTTTAGCTTGTTGGTAAGTTGAGATGTCCATATGGCGTGCATGTCATTGCACGCTGACCATGCCATGCCATTCCTGGTTAGAAAATCTTTTTTGGAGGAGGAGATATATGAGCCAAGATACTTGTAATCTTCCACCTGCTTAAGGGTGGTACCATTAAGGGTTCTGGTGGGGTAGTTTGGGCTGATTGCGCATCTGTTCACATACTCAGTCTTGGATTCGTTGAGGTACAGTCCAACACAGTTGGACGCTTGCTCTACTACTACTACTACTACTACTACTACTACTACTACGCATACTACTACCATTACTACTACTACTACTACTACTGCTGCTGCTGCTACTACTACTACCACCACTACTACTACTACTACTACTACTACTACTACTACTACTACTACTACTACTACTACTACTACTACTACTACTACTGCTAATTGCTGCCTGCTACTACTACTACTACTACTACTACTACTACTACTACTACTACTACTACTACTACTACTACTACTACTACTACTACTACTACTACTAACTCGCTCATATATTCCTGAGAAGGTCGTGAGGGTAGAGTTCTCAAACTCTTCTAAAAGCAAGTTATGTCAGAAGTAGCCGTCTCCAATTGATCCGGCTGCATCAGCAACAGAGACCAATCACGGTGTTGGATTTATACGTTAGGGAAGCCTGGGAAATCCAGGTTTTAAGACAGGGGAGGGAAGGATCTCATGCACAAAAAAACCCTCATTTTACATGTGAAAATAATTGGGATCGAAAATTTATTCATACAGGTATTAAACTCAAGCATTCTAACCACCCTAAAATTAAAAAGCCCAGCTGAGGGTACAAATATATTACTATGGCTGTGGTTGGAGGTTCCACTGCGGGCCCCGTGTGACAATTTCCCCCTCTATACTCCATTAAATCAGGCCCTCACATATCCGAACTCATGGTTGTTATCCAACCATATCGCTGTTGGTCTACCTACCACTGGGTCTCTTGCTGGTTGGTTTTGCTCGTAAAAGCTGTCCAGCGATTCTTTCCTCTAGATATTTTAACTTCATGCCCGGTCGTGGAAATATATAATAGCATTAGAACTGCATTACAATAGAAATTGAAGTCATTATCCCAATACTGCAATATTTCTCAGTGAGCTCTCCTGTAGTAAAAATACTATAAATATTTGAATTAAAATTGTTTTTAGACACTTACATTTTCTGCTAAATCATTACAGTGTGTTAAGAGTTGATGGCAGAATTACAGCAAATGTTAGCTAGTGTTAGTTATGTGGTAAACAGCAATATATAATAGATTGTTATGTAGGTATGTTAGTTTTAATGTTTAATGTGAGGAGCATAAAAACTCTAAACTATAGATTAAATATTTAGAGAGGAAACATTACTATATTTCATTGACCAATATTTCGTCCATTTGTGAAGGCGCCTGGCTTAATGTTTAGCCTGATAGCCTCATGATTGACTTTGATTGAGTTCGATTACCGGTGCCGGGTCCTGTCCTAGCATTTTGTTTCACATTGATCTCGTCCATTCAGCTGTCAAACCTACTTGTATTTTTAAGTCAGAGACAACCGTGTCAAGCTGAATCTGCTTGAGAAATGAGTTATGGATTCACTTGTAAGTTAATTTCATGAACAGGCTGTCCGTTTATTTTAACAACCTGAGCGATTTTTCCTTAAACCGACGGAGATCCAACTCTTTCCTTTGATTCATTTGCAAGAACGGGAGATAAATTAAGGAAAGGTTACTCTCCAAATACGTGAGTTACTAAACGGAGAATTACCATATCCGCTAGATATTTCTCGTGTTATTTTCTCTGATGTCCCCAACTCGGACTCATCTGGATAATGGATGGTAACTCTGAAAATATTTGGGATTATTTAGCATTGATAAGGCAACTCCCTATCGTCCTAACTCTTTTAATTTACTTCAATGTGTTCTTTGTTCTTCTTATTTATTACCTTGGTGTT
>OZ024742.1:25839936-25859936 GCA_964016885.1 Eledone cirrhosa
TCACTATCATCGCCATCATCATCATCACCGTCACCATCATCACTATCATCATTATCATCATTATCATCATCACCACCAACATCATCATTATAATCATCATTATAATCCCCTTCATCATCAGCATCATCGTCATCATCACCACCACAATCATCGTTATCATCATCACCATCATCTTCATCATTATTATCATCATCACCATCATTATCACCATCATCACCATCACCATTATCACCATTATCACCACAATCATCATCACCATCACCATTATCACCATTATCACCATTATCACCGTCCACACCATCATCACCACCATCATCATCATCACCATTAGTTTTATCATCATCATCATCATCATCATCATATTCATCATGATTAACTCGATCAACATAATCTTCTACATCATGAACCCTACTGCCCCCCCCCCCCTTCCGACACTGCACCACCATAATTATCAATGATCAAGACTGAAAATACCATCACCATCACCCTCATCATCGTCATCATCATCATCATCATCATCATCATCCCAAACACCACCACTACCACCGATACTATTACCACCACCACCACCACCACCACCACGATCTCCACTACAATAACTATCATCACCATCAGCATGGATATCATTATCATCATCATCATCATCATCATCATCATCATCATCATTACAATCCTCTTCAGTATTGTTGTTGTTGTTGTTGTTACTCATCAGTTGTTCTTTTATATTTCAACATTTCCTAGTTTTTTATTATTATGTTTTAGTCATTATCTGCCATGTTGTTTCTGTTTGGTTTGGACTCGAGTTTGTGTCACTAATCAGATACAGAGGGAGGGAGAAAGAGAAGGTGGATGAAAGACAGAGAGAGTGAGAGAGAAAGAGAGGGAGATGAACGATAGAGAGGGTGAGAGAGAAAGAGAGGGAGGTGAAAGATAGAGAGAGTGAGACAGAAAGTGATACTCAAACAAACACGCACAAATGCACAAACATAACCATATATATATACTTGTATATAAATAATATATATATATATATATATATATATGTACTATATAATATTTTGAGAATAAGCTCTCAGTCCTTTACAATAATTAAGCTCCAGGAAAGGGTCATTTCCGAGCAGTTAAATACATTAAAATACATTAAAATATATGATAAACACAAAACGTGTTTGCATTGCAACAGACAGTCAGCTATTAATGAAATAAACTAATTAAAGTGAATACAATTTGTCTGTCTCGATATAAGTCAATAAAGACAATCTTATATTGGCAACTGCCATGATTCCTGGACAGATTTAAATTTCAAAATCCAAACCTGTTCTGTAGACGAATTTGAACCTCGAAACCTAAATCCGTTTCGCAATGGTGGTATGTGAATTTAAAAAATAAAGAGAATCGAAATGGAATTGAAATAAAAAGTGAAATATCCAAATCTTCTGTGCATATCAACAGGAATCCAGTAGAAGTTAGTACATTTCACATCAAAAATGTTTGCAAGTCTGACTACACGTGTATAGCCAGACCAAACTAGCCGTCCCGCATTAACGGTGCTAAAAATAACAGCCATATATGCGGGATTAAAAATCAGCTCTAACATTTAAGGAGCAATATACTATATAATATTTTGAGAATAAGCTCTCAGTCCTTTACAATAATTAAGCTCCAGGAAAGGGTCATTTCCGAGCAGTTAAATACATTAAAATACATTAAAATATATGATAAACACAAAACGTGTTTGCATTGCAACAGACAGTCAGCTATTAATGAAATAAACTAATTAAAGTGAATACAATTTGTCTGTCTCGATATAAGTCAATAAAGACAATCTTATATTGGCAACTGCCATGATTCCTGGACAGATTTAAATTTCAAAATCCAAACCTGTTCTGTAGACGAATTTGAACCTCGAAACCTAAATCCGTTTCGCAATGGTGGTATGTGAATTTAAAAAAATAAAGAGAATCGAAATGGAATTGAAATAAAAAGTGAAATATCCAAATCTTCTGTGCATATCAACAGGAATCCAGTAGAAGTTAGTACATTTCACATCAAAAATGTTTGCAAGTCTGACTACACGTGTATAGCCAGACCAAACTAGCCGTCCCGCATTAACGGTGCTAAAAATAACAGCCATATATGCGGGATTAAAAACCAGCTCTAACATTTAAGGAGCAATATACTATATAATATTTTGAGAATAAGCTCTCAGTCCTTTACAATAATTAAGCTCCAGGAAAGGGTCATTTCCGAGCAGTTAAATACATTAAAATACATTAAAATATATGATAAACACAAAACGTGTTTGCATTGCAACAGACAGTCAGCTATTAATGAAATAAACTAATTAAAGTGAATACAATTTGTCTGTCTCGATATAAGTCAATAAAGACAATCTTATATTGGCAACTGCCATGATTCCTGGACAGATTTAAATGTCAAAATCCAAACCTGTTCTGTAGACGAATTTGAACCTCGAAACCTAAATCCGTTTCGCAATGGTGGTATGTGAATTTAAAAAATAAAGAGAATCGAAATGGAATTGAAATAAAAAGTGAAATATCCAAATCTTCTGTGCATATCAACAGGAATCCAGTAGAAGTTAGTACATTTCACATCAAAAATGTTTGCAAGTCTGACTACACGTGTATAGCCAGACCAAACTAGCCGTCCCGCATTAACGGTGGTAGAAATAACAGCCATATATGCGGGATTAAAAATCAGCTCTAACATTTAAGGAGCAATATACTATATAATATTTATATATGTATATATACACACACAGACACACATATATATATATATATATATATATATATATATATAAATATATATATATATATATATGTGCGTGTGTGTGTTTGTTTGTAGGTATCCACACATACACACACACACATACACACATATATATACATATGAACATATGCGTTATATCTAATAGTTATAATTGTTTCTACTTTTGGCACAAGCCAGCAATAAACCAGTACATTACTGGTACTTTATTTTATCGACCCCGTAAGGATGAAAGGCAAAGTTAAGGTTCGATTCGTTTGTAAACAATCGGCCCGGTATATTTTAAAAATGCTGCAAGGCCAGCCGCAACTCGCTCGATATGCAAGTGATACGACTCAGCCGATATGTACTAAACAATATACTATATATTTTGAACCGTTCAACATACTGGCAGATGTATAGAGTCCTGATGAAGGGTAATGACCCAGAAATATGTTGATTGTTCCTTAAAGCCAGTGTTGAACAAATAGGTGACGATCGGTCACCAGCATGGCACAGCTTCAAATCGGCCCAGTTTGTTTACAAACGAATCGAACATTATTATTAATGTTCGATATAAGCCATACGTACATATATATATATATATATATATATATATAGGAACAAGTAAGACCCCGACGGCTGAGCTCAAGCCGTTTCGACAGTATTAGCCGTCCAAACGGCTTGAGCTCAGCCGTCGGGGTCTTACTTGTTCCTATTACCCACTCTACTACCCTAAGTATTGAGTACTTTGGTGCGTTATGGTCCACCTGGTTCCTTACCACTTTTCCTTCGTTATATATATATATATATATATATAAAAATACATGTGTGTGTGTGTGTGTTTATCTGTGTATATATATATATATATATATATATATAGAGAGAGAGAGAGATACATGTATGTGGGTGTGTGAGTTATATATATATATATATATATATATATATATATATACACATAGACGAACATACACTCATACACTCATACACACACATATATATCTGTTAAATATTTATCTGCTTGTACGATTATAATAGCCAGTTTCTAGGTTCAATGGGTATGAGTCGAAGATGGCACCGACAATTAAATGTTTCAATACTAATATATCTCCATTGAAAGAATCAGATACAATACACACATGACTAAACTTAGTTTGCTTTTTCAACAAATTCTTTGTTTATTTAAACCAGACGGGCGAGATGTTTATTTCTGATGAGTGAATTTCAATATATTTTACTATTTTATTTAAGTTTCGTTTAATTTACAAAGAAAACATATAAAAGTACTTTATAATAGGGTGTTCTTTAGCCGTGATTTTTTTATTCTTTAAATATTTTATTTAGATAACGGCTTGAATGTTATTAAGAATGAACTGCAAATCAGTCACAAATTTAAGCATTTTTTTTCTTGTTCGTGTTTAAACCCCAGTCTGCCCTAGTTTGTGTAGCTTTATTAGATGTATGATCTTAAAGGTGTTATTTTAGTCAACAAGTCGCTAAAAGATATTCAGGGCATTGACAAGGGTGTGGCTTATACAGTAGTTACAGTACACACACGCACCTGTCCCTGGGCTTTCTATTTATAATTCTTTTAACGAAATGATAAGCGCACAAAGTTGAGGGGATAAAATAATTAAAATTTTGCTGTCTTTGTCTAAACATATTTATAAACTATTGATTGGCAATCGATTATGCTTGAGTAGGGCCATGCTTTATCAAAAGCCTTTAAGTGTTAGATGCCTGTTCAAGCGGAAAATCAGGAGAGATCTCGGTACTAGCACTGGGTTGGTACTTTCTTTAACGAACCAAAAGAGATGGAAGGTGCAATTGACCTCGTCAAGATTAAAACTCAGAACACGGAGACCCAGAACAATTATCTAACTCTCTCACGATAGCTTCCCCAGGAAGAGCGGTGGATTGCCAGTATCGGTAGAAGGTCGGGCGCCATGCTTTGCAGCAAAGAGTTTCGGCCCTTTATGGTCTGAGTTCAAATCCCACCGAGGTTAACTTTGCCTTTCATCCTTACGGTGTCGATAAAATAAAGTACCAGTAATACACTGGTATAATTGCTGGCCTTGTGCCAAAAGTAGAAACAATTATTGTGAAAATGTATTGCCATTACAACGTTTTCTTCAACCTATCAACCTATTACGTTCTGACCTAGATTTGCCTTTCATCCTCACGGAGTCGGTAAAATAGTGCACCAGCTATGCACTGGGGTAGATTAATCGACTTTCCCCTACCGAAAATTGCTGGCCTTGTGCCCAAATTAGAAACCATTATTCTGCTTAGAAAGTAAGTATTATCGTTAGAACGTTTGACAAATGAAATGGAGTGTTCTCTTCGGCCTTTTAGACCCTGAGTTCAAATCCCACAGGGGTCAACTTTGCCTTTTAATCCTTTCAGGTTCGATAAATATAGTACTCAATTACTGGACGATGTAATTGACTCCCTCCTCGATAAAAATAGCTGGACCTTGTGCCCAAACTAGAAACTATTTTTACAATACTTTTTCTATTTCTAGTTTAATTCCCCTTATTTCCCAATCCCAAAACATCACAATATAACCAGTATTGTTATAAAATACATATGAAAAGCTAAATATATAATTCATATATATTAAATTTATATTTGATATGTATACATTATATTTAAGCCTAGTGGGCAATTTTCCCATAAATATGAAGTGACATGCTGATAAAGACGAATCATACTGTGATGATATCAGTAGAAATTAAATGAAAGGGTTACCTGCAGAAAGAATTCCTACAAGCTTCACTCGGAAATGTCACATCTCAGATTTCAATTTCGAATATTGCCCCATGAGGGGGTTTAGTACCATAACAGCAGAGTGTTATTTGTAGAAATATTTTATTAGTGCCTCAAGCATAATTTAACTACAAAACACAAAGAGATGAGTTTAAAATCAAAAATTTTTTGTGAAAGAAGAAAAAAAAAATCCTCGATTTAAAAGGCCTCTAGAGATATCTCTTGCACGTGACAACACGGATATTGGAACTTTACTGTCTTCTAAAGTAGAAATTCCTGGGTCAAAAGGCCATACATGGACTGGGAGATATTAGTGAAAAATATCTGAACGAAAATATTTTAGGTGATGTTAGATCAAATATTTGGACAAATTAAATTAGCACTTTTTGTTTTTGCTTGCTTTAGTAATATAGTTCATCTGAAGGCGGGTGTCTTTCTTTCAATAATAGTTTCTTATATAGGCACAAGGCCAGCAATTTTGGGGAGGGGGAAATCGATTAAATCGACCCCAGTACGTTACTGGTGCTTTATTTTATCGACCTCGTAAGGATGAAAGGCAAAGTTAACCTCGGCGGGATTTGAACTCAGAATGGCAAGGGCCGTAACTCTATGCGTCAAAGCATGGCGTCCGACCCTCTACCGATACTGCCAATCCACAATAATAATTGTTTCTACTTTAGGCACAAGGCCAGCAATTACCAGTGCATTACTGGTACTTTATTTTATCGACCCCGTAAGGATGAAAGGCAAAGTCAACCTTTGCCTGTCATCCTTAGGGGTCGATAATGGTTTCTGATTTAGGCAGATGACCAGCAGTTTATATGGGAGGGGAAAGTGGAATTAATCAACTCCACTGTCTTAATGGTGCTTTACTTTATCGAACCCGTAAAGATGAAAGGCACTGCTAACCTTGGTGTCTGTAAGTCTAAATACACACCTAGTTATTGTGTGTGTGTATGTGTGTGCGTGTGTGTATACACATATTGCGCTGTGGAAACACTAGATGTTATCTTAGCATTAAGAAATAACAAACCGCACATACCCACACTCAACACGTACATGTACATATACGGTGCTTTACAAACGGAATCCCTTGCGATGTTTGTTCTGTATTAAGATGAGCATCAGTGTCGTCGTCAGAAATGTAGTGAACCAGGGAATAATTTGTCGAAATTTGTAATAGACGACGCTATTGTTAAAAAATGTTGCGATATAAAATATATAAAATTAGAGAGAAAACGTCTGTTTGTCTCGATTCAACAAATCCAAACCCAATAAAATAACGCCTGAGGTAACAACAGAAAACTGTAGTGGTGTGGTCGGAGAAATAACAATACATTTAATGACAGAAATAGATGGAGTTGATAACACAACAGTTTTATATAGAATAAAGAAAAAAGACAAATGAAAACCTCGAGATTAGTCATTGAAGATATATTAACAGCGAAATATAACGGGAATCTGAAGAGACAGCGTAATGAAGAATTTAAAATAAAAACCTGACGCCAACGGTCAGAAGTAATTTAAAGGCCAGCGATAATATACTATATTATTATATAGCATCGGTTAGACTCCAAGCAATTTATGAATGGAATGTGGTAAGCTGTGACTATACTGAAGTCCACGACACAAACACATACACACAAACACACACACACATATATATATTTATATATATATTTAAGGATCGATCGACTTTCGTCAAATCGGACCGAGGAAACAAAGTTTTAGTCAGTCTTTCCAGTTGCTAATACTATCTATCGGTCGCAACTCAGCCATGCGCCTTCACTATATATATATAGTGGTAGAACACTGGAAGGTAATATCCGTAGTGGTAGAGCACTCAGTCCATGGGACGAGGTAGGTAGAAGTGGTTACATTACAGTTAGTTCACCATACCGAGAACAATTGTTTCACCTTAGCAGATCCTCAGCTGAGGATCCGCTAAGGTTAAACAATTGTACTCGGTATGGTGAACTAACTGCTATGTAACCACTTATATATATATATATATATATATATATATATGAAGAAATGCCTTGAAAACGATAAACATGTCTGAGGGCCTTGCGAATGCAGAGACATGTTCGATTTATAATAGATCCTGCCATGAGCTGATCGTCGGAGAAACCTATGTAATATGTTAATAAATTGTGTTTTAATGCAGACTGATATATATATATATATATATATATACACACACACGCATAACCAACTTTTGGCCGCAGAAATATTAAGAACATTTTTAATTTCAAATGTGTTCAAGGTGTCACTGTTGCATTTCTTTCTGTTTCAATAGCAAACTTATATTATATGAACTTTCAACTATTACTTATAGTGTGCGACTAATATTATTGTAGTTATTTGCGTTGAGACGCATGTATTCCTATATATATATATATATCTATCTATATATATATACAAATATAAATTTAGCGAGAATCCTATTTCGGCGAGTAGAAATTAGCGAAATGCAACTTCCGATTTGTATTGGCAAGCGCTCCATGGAGCAGAAGAGACCAGAGTCATAAACATAAGTTATAAACGCCATACAAACTGAGACGGCGGTTAAGAAGCTATTAACCACCTAAGTAAAAAAAAACGAGCAAGCTAAGCGGGTCAAACAAAATATGATATGATTGAAATATATATATATTTATATAACGTGTGTGTACGTACGAATACGCAGTTGCATATCTGTTTTTTTTTCGGGATGGGGGGATGAGGGGCATAAATCTAGTTTTCTTCCCTGGCTACCGAATTAACGTAACCTTACTTTTCGACAAAAGAAGATTGATACACTACGTAACAGTAGGGTATAAGAGCGTCAACAACAGACTACTGATCAAAATCATCCTCTCTTCGGATGTGTGCCAGCCTAAAGCCGCCTTAAATCCAAGAAAAGTTTCCTAAAGAGCGTCACAGCCCCTAGGATCATCAAGCAAAAGTAGTGAAAGAGTCACACGCTGGAAAGAAAACTTTAACAATCTCCCATCTGTAACAACAATAGAGATAAAGGCGAGCGAGGCACGCTCTCTTGGAACAGATACAAACGATGCAGTTTGGAAATGCCTCAACGGGTTAAGATCTGGTTGGTCATGCAAAAGCCAATCTGGCAAAAAGGAGATATTTAAAGGGTGGGGACGTTGTGTGTGTGACTGCGGCATCGAACTAAAGTACGCAACACTTTCTTATATGCCCCTTACTGGAACACCCCTGAACAGCATTGGACTTGGCAGAGTTTAATGAGAAAAGACACCTGTGGCAGAATCGCATCTAGCCACGCTTTGTAGCCGACACGCTTGTGGACACGATCGGAAGACCAGAACACATAACGATTATGATGCAGCATGGCCGTAATCAAGTAGAGCGAATAGAAGTCAAAGCTCAGCAGAATAATAACAGTGATAAAATAATAACACACATACCCCCCCCCCCACACACACACACACATACATATATATATATACGTATATATAAACGTTGCCCCCAAAAATGTATACACAAAGGCAGTGCAGTCTAATAAATATTGCCAGTACAGGTAATCAAAGTGTGTATACGTTTTTTCTGGAACAGCCTGTATATATACACACACACAAGTAAATAATATACAGTATATATAGGATGTACCAAAAATATGAAAGTGAAACAACAATAGAGGAAGATATATCTAAACCATGAAAGTGTGATTGTCGACTCATGATAAATATCTTGTATGGATACAATATACGTTTATGCTTGATAAATATAAGATAACGCATAGTTCACTATACACTGTGATATTAATAGGTTATATGTGGCAACTGGTAATAGTTTTGTCTATTGTATATACACGCACAAACACATACATACAGACACACACATAAACATATATACATACATGCATACACACACACACACACACACACACACACACACACACACACACACACACACACACACACACACACATATATATATATATATATATATATATATATATAGACAACTGTAAGCGTTTGTATGTAGGCATGTCTAGATGTTCAGATGTTCGAATAAAAAGATACATATATAAGATGCAAAGAGAGATTGAAATATATATATTTATATATATATATGCATGTATGTATATATATATATATATATATATATATATATATATATATATATATATATATATATATATATGTATGTATATTTATATATGTATGTGTATACACACACATATATACATATATACACATGTATATATACTCATATAGATATATATACACACATACATATATATATGTATATATATATATATATATATGTGTGTGTGTGTGTGTGTGTGTGTGTTTATTTAGAGTGGCGAAGAGAGGAGAGAGATTGATTAATAGTGAATAAAAATACTTAGAGTCTGTCAGTAGGACCAGCATTTATATAGACATTTATGTCCGTATACCACGTATATTGAGAGATTCAATAGGAAATAATTGCCTTCCGTATGTTTGTCTAACATAGGTTGATGTTGTTGAGGTTGTGTGGATGTGTGTTTATACTAGCATGCGTATATATATGAACACATATTATATTACATATATATGAATTAGTGTCTATATATATATAAATACAAATAATTATATATATATTCACGCACACACACACACACACACATATATATGTTGGTGCGAATTAAAGTCGTTAGAATGTTGGACATGATGTTTTGCCGGTTGTGTTTGCTCTGATTTGAAATCCCACCGAGGTTAACTTTGCCGTATATCATGACGAGGTCTATGAAAGCGTTGAAACACAGCAGTGTGTTCTATTCCTCCTCTACATATATTTCTCATCTCTTCAGGTAGATACATACTACCTCCCCCCGCCCCTCTGTCTCATGTAGAAATCGGTTGTGTTCAGAGATGGGGAGGAGATCGAATTTGTTAGATTTAAATGAACAGAACACGTTTGTTGGTACGGCGCCCCTACATGTCCATACAGTCAGAACCCCACATAAAACCCTGGGTTACGCCCGGGCATTGAAATTGAACTGTCCCAAATTTCCTCTCTATTCCTTAGAATAACATAATCAGAGTCGGCCCATTTAGCCCTAATCTCGTGGATCTCACCCTTCTTTCATAAACGATGCTGGAAGGCCGCACCTCCCTCTGTATACTCAGCGTCCTTTTTGATGAAGGTTGGGCATCTGAAGAAGATTTCTGTCCTCAATAGCTTTAAGCGAGTCATACGCCATAGCGACCAGACAAAGAAAGAATTCTCTATCTCCCTTCTAAAAGAAGGTGGTGGTTCAATCTTCACTATAGACCTGTATGATGGACGGATCTGTCCCCCACGTGATATCATTTTTTTTTAATACAAGCCAACAAATCTTGGATGCAGGAGTTCTGGTCGATATATTACAGGGTAGTTTCGTCACCGTATGTGCGTCTCGAAGAGGTCTAAGAAATTGTCTTGAACTTGTATTGCCCCTCAGTAGCACTGCACTGCCAAGAAACTTTGTAAAACGTCCTAATCTCCGGCGTTAATGTCCTCCAGAATAGTCTGTTTAGACAGTCCTTGTCGACGCCAAGAGCCGATCCCAGGCCATTGTCACTCTCACCTTCTACTAACCCTCTATAAAACGCAATTTTTGTTTTCTGGCCACCTATTGCGTTGTTCAGTTAGTAAAATGTCGTGAGCGCCTGCAAGCATTCAAGATACCAGTCGCTCAACACCAACAACAATAATAATAGCATTAATAATAAATAATAATAATAATAATAATAATAATAATAATAATAATAATAATAATGATTTCTTTATTAACCACAAGGGTTTACATAAAGTAGACATTAAGGACAGTGCAGGACAATGCAGGACGGTACAAATGGGCATTTCTGCGTGTAAAAAAACAAAAACAGAGGAAAAAACAAAAATAACAATGAAAATAACAATGAAAAATTCCCCAATAGGGGGGAGACTTCGGAGGGATATTTGTGGAGAAAGCCCAGTAAAAAGCCACAATGACCCTGACCACCAAGGCAAGTGCCCTCTCCCAGTTTTCCACCTTTAGTTTACAGATATATACTCAGAGTCGGCCCATTCACTCGGGCCATTCTTGCTTCTCTCACCCATCTTTCAACAAAATGCTGGGAAGAGAGCACTTCCCTCTCTACTCTGATTTTCCTTTTCAAATGAAATTTGAAAAAGTCAATCAGAGCATCACCGAAGAGGTAAGTGCTCGTCTTCAGCCCTTTCAAACGTGTCCACCATACTATCTCTTTCGCCATGGCCACCAGACAGATAAAAACTGCCTGCCCTTCGCGGCTAAAGGAGGAGGGCGGGGCAATCCTCACGATGGACTCAGATGATAGCCGGATCCGTCCTAAACGCGACAGCAGGTGTTCGAACATAAACCCACAAGTCAGCAATTTTCGGACACTGGACGAGTGCGTGCAGGACGGTTTCGTCGCCCTGCGCGCATCTCGGACATGCCCGGCTGACGGCACCTCCATGCGTGTAGAGTTTATCCCGAACTGGCAAGGCTCCTCGGTAGCACTGCCAGGCAAGAGATTTCTGGAAGTTGTCCATAGGCCCCGGCCCGAAAGTTCTTCCGAAGAGATTGGCTAGTTGATTTTCGTCGACGCCTAGAGTTTCCCCAAGTACGTCGTCGCTCTTACCCTCCACTAATCCTCTATAGAACGCCGAGGTGGAGTTTCCACCGATCACATTGCCCGATTGGTCGAGGGCTGTGAGCGCCTGAAGACATTCCAGTCTCCAGGCGCTCCCTCTCGGTCTTCGCTTGACCCAGGACTGCAGCTCCGTCAAGGAAACGAGCTGGGGAAATACGCGCCTAGCAAACGGCGACCACACCTGATCACCGTCGAGGAAGAGGTGGAGATGTCGTAGCCTGAGCGCGTGCCTGCGCATCATCAGCCACGGCATGCCCAGCCCTCCACGTAGCGGGTGTTGACAACAGATGGACCGCCTGACCATCGGAGCACGTCCCTTCCACAAAAAGCGAAAGAGCAAACGCTCCAGCGCAGTCAGGCGAGGCTTAGGACAAGGTACGACGGTCAGGTGGTAGCAGATGACAGACGCGATGTACGCGTTAGCCACCTCCGCTCGACCTTTCAGGGATAGCTTCCTCTCCGCCCATTTCTGGGTGAGAGAAGCCACCCTGCTCGTCACCTCGTCCCAGTTTTTGTCCGTCTAGAGGTCCGGACCGAACCAGACCCCTAGCAATTTAACCGGTCCGTCCGTCCAGCGTCCGACGACGCTGTTGGACGGCATGGACCTGCCTCTCCAGGTGCCGAGCTGCAGGCCCACTGACTTTTCCTGGTTGATCATTGCTCCTGTCACCGCTTCGTATTCTCTTAGTGTAGTGCCGATCGCCTCGATGTGTTTGGCGTTCGACACCACTACGGTGACATCGTCCGCATATGCTGACACGGATCTTCCGCATCCTAGTTCGCGCGGGACGCCCCTCAACGTCTCCAGTTTGTGCAGTAATGGCTCGAGAGTCAATACGTACAAGAGGGACGAGAGGGGACATCCTTGGCGGACCGAGCGCATGATGTTGAACGGTTCCGACAGGTGACCGTTCACTCTCACCACAGAGCAGATGTTGCTGTGCATGGCAGCGATCCAGCCTCTGAAGACGGGCCCAAAGCCAGCCGCCCTCAGGACTGCCGCTAGGTAACGATGGTCGACCCTATCGAAAGCTTTCGACTGATCTAAATTGATCAAGGACCCACCCGTGCCAGGTTCCCTAGCTACCCTCTCTACGATGTATCGCATGAGGTGGAGGTTGTCGTGGATGGATCTGTCGGGAATGGCGCATGTCTGCGCCTCTCCCACCAGACCACAACGACAAGCGCCAACCTCTTTGCTAGCACCTTGGCCAAAATCTTAAACTCTGTGTTTGGCAGAGTTATGGGCCGGAAATTTTCTATGTTATCCCCCTTGTTCGGATCCTTTCTCAGCAGGGCCACCGCTCCTCGGCTCACAGAACTGGGAATTCTCCCGTCCTGTTGCCAGTTGCAGTAGACGTCCGCCAAGAGGCCTCCGAACAAGTCTGGCATCTGTACGTAAAGTTCATAGGGCAGACCATCCAAACCAGGCGATTTACCCCTTGTGCAGCCAGTCATTGCCTCACTTACTTCAGCGGCTGTTATCGGCTTTTCGCAACACTTCGCCTCAGTGGCCGGGAGCCGCGGCAGTCCGTCGAGGTAGACACTAAAGTCCATCCCTCTACCCGGCCCACCGCTGCCCCCGAACAGCTGAGCGAAGTGTCGCTGAAAAGCTTCACACATTTGCCCGGGATCGAGTAGCATGCGCCCGTCGTGGTCCACCAAAGACCGGATCGTGGCTTTGTTGCCACGACGCGCCTCCGCCACTCGGGCCCATTGAACGGCTTTCGTCCCCTCGTGTCTGAGAGCACGCACCCTTGCTCTGACAACGCAGTCTTCGTGCTTTGCATTGAAGAATTGGTCAAGGGCCAATTTCGCCGTAAGCACGTCGGTCGCAATACCTTTGCTAAGCGCCTCGTCTAATTTTCTAACTAGTTCTCCCTCTGCTCTATTTTTCTCTATTGCTAAAGCCTTACTAAACCTAATGGATTCTATTCTAATCTCTCTTTTCAGAGCAAACCACCACTTGTTGTTGACGATGGCCCCCGTCAACGCCCGCTTAACTAGTTCGCTAATCCGGTCTCTGTAGGCCTTGCGCGCTGGTAAGGACGCGTTTAGCTCCCAGTAGCCGGGTCCTCGTCTATGAAGCCTATCTAAGTCAAGCACACAGATCACGAATTTGTGGTCCGTGTAGCTGACTATCTTGAATTGTTGACAGCCTATGCTGGACCTATCTATTTCCCTACAAAATACTCTATCTAGATATGATCTGGATGACCCTATGCGATTTGTCCAAGTCCACATTGGCACATTCGGGAAATCCAATCGGTACCTGTCAGACAGTTCAAAACGCCTGAGCAGGTTGGTGAGGCTCTTGCACCCTCCACCCCTATCCGCTAATCCCACACAGTCCCAGCGTGCATCTAAGATCCCGTTCCAGTCGCCCACTAACACTAAAGAGCGGGACGTTCCAAGAAAGGTCTCCAGACGCCGGAAGAAATCAGGCCGCTCTGCTCCTGTCGGGGCATAGACGGCCACTAGCCTGAAAGCTTGCCCGTCTCCACTGGTCACGTCCAGCACCACCAGCTTTCCCTCTGTGTCCAGGAAGACGGGCCCGTATGGCGAGATCCAAACCTCTCCGAAAAAGCACAGCAACTCCTCCCCCCCGATTCAGGACGGCTGGGAGATTCGTACACATCTTAGCCGCCGAAGATCGGTGCGAAGACCCGTGCTTCGGAGATTCTGGTCTCGCTGATGGCCACTACATCTATGTTTAGTGACCTGAGGTCGTTGAGCAGGTGACCCTGCTTCCGTGACGACCCCAAGCCACGCGCATTTATGCTGCCTATTCTGAGTGAGGTCATGTTTAAAATAGAGTGGAAAAGATGGGAAAGACCACTTACCGTACTTTTCGTAGAGGAGGGATGGTTTTTACATCCCTTTTCACTTGATCGTCTGGTGAAGGGACCGTTGAATCGTCCCTTCGGCTGGTCGTCGGCTCTTCTATGAGTATGTCTGAATATACTCTTCGATTGATAGTTCCTCCTAGGTCCCTGAAATCACCAACTGCGTTGGGGAATTTCGTTTTAATGTTTGTGTATTGTTTCTGTGCTATTTTTAGCAGTCTTATGTTAGTTGGCGTTTTGATTGGTGCTGGTATTATGTAGTCGTGTTGTGAAATGTCTGTGTTCAATTATGTAAGTCATTAGTTTCTTGTTGTGTGTATTTATTGCCGTGCATTTGTTTTTCTGGGGGTGGGGTGTGGTTCTGCTATTTTCTTGTCGTTGTTCCTGGGTGTGTGTGTTTTGTTGCTGTGTTTGCGATGTTGGTGCTTGTGGTGGTGGTGTTGAAGGTGTTGTTGGCGGTGGGGTTGTCGCCGCGTGGTGATGGTGGTGCTAGTGTGGGTGGTGATGGTGTTGGTGGTGTTGCTGCTGTGAGTCTCTTTGCAGTAGACTTTACCCTTTTCTCATTTCATTCCTCCCTTTTCAAAGGCGACGATGCGCTGCTTCTGCGTTTGTGCCTTCTTACGACCTTTTGCCATCCCTCTCCCACCTCACACTCCATGTCTGATTCTGTGAGGTCGGGGAGGGGTACCAGCTCCACTCTTTCACTTGTTGTTGTTGGTGATGTTTGCACTGGAGTCTCTGTTGCAGCTGCATTTGGTATTGCTGTTGTTGTTGTTAATATTTCCACTGCTGCTGCTGCTGTTTTTGATTTCCGTGGCGTGGGTATGGGTGCCACGGACCTATCGTTCCTGGTTGCCGCTTGTCCTGTTGCTGGTAGCCGTGGAGCCGGTTTCGGAAGGAGGGGGGTTTTCTCCTTTCTCAGGGTCTTCTCGTTGCAGAAGGCCATGAGGTGAGTCTTCGATCCACTGCGAAAGCATTTCGGGCGTTTGCCCTCAACACTTATGGGCAGTTGAGTGCCGTTATCGAAGTCTATCACATCCGGGATAGCTTCGATGCACTTCTGGTTGGTTCGGATTAACATCTCAATGGAGGTGCCGACCCAATCTTCTCTTACTTTTTTCTGTACTTGCAGTACAGTTGTTTTGTCCTCGATTCCGCGAGGACAGACGCGGCCAGCCAAGAAGGGGCCATCCCAGGGGGGACGTGGATCAGTTTGACCCTCACAATTATTGCCCGCAGTAGGAGGGCACCAACACCATTTCCTCGCTCCTTAGGGTCACTAAGGATTGAGACTTTGCCTCCTGGGGTGTGGCAAAAAGTACGTCTACGGTGGCATATTTTTTACCTCGGGTGATGTGCGTTTTCCGCTGCCACACAGACCCCAAGGCTTTTTGTATTTGAGCCTCTGTGGCTCTTTCAACCCTACGGGATTTTGTACTTACTGTACGGTACGTGACCGTACAGTGCTGTTGGGTTTCGAAAAATTTTTCCGCCGCCTTGCAGATTGCTCGGTGTCCAGTCTTTGTCACCATCTTCTTCGCTTCCTCTAATTCCTCATTTGTTATGAGGATTGTTTCCAGGTTCTTCGCGATACCTGCAAACGAGATTGGTTTTTCTTTGCTGCTGTTGTTGTTGTTGTCGTCAGAGCTGCTGTTACTTTTGTTGTTGCTGCAGGTACTACGACTACTGCCTCCGCCGCTGTTGCTGTGGTTGTTGTTGGTGTTGCTGCTGCTAATGCTGTTGTTGTTTATGCTGCTGGTGATGCTGTTGCGGCTGCTACTGTTGTTTTCACTGTCACTGTTGCTGTTGTTATTACGGTTGCTACTGCTATTATTCCTGACGTCAGACGAATGAACTGGGTTTTCGTATTTCCCGCACACCTGTTTCGTCGTTGTCGTCGTCGTCGTGGAGAAATCTTGCACGCTTTGCACGAGACTTTTCTTTTCTGTCGTCGCTAGCGAAAGAGAAGGGAGGGAGAGAGACACATTTAAAGAAGGGAGGGAGAGAGACAGTCTTCTCTCTGCTGTAGTGATGATTGAGGAAGTAGAAGACGGAATGAGTGGGAGTGACCTATGAAAATTCTTTTTCGTAGCCATGTTGTTTTTTTTTGTTTAAAATAAATATTGGGCACAAAACCCCAATAAGCAGTTATTTAACCCCGAAGGGCCAAATAACGGGCAGAAAGACCCCTCTCACGAGGAGGAGGTGTTTTTGTCTACAAGTTCGTTAAAGTTTTAAACAATTTACAATTGTTATAGCGTTCAAAATTTACAATACCTTACAGAGCCGAGCCTCCGTCAACCATAGTATTCAATAATAATAATAATAATAATAATAATATTATTGACGATGATGATGGTGATGAGAAAGATTGTGATGAGGATGACGATGATGATTATAATGATGATGAAGAAAGCATTAATAATAATAGTTGAGGGAAAGCTATATTCACTTGAGAGACATAATTGAAAACGTGGCTTACGATAATAATATTTATTATCATCCAAGTCTTGTTTGAAGATAAATGATTTGAGAATGCCTGCCGAACAAATGGAATGGTTTTCTTTAGAGAATATCTTTTACAATTCTCATTCCTTTATTTATAAATCGAGGAATGGGAATTCAGCTTATTTAATTCAATTTAAATTTTAATAAGTCAAAGTTATTTATTAATCAGACAGGATTATTTAAAGAAGATATCTACAGAATGTAAACTAATGCACACACACACAGACACAGAAACACAGACACTCACACACATATATATGTGTGTGTGTGAGTGTATGTATATATGTATATATGTAAACGTATATATATATATAGAGAGAGAGATAGATGTGTATCAGTATACATGCACACAAAAATATATATGAATAATTCTATTTTTGTATGCATGTAGGCGTATACATAAAAACATATATATATATAAATATATATATGTGTGTGTGTGTGTGTTTACATATGTATGTGCATATATTTATATGTGGGTGTCTGTTTGTTTAGCGTAATAATAAAAAAAATAGTGATACAGGTCTGTATCAGTCGACGAAGTTATTCAAGATTATGTCGGCTACAACCTGGTTTCCTTCCATATCAAATCATTTTATTTCTGGAAGTCTCATCGTTCATTTTACTCACAAATACAGGATCAGTTTCCTCAGAGAATTAACGTATATGTGGTTGAGTATTCTACCGCCACGTGTTCTATTTACATATATCCCAAGGAGATTCTTCGAAAGAGAGAGTATGTGACAAATTTGTCCCTTTGAAATACAGTTACTGTTCATTCGGTGTATTTCCAAACACTTAGAAGGAAATGAGTTTGAACCCGGGCCTTAATGATTGCGAAACGAAATCTCCGCAAGATATACTTATCTACCAATACTCACAGTAACTCTGTACAATCTCTATATTAAGGTTCTCATAAATACCAGAATTCATTTTTAAATAAAAGAAACCAGTGCAGTTCGTATTCGAATCCCCTAGAAATTTTTTGAATTCCGATTCGATTTACAATTTCAATTTTCAAAAAATAATTAATTTGAATTTCTTGTTATCGATTTCAGTTTATTCTAACAAGATATCAGCCACCCAAAAGATTATAAAAAAATAATCTGCAAAAGATATAAAAAATTCCTTAAAATAACTGAAGTCCAATATGAACGATCTTCTTCCTTCTAATTTTTCTTTCATGTTTTCTCTTTTCATTCGATATATTTTTTTTCTTTTTCTATATTTTTTCAGAAGATATTTTACTTTTTGTTCGTGAATTGGAAATAGCTCTGCCACATACAAAACCATATATGATTAATTACAAAGATTTTTAATATACTTTTCGTCGTCTCCAAGATTGGAGACGGCGGGAAATTGGATTTCGTTTCAAGAATGCATATTTTGGGAAACAGATAAAGCAATGTTATTTTGGGTACGGTTCTACTGAGTTTGGCCTCGTATTTAACTATGAAAAAATATTCACTTCCTGAACGAAATTTCTATGTGCCAAATTGGTAACAAAAGATGTCAGCGATTGCATATACGCATACACACATACACACTTACCCAAACACACGCGCGCATATTTATATATATATATATATATATATATATATATATATATATATATATATATACATATATATATATATATGTGTGTGTGTGTGTGTGTGTGTGTGTGTGTATATATGTTGGTGTATGTATGTTTATATCTATATATATATATATAGGTGTGTGTGAGTGTGGGCGTGTGCGTAGACATATATATGGATGTATAAATATATATATATATATATTTATGTGTGTGTGTATGTATATATTTATGTGTGTGTGTGTGTATGTATACATAAATTGCTGTTTCTGTGTGCGTGCGCCTGTAGTTTTTGTTGTATAAAGGGAAGAGTGCTATTGATCAATGAAGATGAAACAGGGGATGAGCACCCCAAGGGCACCGTTTCAAATGGATAACATTGGCAAGTTGATTTGACGTATATTCTATATAGTCTGGTGTTCGTCCGGGTATTCATCCGGGTTATTTAGAATGATGCAGCGTGGAGGGGGAAAGCAACATCTGTAAAATGATCAAAACAAGTAAGAGTCGTACTAAATAATTGTTTCTACTTTTGGCACAATGTCAGCAGTTATCCGAGAGCATTACTGGTACTTTATTTTATCGACCCTGTAACGATCAAAGGCAAAGTTAATCTCGGCGGGATTTGAACTCAGACCATAAAGGAGCGTAACTCTATGCTGCAAAGCGTAATTCTATGATGCAAGAGATGTAGAGTTGGTTGGAGGCTCCTGGCCTGGTGGTAAGGGTGTTGGACTTACATTCATATTGTTGTGGGTTCCATTATTGGATTGACTTATGTGTTGTGTTCTTGATAAAATACACTTCATTTCTCGTTGCTCCAGTATACTCAACTGAAAATGAATACCAGCAGTAGCTGTGGGCTTAACCCTGCAATGCACT
>OZ024742.1:25867436-25927436 GCA_964016885.1 Eledone cirrhosa
ACACACACACACACACACACACACACACACACACACACACACACACACACACACACAACAGCACACAAATAAACATACATATCTCTACTTTCTTTATTTCAATAGAAAGTCTGAATTTTGACACCCCAACACACCAGCCATATTCACTGAACCAGAACAATTCTCCCCATCCCGTTTTTTCTTGACCATTATATTTTGTTTGACACAATATTCTCTAAAAGGCTACAAAATAAATTCCCAAATACGGGCGCGAAAGTTAATGTACTTGTTCACGTGACAGTCATAATTTCATTTATAACCAATCAAATTACATATCAGCACACCAGTCATACTCAGAACAACTATCTCCATTCATTTTTATTGACCATTATCTTTTGTTTGGCCCCAAATTCTCTAAATGGCTACAAAAAATTCCAAAATACGGGCACCAAATTTAATGCACTTGTTCACGTGACAGTCATAATTTCATTTAAAACCAATCGAATTACATTTATTTAAAAAAGCTTTTTTAGTAAAAAGAAATTCAAACACAAACTGGCGCGAAAGCGGATGTGCTTATTCACGTGACTGCATCAACCAACCAAACTTCACTCATATATGAAAAAACAACCTGAGCACCCCTTATTTTGAAGGCAAATATAATAAGAACTTTGTTTTGTAACCCGAACTAGCGCGAAATTTATTATACTTATTCACCAACCAACCAAATTACTTCTCTAAAAACCTAGCATTTAGAGCCACTTTTTTCAATATAAAACAGAAGTAACATTCAAACACCAACCAGATGTGAGAAAAACCACAAACCTTCCATCTCAATTCTACTTTTGAAAAGCAGAACTGCGAAATGGGTAAAGGAACCAAATAAATATATATTAAAAAAAAAAAAAAGACTCCAGTTGCATTTTCGATTTCATCTTATTTCCCTATATATATATATATATATATATATATAACTTTAACTTTGATAACTTTGATAGGTTTCGGCCAGTATTGGCCCAGGTCATGTCTAACTTAATAGCACCACCTGGCGAAGTCTTACAAATCAGTGTTTGGGCACCATGGCCCACTCGAGCAGAGAGTTATTGTTTACGGAGGCATATCCACGGAATATGGACTCAGACTACACATACTCGGCATAACTGGAAAAGTAAGTGAGTGGCTGCACGACTTCTTAAAGGACAGAAGCCAGACAGTCGCAGCAAACGGGGCCCTCTCAAAGGAAACATCAATAACAAGTGGGCTGCCCCAAGGCACAGTCCTGGGACCACTACTGATTTTGGTGGCTCTCTCAGCCATGCCATATGTAGTACATACAACAACATCCCTCACTAGCTATGCTGATGACACTAAGGTAGCACAGGCAATCAAAAACCCGTCTGACGCTGCCCTTTTACAACAAAATCTGGATGCCATATATAAATGGGCGGAAGACAACAACATGCAGTTTAATGCTGGCAATTCCAAGCCCTACAATGCAAAACTGCAAACACAAATACAGTACAGCACAGTTACGCCGGACCAGGGGGGACCGATATCCCCGTGTCAAAATCGATACGAGACCTGGGTATAGACATGAGTGTTGATGCTTCTTTATTATCACACATCAAGTGTCGACAATGTGCAGACGACCCGCTGGCTAGATCTTGAGGACTTTCTGGACAAGAGACCTAGACACCATTTTGACACTATGGCGGAAATTTGTCCCAAGCCACCTGGATAATTTCTCCCATTTGTGGTCACCCCATACTGTCAAACTAACCACGGAGCTTGAGGCAATCGAACGAAGCTACACCAAGAGGATTGCGACGATGAAGGAGATAAGCTACTGGGAGGGGCTAAAAGAACTGAGCCTCTACTCCTTGGAACGAAGACGGGAGAGATACGCAGTGATCTTCATGTGGAAAATCCTGGAGGGACTAGCAGCAAACTTTGGCATTGGGAGCTGGACCAACCGCCGAACAGGACGTCACGGTGTGATGCCAAAGGTACCGTCTTCCTCATCTAGAATAAGGAGCAGATATTGCAATAGCCTGGGATTCAAGGGCCCTCAACTCTTCAACAAGCTGCCGAGAGATCTGAGAGATCTGCATGGTGTCGAGGTGGATGTCTTCAAGAAACATATCGACACCTTGCTATCCAGGATCCCGGATGAGCCCACAGCAAGGCACGAGGGAAACATAAAGGCAGCCGCAACGAACTCCCTCTTGCACCAGTGGTCAACCAATACAGGCTGGAGATAAAACGTGTAGCAACAAGGGCGGTGCCCCAGCATGGCCTCAGAAGGCGGATGGCTGGAACAGGTAAAAGGGTAAAAGAGTAAAAGAGTAATCTGTATAATATATATATATATATATATATATATATATATATATATATATATATATATATATATTTAAAAGAACAGAGGTGTATCACACGAGTTGTGATATAATAGTAAAAGGAAAAGAACATGCTGACAAATTTTTCCCAGTGAAAAATAGTTTAATTAGTAATAAGTATATGTTAGTATTTAGTTTTAGTTTTAAGTTTTTACCGGTTGCGCATTTCTAATGCTTTTCAAAAATAATTTTGAGATAGAGCGCCCGTGATGTTTGCTCTAATCTGATCAGTTTTGGAAATTCTACATGTTTTATGAGAAACAAGTGGCTTCAGAGGTATTAAAATTTGGTTGGTTGCTGAATATTACGTGAATAAGTACCAGAAGGCCACCTATAACACCATAATCCAACATGGCACAAAGAAACACAGATCCATACTCGCAATAAAGGAACACCCCATTCAATCCACAACCACGAACCCGAACCACATTTTACAACAACAAGGAATATAACAAACACAGGAGACCACTTAACATCAGCAGACAACCCCGCTACCCCAACCATTTTTTAGACACAGCACACAGATACAGGCAAACAAAATAACACAAGACAGGGAGGATAACCGAGAGTAATAAAAATTATCAATCTAACTAGTGCCGAACCAACACCCAACCTTATCAACTTACTCTCCAAAGGTCTTAAATTCACTCCGATCCCACTACGTCCTAACTACTATAAAATGAAGGAAGACATCACAGATTTCTGTAGAAAGTTACGACTCAGTGATGAACTATTGGACCAGTACAATGAGGATGAATCATTAGCCAGAAATAGAAGCAACTATACCCCATCAAAAGGTAGAAATAAAATCCTGGACGAATTCTGTGAACACATCACAAACTTCCCTTACCAACACTTGCACAGACAAAAACACAATCCAAACCTCAACAAGAAAGAATGGGATGAATTAAATAGATTAAAAACCGACCGAACCATAACAATTAAAGAAGCTGATAAAGGGAGTACAGTAGTCCTAATGGAGACAGAATTCTATATCAACTTAGCGCTCTCCAGTTTAGAAAACGAAACATACTACGAAAAGGCTGAACACTACAATCAACAGAAAATTATGGGAAACCTAAAAACTCTGATCAACCAATACAAAGAAGGACTCACTAACAAGGAATTCAGCTTCATCACAGACTTCACAAGTAAATCCAGCCTTTTCTACGGTATCTCTAAATAGTCATCAATGTCCCCTCACCCAATGATCTCAAATTAAGACCTATAATAGCAGGCCCCAACTGCAAAACCCACCGCCTTAGCAACTTCATTGATTCCCTTCTCAAGCCTTTTCTCAAACACATCAAAAGCTATATAAGGGACCACCTAGATATGCTCAATCACCTCCCTAATATGTCCCTTTCTGAACAAACCCTACTAGTGACGTTCGATGTAGTCCACCTATACTCCAACATCCCCCACAACCTAGGAATAGAACCTATCCAATTCTAGCTGGATAATTACCACAATGAACTCCCACAACGCATCAAAAAAGAATTCGTGATAGAGGGACTCAAATTTATCTTGGAGAACAATTACTTCGTTTTCAATAACAAATCCTACAGGCAGAAATCTGGGACCGCTATGGGAACGAAAACAGCCCCCACTTATGCCAACCTAGTCATGGGATACCTGGAAATCACCCTCTACACTAAAGTACTAAACAAATTTGGAAACACTCTCCACTTACATATAGAAAAGAATTGGAAGCGATATCTAGATGACTGCTTTATCCTTTGGCACGAAAACATCGAGAAACTTAAAGATTTCACACCCTTATAAATTTGCTCAACTCGAATATTAACTTTACGATGGAATACAACCATCAACAACTCCCCTTCCTCGACATCCTCATTAAGATTCATAACAAAAAAAATAGAACAGACATATACTACAAGCCCACAGACTCCAAGCAATATCTTCCTTTCAACTCTTGCCACCCTAGACACGTTAAAATTAATATTCCCTACAACTTAGCCAAGAGAATCTGTACTATAGTCTCCAATAAAAACACCTGTTACTTACGGCTATAAGAACTAAAGGACACACTCATAGGTAGGGACCACCCTGCATCGTTAATTGACAATGGAATACAACGTGCCCTAAAACTCAGTACCCAGGACCTTAGAAACCCTAAAATAAATCAACCGAAACTAAAAGCTCTTCCATACATCTCTACACACAACCCCTCAACAATGAGGCCTTTGACACCATCGTCCAGAATATCCCTGTGTTAAAAAAGGACCATAGAATGAACCAAATCCTACGAACACACGATATGATAAAGAGCAAAAGACAGTCTAAGTGAATGAAAAACATCCTAGTACATGCCAAAGTACTGCCAACGACAACAACGAAACCCACAGTAAAAAAAATGCGATAGACCCAACTGTGACATATGCATCAACCTAATAGAGGGTTCGGAATTCTATTTCAAAGAAGGACAACGTTTTATAGTAAAACACAATTTCACATGCGCATCAGAAAATCTAATATATGTATTAAATTGGTCAGGTTGTCGAGAACAATACATAGGCCAGCCCCAAAACAGCCTCCGCCAACGCATGACGATCCATAGATCCCAAATTAAAATACGGGAATACAGAAAAATACCACTGAGTGAACAAATTGATAATTGCGCCGCCCAAAATCATCCCAACTTTAGAATCTTTCCCCTCTACAAATTTAAAGATAATGCCACCCACACCCAGCGCATCAGCAAGGAATCTCACTTTAGTAACAAATACGGACCCCGTCTAAACACTTCTCCCTAAGACGAACCCACAACATACACACGTCAACATATATACCTACATCAGCATACATCCTACATACATTTCTATCCACATATAAACACAATGACATACGTAAACCCACATGTTCTATGGTGCAACACAAATATACACAAATTTGCATACCTTTTGATGTCTATAGATATAAACGTGCCGACACACACACATACATATACGCACACATGCATTGCACACTGATGGGCTCATACATATTTGTACACAAGTATTCCCATACGGCAGAGCCTAATGGATTCCCCTTGCAGTACGTACAATCTGGACACTCACACACACCTTGGTGTTATGACAATACTATACATCATTTCACCCCTTTTATTATTAATGTTTTTGATGTTCTTTTGAGAGAATCGTTTTTGCAAATTACTGAAAATATCGAATAATGTACACCGTTTTTACCAGTATCACAAAAATACTGGTCCATCGACACACACACACACGCATATACACGCGTACACTAACCTATAAACAGACATATACACACACACACACACACTTTACCGTATAAGACAAGAGCTGAAAAATATCCTTCAACATGTTAAAATATCCCCCACACACGTACAGACACATTCCTACTGACCGAATCCCTCTACCACGAACCTCTCTGCTACACACACACACACACACACACACACACACACACACACACACACACACACACATTTGTCTTAATAGAAAACTGAACTGTTGACCTTTCAACATGACTGCAATTCACACACACATCCCTACTGACCATTATCACAACAATGAACCTCTTTACCACACACCCACACACACACATATTTGTCTTAAAATACTTATTTTTCAGTGACTTCTCAATCAGGCGAAAATGGACACTCTTCGACAAACCTACATTTGGCGCAAAATCAATTTTTAACATTCACGTGACCTCTATCGACCAATCAAAATTGTTTTGACTACAAGAATTTTTGCAACACGAATTGGCGCGAAACTTATAGTACTCATTCACGTGACATTCAACAACCAACCAAATCTTAATTCTTCTGGAGCCACTTTTTTCGCATAAAACAGGTAGAATTTCCAAAACTGATCAGATTAGAGCAAACATCCCGGGCGCTCTATGTCAACATTATTTTTTAAAATAATTAGAAATGCGCAACTGGTGAATACTTAAAACTAAAACTGAAAACTAAACAATACTTATTACTAATTTTTACTTATTCCTAATTAAACTATTTTTCACTGGGAAAAATTTGTCAGCATTTTCTTTTATATAGTGGTGGGACACTGGAAGGTAATATCCGTAGTGGTAGAGCACTCAATCCAAGGGACGTGTTAGGTAGAAATGGTTACACAACAGTTAGTTCACCATACCGAGAACAATTGTTTCACCTTCGCGGATCTTCAGCACGGATCTTCATCCCAAAGTTCTTACACAACAGTTAGTTCACCATACCGAGAACAATTGTTTCACCTTAGTGGATCCTCAGCTAAGGTAAAACAATTGTTCTCGGTATGGTTAACTAACTGTTGTGTAACCACTTCACTTCTATATATATATATATATATATATATATATATATATATATATATATATATATATATATATTACATTGATCACTTTGATAGGTTTCGGCCAGTATTCACTCAGGCCATGTCTAACTCAATAGTACCACATGGCGAAGTCTTACAAATCACGATTTGGGCACCATGGCCCACTCGAGCAGAGAGTTATTGTTTACGGAGGCATATCCGGGTGTAGGAGGCTTATCCGGGATTTCTTGAAGGAAATTTTCCAAAGTCTTCTTGAACTTAATGGGGTCTGTTTCTGTTTTCATGTGTTTGGTGTAATGTTAAAGAGTACAGGGCCAATTGAGGTGAAATAATTGTGCCGTATTGTTGTTATGAGATGCGAGTGAGATTTTTGTCGTGGGCGGATAGCACGGGGCCCAAGTCTTGGGTGTACATTAAAGGTGATGCCAACATCATTTGGGCAAATCTGATGGAATATTTTCCACATCATGCAGATAATGTAGCGCTCACAGCGACGTTGGAGAGAATAATGGTTGAGCTTTTGTAATCGACTCCAATAGTCATGGCCTGTCATGTCATCTATCTTTTTTTTTAATCAATATTTGGAGTGCCTTAACTTTCATGATACTTTGTTTCCGGTGGAGAGACCACAGTGGACAATGTTATATATATATATATATATATATATATATATATATATATATATAGTAATAATAATAAATTTGAAGACTAAAATCCAAAGAGGGCTCGATAAGGATAAATATATATCAAATATATCAGAACCGTAGAGCATATATTTATTAAAATAACAGATTAAAGTTTATGCAAAGAATCGCTGCTTTCACTCTTAACGGGATCTTCTGAAACTAACAAGGTCAATCTGTAAACGCAGAACTGGATATTTAAAAAAACGTTGCAACCGAAGGAAGACAGGAAGACGATACTTTGGTTCGTGGAAACGTTCGCTGGCTAAGAACGGGAAAAAACGAATATAATACGTCAATAATAGGAGCGGGGAAAAACAATTACGCGCAAAGACAGAACCACGTTTATGGTATACTATATATATTATTCAGTTTGACCTGTTTAGCTTGATTTGTTTTTTGGCTTAGGTGGTTAATGCCTTCTTGACCACTTTTTCAGTTTGTATGGCGATTTAACCTATTGTTTACCTCTAGTTTTCTTAACTATTGGAGCGCTTGCCAGCATTTCTACGATTTTGCGTTTCGTTACGCTTTTTCTACCGGCCGAAATACGATTCTCGCTGAATATATATTTGTATTAAGCTCCCGAGTCTTACAATTAACCTGTTAATTATTCTATTGACAGATTAATTGCATAAGTTTATTTTAAAAACTACCTGGTTGAGTGCTTATTCGATTTGTGCTATCTATGCAATTTTTTGTATGATATACACATACTGAATTCATTTGCCGAAATCTGGGGAATTTCCCCTTGTGAGTTACACATGTGCTTTTAGAAAGTTGCGTTTTATTCACAAAGTTGGTTACAGAGCAAAATACCTGTTGATAACGTGATATTCCTTGTTTCTTCTTTATGCTAAAAGCTTATAATTTTAAGCAAACAGTATTATTGATTTAGGTGTCATAGAAACCCTGCATTTGGATTTTACCATCAACTCCATTCGGGTCCAGGTCTGTTTTTATCATTTATTTTGTTTGACCTGTTTAGCTTGATTTGTTTTTTGGCTCAGGTGGTTAATGCCTTCTTGAACATGTTTTAAGTTTGTATGGCATTTTAACATATTGTTTAGCTCTAGTTTTCATAATTATTGGAGCGCTTGCCAGCATTTCTACGATTTTGCGTTTCGTTTCGCTTTTTCTACCGGCCGATACGATTCTCGCCGAATTTATATTTGTATATATATATATATATATATATATATATATATATATATATATATACATATATATATATTTCTTTAGGTTTGTTGGTTCACCACTGGATAGAACAGGTCATTCCGTATGATCAATCCTGGTGTAATATTGTGAAGAGTACTCAATCAGTGCCGTTCTCCCATCTTCGTTTGTGTAGTTGGTGGTGCGAATACGGAGTTAATTATAAATGAAATAAAATAACAGGAGGCTGGACTGGTGTAAATCCTTGAACGGTGTATTATACTATGATCATTTCAATGACCGGGTTCCATATGAATCCGGTGATATCATCAGGTATTGGAATATAACAAAGGAATATGTAAAAAACCATAGGGCCGAAAAATCAGAGACAGAGACAGAGAGGACGACTGACCAACTAGCTTCTCGGCCAATCGCCCTCAAAGTATTGGCAACTGAAGCTTCTAATGAATATCTGGTGAGGGGGAGAAGGCTTATAATGCATTACCACCACTCCGTCAAAGAAGAAAGCCAAGAAAAAAAGAAAGGGAGAAAGAAGAGTAGTGTAAAGGGTCATACTACATTCATGCTAAAAAATGCCGCGAAAAAATGCTACCCCAGAGAATCTATAATGGGTGTTTGTATGGTCTAATATGTGAACCGAAGATTGGAACGTTAAATTTATGTTGCGAATTATAGGATGAAATTAAATTAAATTAAAAATATTAAATTGCAAAATGATAAATTGAAAAATAAGTTAGAGAATTAAAGATTAAGGTAGCGAGATTTATTTATTTAATGAACTTGCGGAGAGAGTCTTATATGAAAACATTTATCTCGATAAGATATAATGAAATAATGCTCCTATAATGTTGAGCACTTCAAAATGTAATATTGAACAGCGGCACTGACTTCAGTGTACAGCTATTACCAGCATGGGATTAACTGATCTACTTGCCATTCGGATTTTGGCTGCTCTGCGCCTTATCTACCGCCGCCTGATACTAATTCCTTGTCGGGATGATTCTGATTCCGACAAAACTCTACGTATCATACTAAAACATGTATTGTATTGACTAAATTCTCTACTCTATACCTCAGGACTTTTTGTGATCGCACTGAATTCGGAGACCCGAACTTTACACTAGGTATAACCTGTTACCATTCCATCTCCTCCATCCTCTATATCTATATCTATATGTACAACTTGTATTATCTTACTACAACTTGATCTATATTGATTCTTATTTACCTTTATTAATTTACAGGGTCAATAAAATAAAGTACCAGTAATGCACTGGGTATTTGCTGGCCTTGTGCCTAAAGTAGAAACAATTAATTTTTAATTATTTCATTAATGTATATTTTTTATTATTTTATTATTTATTATTTTATCAATGTATTTTTATCAATGTATTCTATCTTTATATTGGTATTTTATCTTTGTATTTTTTGTAACTTTTCCTCACTCAGGTCATTATGCACCTTTCATAGCCCCCTACCCACCTCAGAACCACACTACTTACAACCCGGACTAACTGGGACTTTAAAATAATGTTGGTCTATTTGCACTTTTCATTGGGTTGCTACCTTCGACTTGTGTGGTGGCTTTTTCCCGGCTGCGCGCTGGGCACTCGGAAAGTTCAGCCTTCCTTTAGTGCTCGGAAAAATAAATTTCTCCTCTTTCGGTAAACGAAATTACTCGGAGCGGGTTGCTTTGCTCCGGTTCCACCACGCTGCCTGTTTTGGCCACCACATTATACTTGTACCTACAAACTCCAGGTTTAGGCATAACTATTAGCTGTATCATGCCTCTATTGGCACGTAAAAAAACCCCTCATGTGGGATTTAATAGTATTCTTTTGGTATAGACGATGGCCTGTCGAAATTGTGGAGTTCCCGCTAGTGCTCCCGAAGCCTAAGGTAGCTACGTTCCTAGAGTACCCGGAAAAATTAATTTCCATTTCTTTCGCTGGACGATACCTCTCGAGACTGGCTGACTCATGGTGGAGGGTGTGCTGGCTGGGAAGCCCAATCGAAAACTTTACTCTATATCCCATCCTATTATCTTATCGAGATAAATGTTTTCATATACGACTCTCCGTAAGTTCATTAAATAAATAAATCTCACTACCTTACTTTTTCAATTTATCAATTTGCAATTTAATATTTTTAATTTAATTTAATTTCATCCTATAACTCGTAACATAAGTTTAACGTTCCAATCTTCGGTTCACATATTAGACCATACAGACAGCCATTATAGATTCTCCGGGGTAGCATTTTTTCGCGGCATTTTCTAGCATAAATGTAGTATGACCCTTTACACTACTCTTCTTTCTCCCTTTCTTTTTTTCTTCCCTTTCTTTGAAGGCGATTGGGCGAGAAGCTAGTTGGTCAGTCGTCCTCTCTGTCTCTGTCTCTGATTTTT
Source organism: Eledone cirrhosa (assembly GCA_964016885.1). Taxonomy (NCBI): domain Eukaryota; kingdom Metazoa; phylum Mollusca; class Cephalopoda; order Octopoda; family Eledonidae; genus Eledone; species Eledone cirrhosa. The sequence continues at coordinate 25,878,406 of OZ024742.1, forward strand.
CGGACCCATGGTTTTTTACATATTCCTTTGTTATATTCCAATACCTGATGATATCACCGGATTCATATGGAACCCGGTCATTGAAATGATCATAGTATAATAAACCGTTCAAGGATTTACACCAGTCCAGCCTCCTGTTATTTTATTTCATATATATATATATATATATTATATGTATATATTTATCATATATATATCTATATATATACATTGTATATATATATATATATATATTATATATATATATAATATATATATATAATTGTTTCTACTTTAGGCACAAGGCCAGCGATTACCCAGTGCATTACTGGTACTTTATTTTATCGACCCTAAGGATGAAAGGCAAAGTTAACCTTGGCGGGATTTGAACTAAGATCGTAAAGGGACATAACTATGCTGGAAAGCATGGCGTCCGACCCTCTACCGATACTGCCAATCCCACTCAATTATAATATATATATATAATACTTATATATTATATATATATATAATATAAGTATGTACACTTACATACATTTATGTATACAGACGTACAGTAATTTCGTTTCTAATTTTTCCGTATATATATATATATATAAATAATGAGTAATCAATGAACCATATTAATCTTTGGTTATATATATATATATTATATATATATATATTATATAATATATATATATATTCATATATATATATATATATAATATATTATATATATATATATTATATAATATATATATATATTCATATATATATATATATATATAATATATATATACAATATATATATATATATATATATAATATATATAACCAAAGATTAATATGGTTCATTGATTACTCAATGAATATAGTTTTAAAATAGATTAAAAACACTCTACAAGTTTTCTGGAGTTATTAATATTTCGGCAATATCGGTAGAGGGTCGGACGCCATGCTTTCCAGCATAGTTACGTCCCTTTACGATCTGACTTCAAATCCCGCAGAGGTTGCCTTTGCCTTTCATCCTTACGGGGTCGATAAAATAAAGTACCAGTAATACATTGGGTATTTGCTGGCCTTGTGCTTAAAGTAGAAACAGTTATTAATATTATTCTATATATTAATAAATGAAGACGTTCACATAATCAAAATATGTTTTATTATATATATTTTTGAGATAGGGTGCTGTTTCAGTACGTCCTCATCAGATCAAATATATGAATTGACATACCTCAACTGTCTTGATGGTTCAATTCCAGTATTGGCAGTATAATATATATATAATATATATATATATATATATATATATATATATATTCATTAGTTAAGCAAAACAAGACCACACATTTCACAAGGAAGAAATTATTAAAAGACTGTCAACATATTTTAGTTTGATGTAAGTAATGTAGAAAATAATAATAAAAATATTAATAATAATAATGTCCGTTTTCAATTGATTCGCTACTCCATTAAATATTTCTGGATCAAACGATTATATATCATTATTCGAAAATAATTAACATAGGTAAACATAGAGCAACTCATCGGAACCTCAAACGGAATATAAATTAAAATAAGGAAAGAAAGTTACATAAATGTAATGTTTCATATATTGGTATTTCAGTATTGTGTTCTGGGTATATAAATTGGCTCCATAGCCGCGCAGTATTCTTCTGTATGTATATATATATATATATATATATAAAATATATATATAATATATATAGTATATATATTATATATATATATTATATATATATATATTATATATATATTATATATATATATATATATTATATATATATATTATATATATATATATATATATATATATATATATATATATATATATATATATATATATATATATATAATAGTATTAAGGATACTATTTATGGTTATGCAAATACAAAAACCTTTTGTAGTTATATATTTACAAACCCTAAATAGTGATAGGCAGTAATATATTACTATCTTATTACCAGTAAGTTATATATATATAAATATATATATATATATACTTACAAAAGAATACTGCTCGGCTATTGCAGAAAATATATATATATATATATATATATTGTCTGCAATAGCCGAGCAGTATTCTTTTGTAAGTATGTATATATATATATATATTTATATATATATAACTTATATATATATATATAATTAACAATAACAGGCCAGACATAGCTATCAATGTCTAGATAATAAGAGCTGACAACCATGTTGCGATGGATTTTGTCAGTTGTCAAATGGAAATCTTACTGAAAAGGGAAGAATCACACTTCAAAAATATCATAAACAGCGTTAATAAACTAATAATAAATACCCATAACAACAACAATATGAACACGACAACAATATAATAACATTGACAATACAAAGAGTAAGAAGGAATAAAATGATGAAGAAGGAATATTGAAGATAAAGATCAAAGACGTAAAATTAAATGAAAGTAAGAGGAAAACAAATGAATGATGTAAAAATTAAGCGACGATGAAAGCAGAAAGCAAAATGAAAAGAAAATGATGAAATGAAGAAAAGGAAAAATAATAATAACAACAGTAATTATAATTGTTTCTACTTTTTGCACAAGGCCAGCAATTATCCCAGTCCATTACTGAATAATAATTGTTTCTACTTTAGGCACAAGGCCAGCGATTACCCAGTACATTACTGGTACTTTATTTTATCGACCCTGTAAGGATGAAAGGCAAAGTTAACCTTGGCGGGATTTGAACTCAGACCGTAACGGGACGTAACTATGCTGGAAAGCATGGCATCCGACTCTCTACCGATACTGCCAATCCACCACCGCATTACTTAATAATAATAATAATAATAGGAAAATGGTGTGAGCATAAGCGAGAGACAGTTCTAGAAAATGTTCGGGTGAAGGTGCTGCGGGATTTCATGATAGAAACTGATAAAAAATTATAAGACAAAAGGCTTCACCTTGTGATATTTGATAAGGAAAAAAGATACTGCTTGATTATAGATGTAGCTTGTCCCTTTGACGAAAAGAAGAAGGAGAAAATTAGCCGATTCAATGATGTAAATTGTAAACTGGTAAGGTCAACTTCTTCCCAATCGTTATAGGACCATTAGGTACTCACGCGAAGAGTTCCATAGCTGGATAAATGCGTTTAACCCAGCCCCCTGTTTGTGAAACACTGCAAAAGACAAGTTTACTGGGAACAGCAAGGACCCTCCATTGTATCCTTAATATCTAAAGTTGGTGATAACGGCTTCATGTTCATTAGGGCACATTTTCTGTTTAAATAACATCAATGACGGAGACATAAAATTCATGATGATAATTACAGTATTAAGAAGATGAAGAAAAAGAAGAAATAGGAAAATGAAAGTGCAGAACTATGAAAGAGTATTAATGAAGGAGAGTCAAAGGGAATCTGAAAACCAAGAGGACATAAAAGAAAGAGACATTGAAAGAACAATCGGTGAAGAAATAAAAAGGAAAAAAAAACAAAGTACGAGAAAATATGTCAAGATGGCGATGGAAGATAAAGCAGTAGATAAAATAGAAAGAATGTTATGAAGGAGTAGAATTTTGAGGAAAGTAGAGGAGGGAAAAACAAACTGTTGAGTAGGGACATATGAAAGTTGATGAAAGTTGATTATAGAGACAAAAAACAAAGATATAAATATTTACATAATAATGATGCTGATGATGATGATAATAATTATTATTATTTCTACTTTTGGCAAAGGCCAGCAATTATCCCAGTGCATTACTGGTACTTTATTTTTTCGACCCCGTAAGGATGAAGGGCAAAGTTAACCTCGGCGGGATTTGAACTCAGAACGTAAAGGGCTATAACTCAATGCTGCAAAGCATGGTGTCTGGCGCTCTACCGATACTGCCAATCCACCAATAATAATAATATTATATTTATTGGCCACAAGGGCTAACATGAAGAAACACATTACAGACGACACAGAACAGTACAGGACGATACAAAATGGGTTTTGGTCGTGTATACAGGTTATAACAAGATAGAAATCGAGATAGAAATAAAAAAAATTAAAACAACAAAAATTCCCCCAAAAGGGGGAAACCTCTGAGGGTCACTCGTGGTGAAAACCATACATAAGACGACGGTCACCCTGACCACCAGGGCAAGTGCCCTCTCTCACTTTTCCCACACCTCAGTCTACAAGCACATACTCAGAGCGGGCTCTTTCATTCGGACCAGCCTCGCCACTTTTACCCACCGTTCAACAAACTTACTACAAGACAGCACGTGCTTCTCTACCCTGATTTTCCTCTTCAAGTGAAACTTGAAAAAGTTAATCAGGGATTGGCCGGAGAGGAAAGTGTCCGTCTTCAACCCTTTCAACCTTGTCCATCACACAATCTTTCGCCATGGCCACCAGGCAGATGAAAACTGCCTGCCCTTCCTCCTATTTAAAGGAGGATAGCGAGGCTATCTGCACAATGGACTCAGTCGATAACCGATAAGCATTGCCTTCGCTGCCGGCCACGTCCAGCACCATCGACTTTCCTTCTGGGTCCAGCGAGATCCAAGCCTCTCCGAAAAAGCACGGCAACCCCTCCCCCTCCCCCGATCCTGGGCGGCTGGAAGATGCGTATTTCATCGTAGCCGCCGAAGATCGGTGCGAAGGCTCGTGCTTCGGAGATTCTGGTCTCGCTAATGGCCACTACATCTATGTTTAGTGACCTGAAGTCGTTGAGCAGGTGGCTCTGCTTCCATGCTACCCCAGGCCACGCGCATTTATGCTGCCTATTCTGAGTGAGGTCATGATGAAAAGGAGTGGAAATAGATGGGAAAGACCACTTACCTCATTTCTTGTAGCGGAAGGATGGTTTTTCCATCCTTCTCTCTGCTTGTGGCCTCCTCCGGAAGGATGTCCTCATAAATCCTCCTGGAGACTGTTTGTCGGAAGTCTCCGATGTCCTTGGGAATTTTAGTTTTAGTGTCGTGTACGTTTTCTGTATGATGCGAGTGATTTGTATGTGTGGAGGTGGTGTGAATTTTTGAGGTGTGTGTATAGTCTTTTTCTGTGATGCTGGTGTTGTGTTGGATGTAGTTTAATAATTGGTTGTTGTTCAAATTTAATGCTGTATAGTGCGTCTCGTTTTGGTTGTTTTGTTTTGTTTGCGTTTATTGTGAGTTGGTTTCTGTTTCGCTTTTTGGCGATTTTTGTGGTGTTGGTGATGGTGGTTTTGGGTTTAATGATGGTCAAGGTGTTGGTGTTTGTGGTGATGAGGCTGGTGATGCTGGTGTGAGTGGTGGATATAGCTGTCTTAACTTTTTTGTTTGTTTATTTGCTTCCCCCTGCATTTTATTTTTGGAGAGGGTTTCTTCTATTTTGCTTTATTTTTTATTTTTTATTTTTTATTTTTTATTTTTTATTTTTTATTTTTTATTTTTTATTGTTTCCTGATACAGTTTCCCACCCCTCCTCATTGTCACAATCTGTCTCCAGTTGCGATAGGTCGGCTGTGGAAAATCGTCCACAGGTGTTGGTTTTGGTTGTGGCGTGGTGGATGGTGGAGGCGCTGGTGCTAATTCTGGCGCGGTGGGTGGTGGTGGTGGTTGTTGGTTTTGTTACTGTTTTGCTACAGTTGTTGTGGTTGTTGCTGCTACAGTTGCTGCCATTACTGCTGCTGATTTTGAATGTTGAGTCACTGGGGTGGATAAGAGAGGTAGCCTCAACTTTTTAGCCTGAGGGCAGAAAGTATTTAAGTGGGTTCCTTCGCCACAAACGACACACCTAGGCCTTCTACCCTCAAACGATTACGGTGAGGTGGCTGCCATCATTGAGCTCTATCACCTCTGGAATTTGCTCAATGTTTTTTGGAACCACTTGGATCAGGAGCTCCATTCCACATCAGGACCAGTTCCCCTGCTTTTCTTTGGTTACCACAATTATTTTTGTGATGGCTTCGATGTCCTCGAGGACAGCAGCCATTAGCCAGGGAATTTCGATGGCCGATGGAACGTGGGTCATCCTGATCTTAACGAGTCTCTGATCACAATAGCTTAGGATGAGTGTGAACTCGTCACTTATTAATGATCCCATGGAGTGCTCTCTGGTTTCCTGTGGGGTTCCAAAGAACAGGTTCACGGTTCCATATTTCTGCTCACGTCTGATGAGGGTTTTTCTGGCCGTCTCATGTCGCAAAGCTTTTTGTATCTGGGACTCGGATGCCCGTTCCACTCGGCGTGATTTTGTGTTTATCATCCGATATGACACGGGGCATAGGCGCGGATGGTCCATTTTATTAGATGGGGGGAGGGGGCTGACCCTGTATCCATCCGTTTTTTAACATTCACTTGGCTTCATTCAATTCATCCTGGGTTACCTCTATTGTTTCGCTTTTTTTGGCTGCTTTGGCAAACGACACATTTTGTTTTGCACTGGAGTTGATGTTGTTGTTTTTCGCATTGTTGTTGTTGTTGCTGTTATTGTTATTGTTATTTTTTGTTATTGTTATTTTTAGTTTTAGTTGTGGTGGTGGTGGTGGTGGTGGTAGTGGTGTGGTGTCAGTGGTGTTCGGCGTGGAAGAGTCGATTCTGGGTGAATCCATTTCAAAGTCACGAGATAATTTATTTTTTGTTTCTGTTGTCGATGTGGTGGTGGTGGTGGTATCAGTGGTGTTGGATGTTCTCTTTGACATTGTGGTGGTGGGCGTGGCGGCTTTAACAACTGCAGTTATTGGTAATGGCTGGAAATCCATGTTTTTATGCGGCAAATCTAAATAATTGAGTCTGCTATTAATTATATTTTCAGTGTTGGCAACCGTGGCAAGGCTTACAATGGTGTTGTTGGTGGCTGGGGTTGTCGGTCTGTTAAAAACAGGGGATTTGTCGTCCATGTTTTTTTTTCGAAGAAATATTTTGTTTGATAAATAAAAGGCTTAAATTTAGGGCTCAATATTATTGAGTATCCTTTTCAAAAAGCAATATATGTGAACTTATAAACACTTAACACCAAAATGTTTCCATAACTGACAATTTGAAACTACTGAAAACAACAAACCTTTGCCGAGCTCACGCTAATACGATTTCCTACGTAGGTCGCCAATAATAATAATAATAATAATAATAATAATAATAATAATAATAATAATAATAATAAGGGAAGAAGACGCACGAGGTGGTAGAAGGTCATGAAATCGCTCCCGTAAGTTTTTGATTTTTAACATATTTAAATCAATTGTGAAATAACAATTCTTAGTACAAATAACGCTTAAACCACCGAATCAAGTCTCATAAAATTTCGGATCGATAATATATTGTTACATCGCTCAAATATTCAATTTTGTATTATATATTTTATGTTCAAAAAAGAAAATGGTTATAAATGGAAGAAAACTCCCTCTGTCTACACTATATAGAACAGCCAAATAACAGCAATTTCAGTAACACCAGAAACTTGATACACTACCTACCCCATCACACTAAATATAACAGCCAGATAACGGCAATTTCACCACCACCACCACCAATCCCAGCATCATAATAATAATTACTATTATTATTGTCTCAAGTTTTAACAAAATGTTTAATTCCAATTTTACGGGAATATCTCAACACACATATTAAACATACGCGACACAAACGCATAGATACTAAAGATCAAACAATACTAGTCCACTCAACAAAACTCAGTAACGACAACGCCACCACCGCCAGCACTCCATCCATCATTGCTACCACTACCCCATCACCGCCGCCACCACTCCTTCATTGCTACCACCACTATTCCCCTGTTAACTTAAGAAAGGGGAAGGTAGCGGTATCACTAGACAAGGGAGAGGCTAGCAAAAGATATACATAGATTGACTTAGTGACCTGATCACTGGCCAAACGTCACCATTTATGGCACTGCTGGCTCCCCCTTCCTCACCAACAATATAAAAAGCCCCAGCACCACCACCGACATAGCCAACAACAATAACAGGCAACTTCAGCAAAAAGTATATTATATTATTGTAATGCACTGGGTGATTGCTGGCCTTGTGCCTGGAGTGGAGACAATTATTGCAATGCTCATATTAAGGAACCACGCATGATAATAACAATTTAAAAAAACAACAAAAAAGAAAACCCGGTGACCAAGAAATACCGGGATGGCGGCCGGCGGGGAATAGCCGTGTCTCTAGGAGAGAACGAGCCCTCTAGTCTTGGTTGACACCCGTTCTAGAAGTGGTAAGACGAAATGATTACTCCTTGGCGAATAAGGATAAAACGCGACAAAATAAAGTAAATGTCTAATGATAAAATCTCATACCGGGTAAAAAAGGGCCACGTCCCTCAGAGAGGAACCAGACTGGGGTCGAGAAATCAGCTAATGGTTCAAACCTTCCCATCACTTCGGAGCTGGAGACCTCCCATAACCGGAATACTCCTACTGTTGGCCCTCCATGCTCACCACCAATAAACCAAAGATAAAGAGAGAAAAATGGTCAAGGGAAGATAATAAAGAAGTCCTTGAGGCTTTCTACACTGCCATGTACTACCCATCAAATACATCGAATACAGAACAGACATATATCAACTGGAAAAAGAAACATCCCGAAAACAGAGGCTATATTGATAGTAACAAACTAGCCAATATACGAAGAAATATTGTAAAAAAAAAAGTTACTTACTGATATAGAAATTGATCAGATCAAGCTATTAGCACAAACTCAGCGAAGGGAAAATGAAACATGTGTCAGTGAAAACGAGGTAAATTGTAACACTTCGAATCCCAGAGTTGGGGCGGAATCACTGGCAACAGAACAAATTAAAGAAAGGATCGAAAAAGTGGAGGGCGTGCATGCTCAAGATGAAACTCCAAATGAAAATAATGAGATCGTAAATGATAAAGAAATGAATGAGTATGAACTTGCCAACTTGAAGGATGAAATTATGATCGAATGGATGAAAATGAAAGAATCTGACATGGGGCAACGAGACACCCTCCCTAAGATCCAGAACTCCAAACAGAACCAAAAGATAATACACAAGTCTAACATAATTCTCAAAAACATTATCATCACAAACAAACTAAACATTACTGATTTAAATCATCTCTATTATGCATCGGCTAAAGTCACCACTCACTTATGTGGAGTGAAGCTGAAAAAACAAAGGAATTCCCATAAGAAATATACTTGGCAAGAGAACATCAATCGCCAAATAAACATTCTCCGATCTGACATAGAAATTTTAACAAACTATAAAGTAGGTGAACATGTTAAACAAACTAAACTTAGAAAATTGAAAAGAAAGTATAGTATAAAATCAACAAGTGACATAGACATGCTGATAGAAATAATCAAGCAAAAGTGTCGGCCAAAGCTGCTCGTATAAGGCGCTTTGAAAAACGATCTAGATTCTATAAGGAAAATAATATGTTCAAAAACAACCAAAGAAACTTCTACAGAAAAATTGGTAAGTCAACAATAACTGCTAAATCAATACCACCCAAGGAGGAAGTGCAAGAATTCTGGGAAAAGATCTGGGCCGAAGAAAAAGTTCATAACATACATGCCCCATGGATAGAGAGACAAATGTAAGATACAGCTCACCTTGAGGAACAAATATGGGAAAACATAACAGTTGAACAGTTGCGTTTGGCCCTGAGAAAAACCAGCAAATGGAAATCCCCAGGAAAAGACAAAATACAAAATTTTTGGATAAATGCCTTCACAGAGTCTCATGAGCTGTTAGCCCAACTTTACAATGAAATAGTTAAGGAGCCATAAAATGTTAACATCAGTCCTAACTGAATACACATATGACCACCTGATAACAAATGACCTATTTCCTATTGAGCAGAAAGGGTGTAAACGAGGCTCATATGGCTGTAAGGATCAGCTTTTGGTTAACAAAATGATACTGGAAGATTGTCATAATAGACACAAACATCTATCAATTGCTTGGATAGATTATAAAAAAGCATTCGATAGTTTGCCACACAGTTGGATTGAAAAATGTTTAGAGATTTTCAAAATATCCCCCGTTGTCAGGAGGTTTTTGTCATTCAGTATGAAGACATGGAAAACGACACTCCTTTTGAATAGTGAAACAAAATCACTGGAAGCTGGAGAAGTTAATATTAATTGTGGAATTTTTCAGGGTGACTCTTTATCACCGCTTTTATTCTGCATCGCACTTATACCATTAAGTAAAATGCTCAATGAAACAAAACATGGATATAGAGTCTATGACAAAACCATTAATCACCTGTTCTACATGGATGACCTGAAACTATTTGCAAAAAATGATGAACAATTGCAAGGGCTATTATCCACTGTGAAGCAGTTCAGTGATGACATTAAAATGGAGTTTGGACTGGATAAATGCGCCAAAGCAACGTTCACCAGAGGAAAGCTGCTGAAGAGTTCAGACATTAATCTTGATCGGGGGAACGTGATAAGAGAGCTTGATCAAGAACAAACTTACAAATATCTAGGTGTTTGTGAAGGAGACGGAATCAAGCACTCGACAATGAGGGAAAGGATAAGGAAGGAATGTTACCGCAGAGTCAGAGCAATCTTAAGAACGGAATTGAATGCAAGGAATAGGATCGATGCCATAAACACGCTTGCCATACCAGTAGTAATCTACAGTTACAATGTCATCAACTGGTCAAGCACAGAGATCCGTAGGCTCGATACAAAAATCCGAAAATTCTTAACCATGCACAGAATGCATCACCCTAAGGCAGACATAGATAGAATATATCTCCCTAGGAAAGAAGGAGGACGTGGGTTAATCCAGTTAGACATTGCGTTGAAAACTGCAACAATTGGATTATCCACATATCTAAGGGAATCACATGATTGGATGATCAAACTCGTTTTGAAACACGAAAGCACCAAAAGATCATATTCCATTACAAAAGATGCACAAAGATACAGTAATGGACTACAAATTTCAGAAGTCCCATTTACTGCTGAAATGGAAAACACAGAAAAAGCAAAGCAGGTAAAAGTAACTGCAAAGAAAGAACTGCTACAGAAACTGGCTAAGAAATGGCAAGAAAAGCCTCTGTATAGAAAATACCCAGAGCGAGCTAACAATCCCGATGTTGACAAAACTTTAACCCATCAGTGGTTGGCATCCTCTGGACTGAAATCGGAGACTGAAGGACTGATTATATCCGCACAAGATCAGTGTCTGCCAACAAAAAATTACCAAGCCAACATAATAAAAAATGGGTGCAGCCCATTATGCCGTGTATGCAAAAAACAACCAGAGACCATTGACCATATAATTTCAATGTGCAGTCCTATAGCTCCAACCGAATACCTAAACATGCATGACAGAGCTGCACAATACATACATTGGATAATGTGCAAGCATTTTGACCTGCCCCATCAAAAGAATTGGTGGGAGCATCAACCACCTCCCATACTTGAAAAAGATCACATCTCAATCTTGTGGAACTTTAGCATCCAAACAGACCGAAAAATAGATGCAAATAGACCTGATATAATATTGAAGGACTTTCAAAGGAGGGTATGCCTGCTAATTGATATGTCTGTTCCAATAGACAAGAATGTATCTATAAAAACATTTGAAAAATTGAGCAAGTATAAGGACCTGGAGATAGAAATTGGAAAAATGTGGAAATTGAGAACTAAAACAATACCAGTGGTTGTAGGCGCTCTGGGAATGATACCTAAGGGGTCTAACGACTACTTATCGCAAATCCCAGGAAACCCGCGTATAGGAGAAATACAAAAGATAGTACTAATGGGAACTGCCCATATACTAAGGAAGATCCTGTCAATATAAGTACATCACAAGTCTAAACACTAAGGATGCATGTGTGAATATGTGTGTTCTTTCTTGAACATGGCGGACCTTGTTGTCTCTTGAGGTCACTGGTTGTGACTTGGTGATAACTCGTATAAACATAAAGCAAGATAAATGCAAATAATAATAATAATAATAGTATTAGTAGCAGTAGTATTAGTATTGGTCGCATTAGTAGTTTGCGTTGAAACATCCGTAGACAACTGATGAAGGGAAAATGTCTGTCTCTTTTTTGTGTTCCCTTTTCTAACACCCGTTATCAGTAACCACGCAGCCTCGTACCTCTCAGTCTATATATATCTATAAAAAGGTATGGATAAATATGTTGGTAGATACCAATACTTAGGTAGCTAGGCAGATAGAAATAAATATAGATATACATGCATATATTTTCCGATGAATATATATATATATATCTCAAAACACACATATGCATATATATCTATATTTATATTTATCTTTCTAGCTACCTATGTATCAGTATCTACCAACATATTTATCTATAGCTTTATATATATATATACACACACACACATACATGCCTTATTGACTGTATTGACTCATGCATTGTACACCAATTTTCCTTGCTTATAACTTTCTTGCCTGTATTTGTTTTGCTTATACTTTTTACTTATACCTCTTACACTTTCAACCAGTGCTGCCTGTAATTGTGTTCTTTCAAGCATGCCTATGACACTAATAACAATTATGTACCCTAAGTGTTCTAAATGACTAGGATTTTAGTAACATGTTTCGACATCCATTATGCTCCGATGACACCAGACTTCCCTCTGGAAGAAACAATTGTCAACAAATAAATGTTATAAACTAAAATTTGATCGTTTTAACACTTTGTATCTCGGCTCTGTAAAACACTTGAAAATTTGCATTGAGCCTTTTGTCATACCGGTAACCGGCTAGTATTAGTACTACCCTACATATTTATAGTTGTATCAAACATATATAAATATAAATATTATTATTACTATATATATATATATATATATATATATATATATATATATATATATATATATATATATATATATATATGTATATATATATATATATATATATATATATATATATATATATATATATATATATATATATATATATATATATATATATATATGTATATATATATATATATATGTACATATGTATATATATATATATATATATATATATATATATACATATAACATTTATTAGGTTTACATAGTCAAATGTTGATTGATATTTCAGAGACATCACCTCTCCTACCAAACAAAATGTTATTTATCTTCATTTGTGAAGTTATTGCTTTTTATCGCATGGGTGCGCTCGTGTTGTGTATATATGTTATATATGCCGTTCTATGTGTCTCTATTTTTTTTATTATAGTATTGCCACTATTGCTGTTGATATAGTTGGTGATGTTTTATTTTTCTTGATGGCATTTATTTAATCGGAAACAATTTTAGTACACTCCACTGCATTCCACCTCCACAAAAACAAATAAAACATCAACAACAACAACAATTATAACAATGATAATAATAATAATAATAATAATAATAATAATAATAATAATAATAATAATAATAATAATAATAATAATAATAATAATAATAAAAATAATAATAACATCAGCATGAATAACATGAGCAACGGAAAGAAGGACAGTAACAAATTTCGAAAACAGAAACATCAAATGTTTCAGCCACACAAAAGACAGCAGCAAGAACTAACAATAACAACAACTGCAGTAGAACGAATCAAATACAGATCGTAAGAGCAACAACAGCAAGAACAACAATACCAGAGGTATGGACAGAATGACATTCAACAAAAAACAACAGCATATACAACAAGAAAATTATCAGTGGAATTATATAAATAAAGATGTACAAAAAACACACACACAACAAGAACAACAACAGTAGTAACAGAATTAACTGCAGAAATCTCTACAACAATAATAGCTATAGCAACGGAATTAAGAGCCGAAACAACAACAACAACAACAACACCGGCAACTTATATAACAACAATAACATATACAACAAGAACAGAAACAACAACAAAAACAAAAAGACGAACAATAACAATGAAGCATTACGAATATAGAAGAAGAAGAAGAAGAAGAAGAAGAAGAAGAAGAAGAAGAAGAAGAGTGATAAGAACGACGACCAAAATAGCAGCCCTGACAATACAATAATAAAATATAGTTAAATGACATAATCAAACATTAGATACTGAGAATATCAACACGACATATTGTAGGAAAATGGAAGATGCTTAGTTAATATTTGAATCATAACGTTTTCGAAAAATACAAAATGAAAAATGGAAAACGAAACAAAACGAAAAAAATGAACATACACCAAAGAAATACACTGTCAAAAATATATTAACAACTACAATAACGAAAATAATAAATTAAGAAATGGAAAACAAATTATTCAAATAGTAATGATTATAACAACAGCAACAATAATAATAATAATAATAATAATAATAATAATAATAATAATAATAATAACAATAATAATAATAATAATAATGATTTCTTTATTAACCACAAGGGTTTACATAAAGTAGACATTAAGGACAGTGCAGGACAATGCAGGACGGTACAAATGGGCATTTCTGCGTGTAAAAAACAAAAACAGAGGATGTAACAAAAATAACAATGAAAATAACAATGAAAAATTCCCCAATAGGGGGGAGACTTCGGAGGGACATTTGTGGAGAAAGCCCAGTAAAAAGCCACAATGACCCTGACCACCAAGGCAAGTGCCCTCTCCCAGTTTTCCACCTTTAATTTACAGATATATACTCAGAGTAGGCCCATTCACTCGGGCCATTCTTGCTTCTCTCACCCATCTTTCAACAAAATGCTGGGAAGAGAGCACTTCCCTCTCTACTCTGATTTTCCTTTTCAAATGAAATTTGAAAAAGTCAATCAGAACATCACCGAAGAGGTAAGTGCTCGTCTTCAGCCCTTTCAAACGTGTCCACCATACTATCTCTTTCGCCATGGCCACCAGGCAGATAAACACTGCCTGCCCTTCCCGGCTAAAGGAGGAGGGCGGGGCAATCCTCACGATGGACTCAGATGATAGCCGGATCCGTCCTAAACGCGACAGCAGGTGTTCGACATAAACCCACAAGTCAGCAATTTTCGGACACTGGACGAGTGCGTGCAGGACGGTTTCGTCGCCCTGCGCGCATCTCGGACATGCCCGGCTGACGGCACCTCCATGCCTGTAGAGTTTATCCCGAACTGGCAAGGCTCCTCGGTAGCACTGCCAGGCCAGAGATTTCTGGAAGTTGTCCATAGGCCCCGGCCCGAAAGTTCTTCCGAAGAGATTGGCTAGTTGATTTTCGTCGACGCCTAGAGTTTCCCCAAGTACGTCGTCGCTCTTCCCCTCCACTAATCCTCTATAGAACGCCGAGGTGGAGTTTCCACCGATCACATTGCCCGATTGGTCGAGGGCTGTGAGCGCCTGAAGACATTCCAGTCTCCAGGCGCTCCCTCTCGGTCTTCGCTTGACCCAGGACTGCAGCTCCGTCAAGGAAACGAGCTGGGGAAACACGCGTCTAGCAAACGGCGACCACACCTGATCACCGTCGAGGAAGAGGTGGAGATGTCGTAGCCTGAGCGCGTGCCTGCGCATCATCAGCCACGGCAAGCCCAGCCCTCCACGTAGCGGGTGTTGACAACAGATGGACCGCCTGACCATCGGAGCGCGTCCCTTCCACAAAAAGCGAAAGAGCAAACGCTCCAGTGCAGTCAGGCGAGGCTTAGGACAAGGTACGACGGTGAGGCGGTAGCAGATGACGGACGCGATGTACGCGTTAGCCACCTCCGCTCGACCTTTCAGGGATAGCTTCCTCTCGGCCCATTTCTGGGTGAGAGAAGCCACCCTGCTCGTCACCTCGTCCCAGTTTTTGTCCGTCTGGAGTCCGGACCGAACCAGACCCCTAGCAATTTAACCGGTCCGTCCGTCCAGCGTCCGACGACGCTGTTGGACGGCATGGACCTGCCTCTCCAGGTGCCGAGCTGCAGGCCCACTGACTTTTCCTGGTTGATCATTGCTCCTGTCACCGCTTCGTATTCTCTTAGTGTAGTGCCGATCGCCTCGATGTGTTTGGCGTTCGACACCACTACGGTGACATCGTCCGCATATGCTGACACGGATCTTCCGCATCCTAGTTCGCGCGGGACGCCCCTCAACGTCTCCAGTTTGTGCAGTAATGGCTCGAGAGTCAATACGTACAAGAGGGACGAGAGGGGACATCCTTGGCGGACCGAGCGCATGATGTTGAACGGTTCCGACAGGTGACCGTTCACTCTCACCACAGAGCAGATGTCGCTGTGCATGGCAGCGATCCAGCCTCTGAAGATGGGCCCAAAAGCAGCCGCCTTCAGGACTGTCGCTAGGTAACGATGGTCGACCCTATCGAAAGCTTTCGACTGATCTAAATTGATCAAGGACCCACCCGTGCCAGGTTCCCTAGCTACCCTCTTACGATGTATCGCATGAGGTGGAGGTTGTCGTGGATGGATCTGTCGGGAATGGTGCATGTCTGCGCCTCTCCCACCAGACCACCAACGACAAGCGCCAACCTCTTTGCTAGCACCTTGGCCAAAATCTTAAACTCTGTGTTTAGCAGAGTTATGGGCCGGAAATTGTCTATGTTATCCCCCTTGTTCGGATCCTTTCTCAGCAGTGCCACCGCTCCTCGGCTCACAGAACTGGGAATTCTCCCGTTCTGTTGCCAGTTGCAGTAGACGTCCGCCAAGAGGCCTCCGAACAAGTTTGGCATCTGTACGTAAAGTTCATAGGGCAGACCATCCAAACCAGGCGATTTACCCCTTGTGCAGCCAGTCATTGCCTCCCTTACTTCAGCGGCTGTTATCGGCTTTTCGCAACACTTCGCCTCAGTGGCCGAGAGCCGCGGCAGTCCGTCGAGGTAGACACTAAAGTCCATCCCTCTACCCGGCCCACCGCTGCCCCCGAACAGCTGAGCGAAGTGTCGCTGAAAAGCTTCACACATTTGCCCGGGATCGAGTAGCATGCGCCCGTCGTGGTCCACCAAAGACCGGATCGTGGCTTTGTTGCCACGACGCGCCTCCGCCACTCGGGCCCATTGAACGGCTTTCGTCCCCTCGTGTCTGAGAGCACGCACCCTTGCTCTGACAACGCAGTCTTCGTGCTTTGCATTGAAGAATTGGTCAAGGGCCAATTTCGCCGCAAGCATGTCGGTCGCAATGCCTTTGCTAAGCGCCTCGTCTAATTTTCTAACTAGTTCTCCCTCTGCTCTATTTTTCTCTATTGCTAAAGCCTTACTAAACCTAATCGATTCTATTCTAATCGCTCTTTTCAGAGCAAACCACCACTTGTTGTTGACGATGGCCCCCGTCAACGCCCGCTTAACTAGTTCGCTAATCCGGTCTCTGTAGGCCTTGCGCGCTGGTAAGGACGCGTTTAGCTTCCAGTAGCCGGGTCCTCGTCTATGAAGCCTATCTAAGTCAAGCACACATATCACGAATTTGTGGTCCGTGTAGCTGACTATCTTGAATTGTGGACAGCCTATGCTAGACCTATCTATTTCCCTACAAAATACTCTATCTAGATATGATCTGGATGACCCTGTGCGGTTTGTCCAAGTCCACATTGGCACATTCGGGAAATCCAATCGGTACCTGTCAGACAGTTCAAAATGCCTGAGCAGGTTGGTGAGGCTCTTGCACCCTCCACCCCTATCCGCTAATCCCACACAGTCCCAGCGTGCATCTAAGATCCCGTTCCAGTCGCCCACTAACACTAAAGAGCGGGACGTTCCAAGAAAGGTCTCCAGACGCCGGAAGAAATCAGGCCGCCCTGCTCCTGTCGGGGCATAGACGGCCACTAGCCTGAAAGCTTGCCCGTCTCCGCTGGTCACGTCCAGCACCACCAGCTTACCCTCTGGGTCCAGGAAGATGGCCCGTATGGCGAGATCCAAACCTCTCCGAAAAAGCACAGCAACTCCTCCACCGGATCCAGGACGGCTGGGAGATGCGTACACATCGTAGCCGCCGAAGATCGGTGCGAATGCCCGTGCTTCGGAGATTCTGGTCTCGCTGATGGCCACTACATCTATGTTTAGTGACCTGAGGTCGTTGAGCAGGCGACCCTGCTTCCATGACGACCCCAAGCCACGCGCATTTATGCTGCCTATTCTGAGTGAGGTCATGTTTAAAATAGAGTGGAAAAGATGGGAAAGACCACTTACCGTACTTTTGGTAGAGGAGGGATGGTTTTTACATCCCTTTTCACTTGATCGTCTGGTGAAGGGACCGTTGAATCGTCCCTTCGGCTGGTCGTCGGCTCTTCTAAGAGAATGTCTGAGTATACTCTTCGATTGATGGTTCCTCCTAGGTCCCTGAAATCACCAACTGCGTTGGGGAATTTCGTTTTAATGTTTGTGTATTGTTTCTGTGCTATTTTTAGCAGTCTTATGTTAGTTGGCGTTTTGATTGGTGCTGGTATTATGTAGTCCTGTTGTGAAATGTCTGTGTGTTCAATTATGTAAGTCATTAGTTTCTTGTTGTGTGTATTTATTGCCGTGCATTTGTTTTTCTGGGGGTGGGGTGTGGTTCTGCTATTTTCTTGTCGTTGTTGCTGGGTGTGTGTGTTTTGTTGTTGTGTTTGCGATGTTGGTGCTTGTGGTGGTGGTGTTGAAGGTGTTGTTGGCGGTGGGGTTGTCGCCGGTGGTGATGGTGGTGCTAGTGTGGGTGGCGATGGTGTTGGTGTTGTTGCTGCTGTGGGTCTCTTTGCAGTAGACTTTACCCTTTTCTCATTTCTTTCCTCCCTTTTCAAAGGCGACGATGTGCTGCTTCTGCGTTTGTGCCTTCTTACGACCTTTTGCCATCCCTCTCCCACCTCACACTCCATGTCTGATTCTGTGAGGTCGGGGAGGGGTACCAGCTCCACTCTTTCACTTGTTGTTGGTGGTGATGTTTGCACTGGAGTCTCTGTTGCAGCTGCATTTGGTATTGCTGTTGTTGTTGTTAATATTTCCACTGCTGCTGCTGTTTTTGATTTCCGTGGAGTGGGTATGGGTGCCACGGACCTATCGTTCCTGGTTGCCGCTTGTCCTGTTGCTGGTAGCCGTGGAGCCGGATTCGGAAGGAGGGGGGTTTTCTCCTTTCTCAGGGTCTTCTCGTTGCAGAAGGCCCTGAGGTGAGTCTTCGATCCACAGCGAAAGCATTTCGGGCGTTTGCCCTCAACACTTATGGGCAGTTGAGTGCCGTTATCGAAGTCTATCACATCCGGGATAGCTTCGATGCACTCCTGGTTGGTTTGGATTAGCATCTCAATGGAGGAGCCGACCCAATCTTCTCTTACTTTTTTCTGTACTTGCAGTACAGTTGTTTTGTCCTCGATTCCGACGAGGACAGACGCGGCCAGCCAAGAAGGGGTCATTCCGGGGGGGACGTGGGTCAGTTTGACCCTCACAATTTTTTGCCCGCAGTAGGAGGGCACCAACACCATTTCCTCGCTCCTTAGGGTCACTACTGATTGGGCCTTTGCCTCCTGGGGTGTGGCAAAAAGTACGTCTACGGTGGCGTATTTTTTGCCTCGGGTGATGTGCGTTTTCCGCTGCCACACAGACCCCAAGGCTTTTTGTATTTGGGCCTCTGTGGCTCTTTCCACCCTACGGGATTTTGTACTTACTGTACGGTACGTGACCGTACAGTGCTCTTGGGTTTCGAAAAATGTTTCCGCTGCCTTGCAGATTGCTCGGTGTCCGTTCTTTGTCACCATCTTCTTCGCTTCCTCTAATTCCTCATTTGTTATGAGGATTGTTTCCAAGTTTTTCGCAATACCTGCAAATGAGATTGGTTTTTCTCTGCTGTTTTTGTTGTCGTCAGAGCTGCTGGTACTTTTGTTGTTGCTGCAGGTACTACGACTACTGCCTCCGCCGCTGTTGCTGTGGTTGTTGTTGGTGTTGCTGCTGCTAATGCTGTTGTTGTTTATGCTGCTGGTGATGCTGTTGCGGCTGCTACTGTTGTTTTCATTGTCACCACTCCCTTAATAATAATAAGGGAAGAAGACACACATGGTGGATAGAAGGTCGAGAAATCGGTCCCGTAAGTTTTGATTTTTTAACATATTTAAATCAATTGTGAAATAACAATTCTTAGTACAAATGTTGCATAAAACATCCGGCTTGAGTTCCAAAAAATTTGGAGCCATAATATATTGTTATATCGCTCAAATATTCAATTTTGTATTATACATTTTATATATAAAAAAGAAAATGGTTATAAATGGAAGAAAACCCCCTCTGTCTACACTATATAGAACAGCCAAATAACAGCAATTTCACCAACATCAGAAACTAGATACACCACCTACCCCATCACCCCTCTGTGTACACTAAACACAACAGCCAGATAACGGCAATTTCACCACCACCACCACCAATCTCAGCATAATAATAATAATTACTATTATTATTGCCTCAAGTTTTAGTTTTAACAAAATGTTTAATTCCAATATTAAGTAAATATGTCACATATACGCGACTAACGATAATTTCACTAAAGATCATTTCACCACCATACCACCACCACTACCACGATAAAAACTCTGGTCAAGTCGACTCAAATTTCTACTCCAACTTCAATACCATCACTACAGTAATACGACCACATCGCCACCACCAATGCCTCATTATCGCTACCGCCGCTATTCTCTCCCACTACCTCCTGCTAGTTGCTGCTAGCACACCACCACCACCACCACCACCACCACCACCACCACTGCCTCATTATCACTACCGCCGCTATTCTCTCCCGCTAGCCCCTGCTACATTGTAGAATTCTCACTAAAAGAGGAAGAGATCAAAATATATAAATAGACTGAATTGATGACCCGGTCAAAATAATAAAAAAAAAAAAATAAAAATCAAGTTTTAGTTTTAACAAAATGTTTAATTCCAATATTAAGTAAATATGTCAACACATATACGCGACTAATGATACTTTTACTAAAGATAATTTCACCACCAATACCACCACCACTGCCACGATGAAAACTCTCGTCAACCCGACTCAAATTTCTACTCCAACTTCAACACCATCACTACAGTAATACGACCAATTCACCACCACCACTGCCTCATTATCGCTACCGCCGCTATTCTCTCCCACTACCTCCTGCTAGTTGCTGCTAGCACAGCACCGTCGCCACCACCACCACCACTGCCTCATTATCACTACCGCCGCTATTCTCTCCCGCTAGCCTCTGTTACATTGTAGAATTCTCACTAAAAGAGGAAGGCATCAAAATATATAAATAGACTGAATTGATGGCCCGGTCAAAATAATAAAAACAAATAAAAAAAAATCAAAATCCAAGCAGCACAGCAACAACGAAAAACGTAAAGGAAATAAAAATGAAGAGAAAGACAAACGGACGGACAGAGAAGGGAAGGGAAAAACTAAGTCAGACATTCAAACACTACATTACAATGAAACTTATGCTTATTCATTTTGGGGTTTTTTTCTGCCTGTTTGTTTGTTTGTTTATTTGGGTTCGTCAACAGCGTGATAATGCCACACAAAAGTCACGTGGAGTGACGAAACCACCGGAGACGAGTAATTCACCGGTGGTTATGTAACCATACATTCGCCAATCATCGATAAGAGTGTTTAAATGTCGAACCTAAACAGTTCGAATAACTAGAATGTCATGTGAAAGACTCTCACCCAACAGGTGCTCCCTGGCTCAGCAGCAGAGACCTGGCTGTCAAGCAAATACTGTTGGTGTCGGAGGAAGAAGAAGAAGGAAAGGGACCAGAACCAACTGGACGAAAGAATTGAATAGAACTGTTATGCAATGTTACCTGAAGAGTAACCCCAAGGAGAAAGGCTATAGGAAACGGATGCATAACATCTGGAAAGAGATTGGTCTGTTTAAATTAGATGAACAAAAATTGGCCGGGCAGGCTCGGGTAGTAAGAACTAATGGGTGGATAAGCGAGCTGGAACTGGAGAAACTGAACAGAGAGATTAGCTTAGAGATGGAGAGTGGAGTATGCCAGGCAAACGAGCCAGTGGGAAATGAAGGTGAAGAGGTCGACAGAACGGAGGAACCACCCGAAGCAGACCATGATCTGAATGCTGAGATAAATAATACCTGGAACAGAGATACGGCCACTGAGGAGATGAATGCCGACGGACTAGGACAAGATTTGGTTGATATCCTAAACTTAGTGGTAGATGAATTGAACAATGATAGTGGGAGACCTATGAACCTAAGATTTGTAGACAGGAAAAAGATAAAAGAAACAACAGGTAAAGTAAACAAAGTCATCCCATACCTTGAGGCGAGGAGCCTTCACCAGTGCAACAATATCCTCAAAGCAACAGCAAATACGGTGAGGAAACTACTTGGTATAAAAGCGAGAGGAAACAACAGACAAGAAAGAGCAGAGCCTTGGTGGAAGAAACGACTGAGTGGTCAAATCAGGGAAATGAGAAATGACGTTGGAAAGCTTGAGTCCCTACTGAATGGGACACTAAAAAACATAGACACTAAAAATAGACTGGAAATAAAGTACAAAACTAGGAGGAAAAAGCTAAATATTATCATAGAGGAACTGATGCAACGCATTGTAGCAAAGAGTGCCAAAATCAGGCGATACGAGAACAGAGTCAGTCAGTATAGACAGAACCGCATGTTCGACAACAACCAGAAGATGCTGTTTGGACAGCTTGAAGGGAAAGAAAGAGGCAACGAATTGATCCCTGAGGCGGAACAAACTAAAACATTCTGGAGAGGAATATGGGAGCAGGATGTTAAACATAATGATCAGACAGTGTGGATTGAGACAGTACAGAAGGAGATTAGTGAACAGGCACACCAACAAACTGATTTGAGTATCACAGTTGAAACTCTTAAGGGGCAGGCCAAAAAACTAACCAACTGGAAATAACCAAGCCTAGATGGTGTGCAGGAGTATTGGATTAAAAATATAACATCCCTCCACCCGAAACTGACAACCATGTTCAATGACTGCTTGATGTCAGGTGAGGTACCAGAGTGGTTGACAAAAGGTTACACAGTTCTGATAATGAAAGACCGAATCAAGGGTAATGATGTTACCAACTATAGACCTATCACATGTCTGTCCGTAATGTGGAAACTGTTGACAAGCATTATGTCTGAGTAAATCTACCATCACCTCCACACAAACAACTTGTTACCGGACGAACAGAAAGGATGCCGAAAGAAGTCACGTGGTACAAAGGACCAGTTACTTATTGATAAGATGGTAATGAGGAATTGCAAGTGGAGACACATTGGTCTTGCCATGGGATGGATAGACTACAAAAAGGCATTTGACATGGTGCCTCATTCTTGGATCACCAAAAGCCTGGAGATCTTCAAGGTGGCAGATAACATCAGACAGTTGTTGGGCAAAAGTATGAAGTCCTGGGAAACAGAGTTAACATCAACTGGAGAATCCTTGGGAAGCGTGAAGATCAAGAGAGGTATCTTCCAGGGAGATAGTCTGTCCTCTCTGTTGTTTGTCCTTGCCCTGATATTCCTGACCAGTGTACTGCGAAAAGTGAGAGCAGGATACAGGTTGGGAAAGGGAAGGTTTACCATCAATCACCTCCTCTTCATGGACGATCTTAAGCTCTTCGGGAAGAGTGAGAAGCAGTTGGATGTGCTTGTTGACACTGTCCGTATTTTCAGCAATGATATATGTATGCAATTTGGTATTAGTAAGTGTGGAGTCATTGTGATGAAGAGGGGTAAGTTGAGCAGAAGTAACGGAATCCAGGTACCAACAGGTGAGATGATAAAGGAAATTGACTCTGAAGAAGGATACAAGTATTTGGGCGTTCTGGAGGCTGATGACATCAAGAACAAAAAAATGAAGGAATTGATAAGAACTGAATACATTCGGAGAGTAAGGAGCGTATTAAAGTCACATCTAAACAGTAGGAATGCTATAAGTGCAGTAAATTCCCGAGCTGTGTCTATTATTAGGTACAGTGCGGGAATTCTGAGATGGAATGTTGCTGAACAAAAAGAAGATCTGAAGATGGAAGAGGTCTTATCAGCATAGAGGACTGTGTTCAGATGGAGAAAAACAACCTACACAAATACGTGACTGGTAGTAAGGAGCCAATGCTCAGAACTGTACTGAAGGAGGGGACAATAGACCAGGGGATGTCCAAGGAGGAAATAACATCAAGGAGAAAGAGCAGCCTTCAGGAAAAATCCCTTCATAGTACCTTCTTTGAGAAAACTAAATTTAGAGATCCACAGACATGGAACTGGTTGAAAGGAGGAGACCTTAAAAAGGCTACAGAAGGAATGTTAATGGCTGCGCAGGAGCAGGCCCTCAAAACGAAGTGGTTGAAACACCATATTTACAAGGAGGAGGCTAGCCCACTGTGCAGGATCTGTGGAGAGAGAGAGGAGACTGTGGCTCACATTGTATCCGAGTGTAAACACCTAGCCCAGACTCACTATAAGGGCTGGAGACATGATGTGACGGGCAGGGTGATCCACTGGCACCTATGCAAAGTAAACAATTTACCACATTCTGAGAAATGGTATGAGCATAAGCCAGAGGCGGTGATAGAAAACGATCAGGTGAAGGTGATGTGGGATTTTAGGATACAGACGGACAAGAAACTGGAACACAATAGACCTGACCTGGTGGTTGTGGACAAAGAAAAAAGATCGTGCCTGATTGTGGATGTGGCCTGCCCATTCGACACGAGAGTGCAAGAGAAGGAGAGGGAGAAAATTAACCGATACCAGGACTTAAAGTGGGAGTTAAAAAGGATTTTGAACTGCCATGAAGTCAAAGTGATGTCGATTGTCATAGGCGCACTGGGGACTATCTCAAAAAGTTTCCAGGGATGGTTAAAGAAAATTGGCCCCTTCACGCTTTTTGGAACGCTTCAAAAGGCATGCTTGCTGGGAACAGCAAGAACCCTCCGATACGTCCTGAATATGTGAGGCTGCAGGTAGTGGCTTGATATTCATTTCAACAAACTTTCCAGTTAACTAACATCAATGACTGAGACTCAAAGAGTAATAACAATAATAATAATAATAATAATAATAATAATAATTGTTTCTACTTTAGGCACAAGGCCAGCAATCATCCCAGTGCATTACTGGTACTTTATTTTATCGACCCCGTAAGGATGAAAGGCAAAGTCAAGCTCAGCGGGATATAATGATTTCATTTATTAGCCACAAGGGCCGACATATAGGGTACAATACAAAAGACTGGGACAGTGGGGTTTTACAGCAAAATCGAGTAAACAATATGAATAACAATAACAAAGTAACAATATAGTAACAATAAAATTACAACAAGAAATCTTCCCCAATAGGGGGGATGACCGCCTAGGGTTCGCTCAGGTACGCCACCAGTCCTGAAAGACACGAAGCTTCGAGAGAACCCTGTAAGAGCACCCCACTCCTCCTAAAATTTACCTACCTACAGCCGCATGACCAGAGTAGGCCCACTCTCGCCACGTTCACCCACCTTTCAGCAAATGTACTGGGGGGCAGCACTTCTCTCTCCACCCTCACCTTCCTTTCCAAGTGAAACTTGAAAAAGTTGATGAGGGATTGGCCGAAGAGAAAAGTGTCTGTCTTGAGTCCTTTCAACCTCGTCCACCATACAACCTCTTTCGCTACTGCCACCAGACAGAGGAAACTTTCCTGCCCTTCCTGGCCAAAAGAAGGCGGCGGGTCGATCTTCACTATGGACTCGGCCGATAGCCGGATCCGTTCTACACGCGACAACAGCTGTTCAACATAACTCCACAAGTCAGTGAAGCACGGACACTGGACGAGTGCGTGCAGAACGGTTTAGTCGCTCTGCCCGCATCTCGGGCAGGTCCGTCTGACAGCATTTCCGTGCCTGTAGAGTTTATCTCGAACTAGCAGTGCCCCCCGGTAACACTACCAAGCGAGGGATTTTTGGAAATTATCCATCGTCCCCGGCTCGAAAGTCCTCCGGTACAGACTGGTTAGTTCGACTTCGTTGACTCCCATGGCCTCTTCGAGTGCGTCGTCGCACATGCCCACCACTAATCCTCTATATAACTCGAGAGTGGAAGTTCCACTGAACGTATTGCCGGCCTGGCAGAGGGCAGTGAGTGCCTGGCAACATTCCAGATGCCAGTCACCCAGTCTCGGTCTCTTCTTGGCCCAGGACTGCAGCTCAGTCAAAGAAACGAGCTGCGGAAAAAGGCCCATCTGACAAACGGCAACCACACCTGTTCACCGTTTAGGCAGAATATCTGGAGATGCCGCAGCCTCAGCGCGTGCCTGCGCATCATTAGCCACGGGATGCCCAGCCCGCCACGTAGAGGGTGCTGGCAGCAGATGGACCGCCTCACCAGCGGAACCTGACCCCTCCACAAGAATTTGAAGAGGAGCCGCTCCAAGATAGCGAGGCGCGAACGGGGACAAAGGACGACGGTCAGACGGTAGTAGATGACGGACGCGATGTACACGTGCGCCACCTCCGCTCGACCTTTCAGTGATAGCTTCATCCCAGCCCATTACTGGGTGAGACTGGCTACCCTGCACGTCACCTCGTGCCAATTCTTATCCACCTGGAGGTTTGGCCAGGTCTGTCCGTCCAGCGCCTAACGACGCTGTTGGACGGCATGGACTTGCCTCTCCAGGTGCCGAGTTGCAAGCCCACCGACTTTTCCGGGTTAAGTTTTGCTCCCGTCAACCTTTCATATTCCTCCAATAATTTGCGGACCACCTCGATTTCTGAGGTGTCCGACACCATCACGGTGATGTCGTTCGCATAAGCCGACACAGCCTTTCCGCGTACCGGTTGAGCGGGATGCCCTGCAACAGCTTCCGCTTCTGCAGTAAAGGCTCGAGAGTCAATACGTACATAAAGGTGGAGAGACGGCACCCTTGACGGACCGATCGGGAGACCTGAAACGGTTCCGAAAGGTGGCCATTAATTTTGACCATCGAGCAGGTGCCGCTGTGCATTGCAGCGATCCAGCTTCTGAAGACGCAAGTTTGCGCCTCCCCAACCAAATCCCGGGCGACAGCGCCAACCTCTTCGCTAACACCCTGGCCAAAATCTTAAACTCTGTGTTGAGCAGAGTTATGGGCCTGAAATTGTCTAATGTGTCCCTCTAGTTCTCGTCTTTCCTTATCAGCGTCACTACGCCCCGGCTCACAGAACTGGGAATACTCCTGTTTTGCTGCCAGTTGCAGTAGAGGGCTTCGAGGAGATTGGAGAACAAGTATGGCATATTTACGTAAAGCTCGTAGGGCAGACCATCCAAACCGGGTGACTTGCGCCTCATGCAGCCGACAAGGGCATCCTGAATCTCGGCTGAAGTAATTGGCCTTTCGCCGCGCCCAGCGTCAGCCGTCGAGAGTTGCGGCAAGCCATCGAGGAAGGGACAGAAGTCCGCCACCATCTCTGACCTGCCAATTCCCCCAACAACCGTACAAAATGTTGGCGAAAGGCCTCACACATACTCTTGGAATCGCTCAGCTCGTGCCCGTCTCGGTCCGTCAAAGACCGAATCGTGGTTTTATTACAACGCTGCCCCTCTGTCACGTGGGCCCATCGAATAGCTTTGGTTCCCTCATTTCTCAGAGCACGCGCCTTAGCTCTGACAATGCAACCTTCGTGTTTCGCATTGAAGAAATGGTCTAATGCCATTCTCGCCGCTAGCACGTCGGTTGCAATGCCACTACCAATAGCCTCGTCTAACTTATCTACCAACTCCCCCTCCTTTCTATTTTTCTCTAACGTTACTTCTTTGCTAAACTCTATCGACATTACTCTAATCTCTCTTTTGAGAGCCCCTCACCATCTATTGTTGACGACTCCCCCTGTCAACTTTTTCTTAACTAAATTGTTGACCTGGTCCCTGTAAGCCTTACGAGCCGGAAATGACGTTTCGCTTCCAGTAACCAGGTCCTAACCTACGCGTCTTATCTAGGTCGACCATACAGATAACAAACTTGTGATCTGAATAGACGACCGTTGCAAGACGTGGACAGCTTACACTATTTCTGTCTATTTTCCTAATGAATATCCTGTCTATATACGATCTAGATGACCCTATGCGGTTAGCCCAGGTCCACACTGGCGCATTAGGGAAATCTAGTCGGTACCTGTCAGACAGTTGGAACTGGCTGATCAGGTTCTTGAGGCTTTTGCACCCCCCGCTCCTATCGGATACTCCCACACAGTCCCAGCGTGCGTCTAAGATGCCGTTCCAGTCCCCCGATAACAGTAAAGGGCGATACGTACCCAGATATTTTCCAGGCGTCTAAAGAAGTCCGGTCCTCCTGCCCAGGAGCATAGACGGCCACTAGTCTAAAGGCACCACCTTCGTTATTGTTCAGGTCCAGGACCACCAACTTCCCTTCCGGGTCCCGGAAGATCGACCTTACATCGAGATCCAGGCCTTTCCTAAACAGCACTGCCACCCCGCCTCCCATTCCCGGCCGGCTAACAGATGCAAAGATCTGATAGTCGTCGAAAATGGGGGCTAGTGCGCGTGTGTCGGAAATCCTGGTCTCGCCGACGGCAATTACATCCATTTCTATAGACCTGAAGTCGTTGAGCAGGTGACCCTGCTTCCAGGGCGATCCCAGGCTTCGAACATTTAAACATCCTACTCTTAATACGGCCGTTGGCAGGTTAAAAAGAGAGAGAGGAAGGTTTACTTACCTTCCGGGCTCTTGTGAAGGTAGGGTTGTTCGACCTCCATAGTTGGTGTGGTTTCTTTTGGGAACCCCTTTAAAAGTCTTGAAGTGGATTTTACGTTCGGAATTCCCACGTCCCTAGGAAAGCTGTCTCGTATTTCTTTGAATATATCGAGCGACATTCTCATCAGAACCAAATTTTCCGGCACGCAAAATGTGCTCGATTTAAAAATGTCCCCCTCTTTTTGTATATTTTCACTTCGTGCTACGAGGGCCATTAGTTCCTTGTTGGCTCTCCTGACGAGCACGAAGTTTTGTATATTTTGTTGGTGTGATTTTATTTGTTTGCGTGGCTGTGGTGGTGATGGTTTTGGTGGTGTTGTTTCGGTTGTGTCTGTGTTTGTTGTGAGTGCGGTGTTTGTGATTTCAGATGTTTGTGTGTTTGTTGTGAGTAGGTGTCTGTGGTTTCAGATGTTTGTGTGTATATTTGTTCTTGCGTCTGTTTAAGTAGTTTGCGTTTGGGGAATTCTGGTGATGGTGATGGTGGTGTTGATGTTGCTGTTATTGGAGTGATGTTTGCGTGCCTGGTGTCTACGTTTTTTTATTGTGGGTGATTTTGTGCTTTGTTGAGTTTATTTTTTCTTTTTGTGTTTCCTTTTTTGTATTTTGGGGGATTTTGTTTTTCCCTCATCTTCACTACTGGTAGATTAGGGTTCTGTGTCTGTAAGTGTGTCTGTATGTATGTTTATCGTTTTATTGGTGTGTGTATTTTGGGGGGAGGGGGAATTTGACAACTTTCCTCATTTCCCCCCTAGGTGGTCAATGTTGGGGGTGGTCTTTCTATTGCTGTTGTTGTTCGTGGTTTTGCCGGTGCTGGTGTTGGTTGTGGTCCTCGCCCCGACGTCGGCAGCAGTGGAGCCTTTCGACCCCTTGCCTCTTTCAGCAGTTGAGGGCAGAAGGCTCGCAAATGGGTTTTTTCCCCACAAACAAAACACTGCGGCCTTTTGTCTTCGGTCATAATGTGAATGACCGTCCTATTCTGAAGGCGGATGTGGTCCTTGATTGTCTTCACATTCTCGGGCCTGATCTGGAGAAGGATCTCCATGTCAACCCCGGACCAGTCCTCTCTGGCCATTCTGGTCACTTATATAGGGACGGTGTCCGTCCCCTCCACAATCACACATCCCAGAAGCCACCACATGTCAAGTCCTGGTCGGATTCTGGGAATGCGGAGACGGGCCGTTCTTTTTCCCATGTGGGAGGGTACATTATTACCTTGCTGGTTTTGCAAGGAGTCATAGCGTGTTTCATAGCGAGGGATTCTGACTTGAACAGCACCGAAATGGTGCCGTACTGTCTGCCCCTCTCTATATATTCAGTGTCTTCTCTGATGCACCTCAGCGCGATTTCAACATCTGCTTGTGGGATTAAAGCTGCCCTTTTGGTTTGTGCTGAGATGCATCTATAATGCACCGTTCTGCGCTCCACTGCCTCAATAGCTTCTACCGGGACAGTTAAGTTGGCCCAGGTTTACTCTTGCTTGATGAGCTTCCATGCCTGGGCCAACTTTTCATCTTTGTTTGAGAGGTCCATGTTGAAGCATGGCCTCTTTTTTGCTACTGCCACATCGAAAGTGTTTTTCTTGTTTTCGTTGGGGGTGTTGTGGTCGTTGTCGTTGTTCTTGTTGGTGTTGTTGTTAGCACTGTCGCTGTTATCATTGTTGTCTTTGTTGCCACCGTTGTTCTCGGTGTAGTTGGTATTGTTGCTGTTGGTGTTGTCGCTATTTGTTTTCATGTTAGTGGTGTTGATATTGTTGCATTTGTCATTGTTTTTTTGTTATCTGTATATTCGTTGTCGCTGTTACTGTCATATTTTTCAAAATTAGAGTTCTCATTGGTATCATTGGTGTCTTTGTTTACATTGTTTGTGGTGGTGTTTGTGTTATCAATTTGTGTTAATTTCGCTGTAGCGCTCCTCTCAACTTCTACGTCGTTGTGGCACGACAGCAGACATATCGCTGGGGGGGCGTGGCTGGCCGTGTTTTTTTTCTCCGTAAATTTTTTAAAATGTAAAAAATGTTGAAATATTTGTGCCAAAAGGCCCAAATGTTATACTTTCCCCTTACACAACAAGAAATATTTAACAACAAATAATTTTAACAGGCAAATAAAGCGACTTACTGGGAGCGAGCAAAATACGTCCGATTAGACCAATAATAATAATAATAATAATAATAATAATAATAATGATTTCATTTATTAGCCAAAAGAGTCGACATGTAGGGGACAACACAAAGACAGGGACAGTGGAGGTTTACAATAAGGTCGAGTAAAAGTGCACAATGGCAAGACTAATTTAACAATGAAGATATACAAATATAAAATAAACTATGCATAAATATAACAAAATAAATTCTTCGATACGGGGTGGACGACCCTGGGGTGACTCGGGTACCCCACCAATCCTGAACCACCCTGCACTTCTAGGGCACCCAGGAGAGCATCCCTCTCCTCAAGTTAGCCAGCCTATAAGCGCATGGTCAGAGTAGGCCCATTCACACGGGCCATTCTCGCCACATTCATCCACCTATTAGCAAATGTACTGGGGGGAAGCACTTCTCTCTCCACCATCACCTTCCTTTCCAGGTGAAGCTTGTAGAAGTTGATGAGGAATTGGCCGAAGAGAAAAGTGTCTCTCTTCAGTCCTTTTAACCTGGTCCACCATATAACCTCTTTCGCAACGGCCACCATACAGAGAAACATTTCCTGCTCTTCCTGACCTAAGAAGGCGGCGTTTCGATCTTCATTATGGACTCGGCCGATAGCCGGATTCGTTCCACACGTGACAGTTGCTGTTCGACATAACTCCACAAGTTAGTAATGCAGGGACATTGGACAAGTGCGTGCAGTACGGCTTCGTCGTTCTGTGCGCATCTTGGGCAGGTCCGTCTGACAGCACTTCCGTGCCTGTAGAGTTTATACCGAACCGGCAGTGCCTCCCGGTAGCACTGCTAAGCGAGGTATTTCTGGAAATTGATCCTACGTCCCCGACCCGAACGTCCTCCGGTACAGACTGGTCAGTTCGACTTCTTCGAGGCCCAAAACTTCTCCGAGTGCGTCATCGCACTTCCCACCTTTTATCCTCTATAGAACTCGAGAGTGGAGGTTCCACTGGCAGAGAGTGCCTGGCAACTTTCCAGGTGCCAGTCGCCCTGTCTCGGTCTCTTCTTGACTCAGGACTGCAGCTCAGTCAAAGAAACGAGCTGCGCAAAGGCCCGTCTGATAAACGGCGACCACATCTGTTCACCGTCTAGGCAGAATATTTGGAGATGTCGCAGCTTCAACGCATGTCTGCGCATCATTAGCCACCGCCTGCCCAGCCCTCCGCGTAGAGGGCGCTGGCAGCAGATGGACCGCCTCACCAGCTGAACCTCACCCCTCCACAAGAATTTGAAGAGGCGCCGCTCCAAGATGGCGAGGCGCGAACGGGGGCAAGGGACGACGGTCAGACGGTAGTAGATGACGGACGCGATGTACGCATTCGCCACCGCCGCGCGACTTTCAGTGATAGCTTCCTCCCGGCCCATTTTTGAGTGAGACTAGCTTTCTGCTCGTTACCTCGTCCCAATTCTTTTCCACCTGGAGCTCTGGTCTGAACCAATCCCGAGCAACTTTACCGGTCCGTCCATCCAGCGCCCCACGACGCTGTTGTACGGCATAGCCCACCGACATTTCCGGGTTAAGTTTGGCTCATGTCAACCTTTCATATTCCTTCATTAAGGTGCCGACCAGCTCGATTTATGAGGTGTCCGACACCATCAAGATTATGTCGTCCGCATAAGCCGACACCGCCTTTCCACGTCCCGGTTCGAACGGGATGCCCTGCAACAGCTCCAGCTTCCGCAGTAAAGGCTTGCGAGTTAATACGTACAGAAGGGAAGAGAGAGGGCACCCTTGACGGACCGATCGAAATGGTTCCAAGAAGTGGCCATTTACCTTGACCACCGAGCGTGTGCCGCTATGCATTGCAGCGATCCAGCTTCTGAAGACAGGGCCGAAGCCAGCCGCTTTCAGGCAAAACTCCAGATATCGATGGTCGACCCTATCAAATGCTTTCGTTTGATCTAAATTGATCAGTGCCCCACCGAGCCAGGTTTACACCATACTCTCTCTATGATGTATCGTAAGAGCTGGAGATTGTCGTGTATGGACATGGATAGGATTGCGCAAATTTGCGTCTCCCCAACCAAATCCTCGACGACAAGCGCCAATCTCTTTGCTAACACCTTGGCCAAAATCTTAAACTCTGTGTTGAGCAGAGATATGGGCCTGAAGTTGTCTAATGTATCCCTCTTGTTCTCGTTTTTCCTTATCAGCGTCACCACTCCCCTGCTCACAGAACTGGGAATACTCCCGATCTGCTGCCAGTTGCAGTAGAGTGCTTCGAGGATATCGGAGAAAAAGTATAGCATATTTCCGTAAAGCTCGTAGGGCAGGACATCCAAACCGGGTGACTTGCGCCTCATGCAGCCGACAAGGGCATCCTGAATTTCAGCTGATGTAATCGGCTTTTCCCAGCGCGCAACGTCAACCGTGGAGATGCGCGGCAAGCCGTCAAGGTAGGGACTGAAACCCGCTACTTTCGCTGACTCGCCACTCCCCCCGAACAACCGAGAAACGTGCTGGCGAAAGGTCTCACACATCCGCTTGGAAACGCTTATCTCCTTTCCGTCTCGGTCTGCCAATCCCGAATTGTGCTTTCATTACCACGCTGCGCCTCCGCCACGCAGGCCCATCGAACAGCTTTGGTTCCCTCGTTTGTCAGCGCACGCCCCTTAGCTCTGACAATGCAACCTTCGTGTTTCGCATTGAAGAAATGGTCTAATGCTTCTCGCCGCTAGCACGTCAGTTGCAATGCCACTACAAATAGCCTCGTCTAAATTATCTACCCCCCCCCCCTTTCTTTTTTTCTCTACCGCTACTTCTTTGCTGAACTCTATCAAAGTTACTCTAATCTCTCTTTTGAGAGCCCCTCACCATATATTGTTGATGATCCCCCTGTCAACTTTTGCTTAACTAAATTGTTGACTCGGTCCCTGTAAGCCTTACGTGCCGGAAATGACATGTTTAGCTTCCAGTAACCAGGTCCTAACCTATGCGTTTTATCTAGGTCGACGTACAGATAACAAAATTGTGATCTGAATAGACGACCGTTTTGAAAATTGGGCAGCCTACACTGTTTCTATCTATTTCCTAATTAAGATCCTGTCTATATACGATCTGAATGACCCCATGCGGATGGTCCCTGTCCATACTGGCGCATTGGGGAAATCTAGTCGATACCTGTCAGGCATTTGGAACTGGCTGATTAGGTGATTGAGGTTTATGCACGTCCCGCTCCTATCAGCTACTCCCAAACAATCCCAGCGTGCGTTTAAGATGCCATTCCAGTCCTACGCTAACAGTAAAGGGCGAGACGTACCCAGAAAGTTCTCCAGGCGCCTAAAGAAGTCCGGTTGTCCGGCCCCTAAAGTAGTCCGGTCGTCCGGCCCCTGTAGGGGCGTAGACGGCCAGCAGTCTAAAGGCACCACCTTCGCTACTGCTCACATCCAAGACCACCAACTTACCGTCCGGGTGCCGGAAGATCGACCTACCTCGAGATCCAGTCCTTTCCTAAACAGCACTGCCACCCCACCTCGCATTCCCGGCCTGCTAACAGATGCGAAGCTCTGATAGTCCTCAGAAACGAAACGGGGGCTAGTGCGCGCGTGTCGGAAATTCTGGTCACGCTGACGGCAATCACATCCATTTCCAGCGACCTGAAGTCGTTGGGCAGGCGACCCTCTTTCGAGGTTGACCACAGGTCGCGAAAACTTAAACCTACTCTTAATATGGCCATGTTGGCAAGCTAAAAGAGAGAGGGAAGGTTTACTTACATCCCGGTTTCTTGTGAAGGTCGGGTGGTTCGACCTCCATGGTTGGTGGGCTTTCTTTTGGGAACCCCTTTAAAAGTCTCGATGTGGGTTTCACATTCGTGGTTCCCACGTCTTGAGGAAAGCTCTCCCGAATTTCTTTGAAGGAATCGAGTGACATTCGGCCCAGAAGCAAATCTTCTGGCACGCAAAATGAGCTCATTTCAAAAATCTCCCTCTCTGTTTGAAAATCCTCGCTTCGTGCTAAGAGGGTCATCAGTTTATCGTTGGCCCTTCTGACAAGCACGAAGTTTTTAACATTTTGTTGGTGTGGTTTTATTTGTTTTCATTTTGTGTTAGTTTAGGTTGTCTGTATTTTTTGTTGTGAAGTTTTTGTGTTTTGTTGGGGCTTTTTTTGGTGAGTTTTCTTTTGGCCCTTTTAGGTTTTCCTTCATCTTTGCTGCTGGAAGACAAAGGGTCTGTGGCTGTGAGTGTCTCTGTGTCTGTGTGTGAGTTTACTGTTTTGTCTATGTGTATAATTGTGGGGTAAGGAGAGTGGGAGTGCTTTCCTGATTTTCCCCTTGGATTGGTTTCGGTGTTGGTGGTGGTTTGGCTGTTTTTGATGTTGGTGTCCGTGTCTTTGTTGGTGTTGTTTTTGGTGGTGGTGGTGCAGCTTTCTGTGCTGACACTCGCGCTTGGCAACAAACGAGGTTTGAAACCTCTTGCATTTTTGCGCTGAGGGCAGAAGGATTGCAGATGCGTTGCTTCCCCGCAGACGAAGCAGTGCGGCCTTCTTACCTCAGTGATTAGTTAGATTGTTGTCCTGTCCTGCAGGCGGGCAAAATTCGGGATGTTGTTCATGTCCTCTGGTTTCATTTGGAGAAGAATCTCCAAATCTATCCCGGACCAATCTTCTCTCTCTGTCCTTTTGATATCCAGGAGAGCAGTGTCTGTCCCCTCCTCGATACGCATCCCAGGTGCCACCATTTGTCCATTCCTGGTAGGATGCTGGTAATGCGGACCTTTACTGTCCTTTTCCCATGTAGGACGGGTGCATGATAATGCGTTCCGTTCTGCAGGGGGTCACCGAGTGCTTAATAGCAAGGGTCTCGGTTTTGAACAGTACCGAGATGGTACCGAACTGTTTGGCCCTTGCTTTATACTCTATGTCACTTCCCATGCACTCCAAAGCAGCCTCGAGCTCTGCTTGGCTGGCAAGTTCCAAGTTGCGCGTCTGCACCGAAATGCATCGAAAGTACAGCGTCCTCCTTTGCATGGCCGCTATTTCCACGTCCAGGATGGTCAATTTTGCCCAGGACTTCTCCCGTTTAATTAGCCTCCACGCCTGGGCCAACTGTTCGTCTTTATCGCTAATAACAATATTCAATAAGTGCTTTGTTTTTGCTGCTGCTGCATCAAAGGTGGTGCCTCTGTTGCTCGTGTTGTTGGTGTTGTCGTTCTTGCTGTTGTTCTTGGTGTTGTTGTTTTCTTTGTTGTTGCTGTTCCCACCGCCTTCCGTATTTATATTGAAGCTGTCGGTGTTATTGTCGTTGTTGTTCTGAGTTGTTGTTGTTGTCGTGGTGGTGGTGGCGGCGGTGGTGTTGGTGGTGATGTCGGTTTCAGATAATATTGCTCCTAACACAGAATGGAGCTGTTGTGATGCTAGCTTTTGAGTTTTGCCTTCACATTCAGTGGAATGGTCGACAGACATGTCTGTAGTAGTCTTAGTTGTGGTGAGATCTACAGTGGCTGCTTTTGAACTTTTGACCTGAACGTTGTTTACCGTTTGAAGGTCGAAAATTTCCATATTATTTTGGGTGGGGAAACGATTTCTTTCGAAGTTTTTAAAAAATAAATCTGAATATTCGAGCTTAAAGATCAGAACCTTGGTGGAAGAAACGACTGAATGGTGAAATCAGGGAAATGAGAAATGACATTGGAAAGCTTGAGTCCCTACTGAATGGGATACTACAAAATATAGACACTAAAAATAGACTGGAAATAACGTACAAAACTAGGAGAAAAAAGCTAAATATTATTGTAGAGCAACGCATTGTAGCAAAGATTAGGCGGTATGAGAGCAGAGTCAGTCAGTATAGACAGAACCGCATGTTTGACAACAAACAAAAGATGTTGTGTGGGCAGCTTGAAGGGAAAGAAAGAGGCAACGACTTGATCCCTAAGGCGGAACAGACTAGGACATTCTGGAGAGGAATATGGGAGCAGGATGTTGAACATAATGATCAGGCAGTGTGGATTGATACAGTACAAAAGGAGATTAGTGAACAAGCACACCAACAAACTGATTTAAGTATCACAGTTGAAACTCTAAAGGAGCAGGCCAGAAAACTAACCAACTGGAAATCACCAAGCCCAGATGGTGTGCAGGGGTATTGAATTAAAAATATAACATCCCTCAACCCGAAACTGACAACCATGTTCATTGACTGCTTGATATCGGGTGAGATACCAGAGTGGTTGACAAAGGGTACCACAGTCCTGGTAATGAAAGACCGAATCAAGGGTAATGATGTTACCAACTATAGACCTATCACATGTCTGTCCGTAATGTGGAAACTGTTAACAAACATTGTGTCTGAGGAAATCTACCATCAGCTCCACACGAAAAACTTATTACCGGACGAACAGAAATGATGCCGAAATAAGTCCCGTGGTACAAAAGACCAGCTACTTATTGATAAGATGGTAATGAGGAATTGCAAGCGGAGACACACTAGTCTTGCCATCGGATGGATAGACTACAAAAAAGCATTCGACATGGTGCCTCATTCTTGGATAACCAAAAGCCTAGAGATTTCAAGTTGGCAGATAACATCAGACAGTTGTTGAGCAAAAGTATGAAGTCCTGGGAAACAGAATTAACCTCGGGTGGAGAATCCTTGGGAGGTGTGAAGATCAAGAGAGGTATCTTCCAAGGAGATAGTTTGTCCCCTCTGTTGTTTGTCATTACTCTGATACCCATGACCATTATACTATGAAAAGTGAGAGCAGGATACAAGTGGGGCAAAGCAGAGCTTACCATCAACCACCTTCTCTTCATGGACGATCTTAAACTCTTTGGGAAGAGTGAGTAGGAGTTGGATGTACTTGTTGACACTGTCAGTATTTTCGGCAGTTATATATGTATGCAATTTGGTATTAATAAGTTTGGAGTCCTAGTAATGAAGAGGGGTAAATTGAGCAGAATCAACGGAATCCAGGTACCAACAGGTGAGATGATAAAGGAAATTGACACTGAAGAAGGATACAAATATTTAGGTGTTCTGGAGGAAGATGACATGAAGGACAAAAAAATGAAGGAATTGATAAGATCTGAGTACATTAGGAGAGTAAGGAGCGTATTAAAATCACATATAAATAGTTGGAATATCATATGTGCAATCAATTCCCGAGCTGTGTCTATTATTAGGTACAGTGCGGGAATTCTGAAATGGAATGTTGCTGAACAAAATGAAATGGATAGGAAGACTAGGAAGCTATTGACTATCTACAACATGTTCCAAAAGAGGAGTGATGTCGATAGACTCTACTTAAAGAGGTCTGAAGGTGGAAGAGGTATTATCAGCATAGGGGACTGTGTTCAGATGGAGAAAAACAACCTGCACAAATACGTGACTGACAGGAGAGAGCCAATGCTCAAAACTGTACTGAAGGAGAAGGCAATAGACCAGGGGATGTCCAAGGAGGAAATAAGAAGGAGGAAGAGCAACCTTCATGAACAATCCCTTCATAGTACCTTCTTTAAGAAAACTGAATTTAGAGATCCACAGACATGGAACTGGTTAAAAAGAGTAGACCTTAAAAAGGCTACAGAAGGAATGCTAATGGCTTCGCAAGAGCAGGCACTCAACACAAAGTGGGTGAAACACCATATTTACAAGGAGGAGGCTAGCCCACTGTGTAGGATATGTGGAGAGAGAGAGGAGACTGTGGCTCACATTGTATCCGAGTGTAAACACCTTGCCCAGATTCACTAAAAAGGCTGGAGACATGATGTGATGGGCAGGGTGATCCACTGGCACCTATGCAAAGTAAACAATTTACCACATTCTGAGAAGTGGTATGAGCATAAGCCAGAGTCGGTGATAGAAAACGATCAGGTGAAGGTGCTGTGGGATTTTAGGATACAGACGGAAAAGAAACTGGAACACAATAGACCTGACCTGGTGGTTTTGGACAAGGAAAAAAGATCGTGTCTGATTGTAGATGTAGCCTGCCCATTTGACACGAGAGTGCAAGAAAAGGAGAGGGAGAAAATTAACAGATACCAGGACATAAAGTGGGAGGTAAAAAGGATTTTGAACTGCCATGACGTCAGAGTCGTAGCGATTGTCATAGGCGCACTAGGTACTATCTAAAAGAGTTTCCAAGGATGGTTAAAAAGAGTTAGTGCAGCCCCGCTTTTTGGAACACTTCAAAAGGCATGCTTACTGGGAACAGCAAGAACCCTCCGATACGTCCTGAATATGTGAGGCTGCAGGTAGCGGCTTGATATTCATTTCAACAAACTTTCCAGTTAAATAACATCAATGACTGGGACTCATAGAACAATAATAATAATAATTCATAATAATAATTCATACCAATTACTATTATTATAAAACCAACCTGCTAAACAATACTAGTTTGTGATGAGTCGCAAGCGTCAAATGCAACAAATATAAATATATAATAAAAGAAAAATGATGATGATGATAATGATGATGATGATAATTATAATAGTAATAACAATAATAATAATAATAATAATAATAATAATAATAATAATAATAATAATAATAATTCGGACCCAAAATATATTGTTATAAGGCTCAAATATTCAAATATTCAACTTTGTATTGTACACTGTATATCCAAAAAAAAATGGCTATAAATGGAAGAAGAAGAACCCCCCCCCTCCTCTCCTCTGGCTACACTATATAGGACAGCTAAACTCACCAACACCAGAAACTAGATACACCACCCACCCCATCATCTGTGTACACTAAACACAACAGCATTTTCACCTTCACCGCAACCGCTCACTACGGCCATCATTACCACCACTATCCCATCACCGCCGCCACCACCCCTTGACTCCTTCACTGCTGCTGCCACCGCTACAGCACCATCACTACAGTAATACGGCTCAAATATTCAAATATTCAACTTTGTATTGTACACTGTATATCCAAAAAAAAAAATAAAATGGCTATAAATGGAAGAAGAAGAACCCCCCCCCCCCTCCTCTCCCCTGGCTACACTATATAGGACAGCGAAACTCACCAACACCAGAAACTAGATACACCACCCACCCCATCATCTGTGTACACTAAACACAACAGCATTTTCACCTTCACCGCCACCGCTCACTACGGCCATCATTACCACCACTATCCCATCACCGCCGCCACCACCCTTTGACTCCTTCACTGCTGCTGCCACCGCTACAGCACCATCACTACAGTAATACGGTCGCATCACCGCCACCACTGCCTCGGTATCGACATCACCACCACCACTGTCTCAGTATCGCCAACGCCGCCAGTCTCTGCTGGCTGCCACTTCCACATTATAGAATTCCTACTACTAACAAAGAGGAAGGCATCAAAATATATAGATAGACTCAAAAGAAAAAAGAAAAAACAAACAACAAAAGCAGCACAGCAACAACAGCAAAAAACGAGAAAAACAAACAGAGAAAAACAAAAACAAAAAAAGAAACCCCAAAAACGTAAAGAAAATAAGAATGAAGAGAGAAGCAGGCGGACGGACAGAGAAGAGGGGGGAAAAAGTAAAACTTAAAAAACAAAAACTAAGTCAGACATTCGAATACTACATTACAATGAAACTTATGCTTATTCATTTTTGGGGCCCTTTCTGCCCGTGTGTTTGTTTGTTTATGTGTGTCCGTATACAGCGTGGTGATAATGCCACACAAGGGCCAAGTGGGATGGCGGATTCACAGATGGCTATGTAAACATACATTCGCCAATCCTCGATAAGAGTGTTTAAATATCGAACATAAACAGTTCGAATAACGGTGAAATGGAGACTAGAACGTCATGTGACAGACTCTCACCCAACAGGTGCCCCCTGGCTCAGCAGCAGGAACCTGACTGTCAACCAAATACTGCTGATGTTGGAGGAAGAAGAAGAAGGAAAGGGGCCAGAACCAACTGGACGAAAGAATTGAATAGAACTGTTATGCAATGCTACCTGAAAAGTAACCCCAAGGAGAGGGGCTACAGGAGACGGATGCATAACATCTGGAACGAGATTGGTTTATTTAAATTAGATGAACAAAAATTGGCCGGGCAGGCTCGGGTAATAAGAACTAATGGGTGGATAAGCGAGCTGGAACTGGAGGAACTGAGCAGAGAGAATGGCTTGGAGATGGCGGGTGTAGTATGCCAGACAAGCGAGCCGGCGGGAAATGAAGGTGAGGAGGTCCTGAGAACGGAGGAACCACCCGAAGCAGACAATGATCTGAATACTGAGATAAATAATACCTGGAACAGAGATACGGCCACTGAGGAGATGAATGCTGACGGGCTAGGACAAGATTGGGTTGACATCCTAAATTTAGTGGTAGATGAGTTGAACAATGATAGTGGGAGACCTATGAACCTAAGATTTGTAGACAGGAAAAAGTTAAAAGAAACAACAGCTAAGGTAAACAAAGTCATCCCATACCTTGAGGCGAGGAGTCTTCACCAGTGCAACAATATCCTCAAAGCAACAGCAAATACGGTGAGGAAACTACTTGGTATAAAAGCGAGAGGAAACAACAGACAAGAAAGAGCAGAGCCGTGGTGGAAGAAGCGACTGAGTGGGCAAATCGGGGAAATGAGAAATGACATAGGAAAGCTTGAGTCACTACTGAATGGGACACTAAAAAACATAGGCACTAAAAATAGACTGGAAATAAAATACAAAACTAGGAGTAAAAAGCTAAATATTATCATAGAGGAATTGAAGCAACGCATTGTAGCAAAGAGTGCAAAAATCAGGCGATACGAGAACAGAGTCAGTCAGTATAAACAGAACCGCATGTTCGACAACAACCAGAAGATGCTGTTTGGACAGCTTGAGGGGAAAGAAAGAGGCAACGACTTGATCCCTGGGGCGGAACAAGCTAAAACATTCTGGAGAGGAATATGGGAGCAGGATGTTAGACACAATGCCCAGGCAGGGTGGATTGAGACAGTACAGAGGGAGATCGGTGAGCAGGCACAGCAACAGACTGATTTGAGTATCACAGTTGAAACTCTTAAGGGGCAAGCCAAAAAACTAACCAACTGGAAATCACCAGGCCCAGATGGTGTGCAGGGGTATTGGATTAAACATTTAACATCCCTCCACCCGAAGCTGACGGCCATGTTCAATGACTGCTTGGTGTCGGGTGAGGTGCCAGAGTGGTTGACAAAAGGTACCACAGTTCTGATAATGAAAGACCGAATCAAGGGTAATGATGTTACCAACTATAGACCTATCACATGTCTGCCCGTAATGTGGAAACTGTCGACGAGCATTGTGTCTGAGGAAATCTTCCATCACCTCCACACAAACAACTTGTTGCCGGACGAACAGAAAGGATGCCGAAAGAAGTCACGTGGTACAAAGGACCAGTTGCTTATTGATAAGATGGTAATGGGGAATTGCAGGAGGAGACACACTGATCTTGCCATGGGATGGATAGACTACAGAAAGGCATTTGACATGGTGCCTCATTCCTGGATCACCAAAAGC
Organism: Eledone cirrhosa; assembly: GCA_964016885.1. Taxonomy (NCBI): domain Eukaryota; kingdom Metazoa; phylum Mollusca; class Cephalopoda; order Octopoda; family Eledonidae; genus Eledone; species Eledone cirrhosa. The sequence goes on from OZ024742.1 coordinate 25,920,567, forward strand.
CTGGAGATCTTCAGGGTGGCAGATAACATCAGACAGTTGCTGGGCAGGAGTATGGGGTCCTGGGAGACAGAGTTGACATCAACTGGAGTATCCTTGGGAAGCGTGAAGATCAAGAGAGGTATCTTCCAGGGAGATAGCCTGTCCCCTCTGTTGTTTGTCCTTGCCCTGATGCCCTTGACCATTATGCTGCGAAAAGTGAGAGCAGGATACAAGTTGAGAAGGGGAGAGCTTACCATCAATCACCTCCTCTTCATGGACGATCTTAAGCTCTTCGGGAAAAGTGAGAAGGAGTTGGATGTGCTTGTTGACACTGTCCGTATTTTCAGCAGTGATATATGTATGCAGTTTGGTATTGGTAAATGTGGAGTCATTGTGATGAGGAGGGGTAGGTTGAGCAGAAGTAACGGGATCCAGATACCAACAGGTGAGATGATAAAGGAAATTGACTCTGAGGAAGGATACAAGTATTTGGGCGTTCTGGAGGCTGATGGCATAAAGAACAAAAAAATGAAGGAATTGTTAAGAACTGAATACATTCGGAGAGTAAGGAGCGTATTGAAGTCACATCTGAACAGCAGAAATGCCATAAGCGCAGTAAATTCCCGAGCTGTGTCTATTATTAGGTACAGTGCGGGAATTCTGAGATGGAATGTTGCTGAACAAAAAGAAGATCTGAAGATGGAAGAGGTCTTATCAGCATAGAGGACTGTGTTCAGATGGAGAAAAACAACCTATACAAATACGTGACCTATAGTAAGGAGCCAATGCTCAGAGCTGTACTGAAGGAGGGGACAGTAGGCCAGGGGATATCCAAGGAGGAAATAACATCAAGGAGGAAGAGCAGCCTTAAAGGAAAATCCCTTCATAGTACCTTCTTTGAGAAAACTGAATTTAGAGAGCCACAGACATGGAACTGGTTGAGAAGAGGAGACCTCAAAAAGGCTACAGAAGGAATGCTAATGGCTGCGCAGGAGCAGGCCCTCAAAACGAAGTGGTTGAAGCACCATATCTACAAGGAGGAGGCTAGCCCACTGTGCAGGATCTGTGGAGAGAGAGAGGAGACTGTGGCTCACATTGTGTCCGAGTGTAAACACCTAGCCCAGACCCACTATAAGGGCTGGAGACACGATGTGATGGGCAGGGTGATCCACTGGCACCTGTGCAAAGTAAACAATCTACCACATTCTGAGAAATGGTATGAGCATAGGCCAGAGGCGGTGATGGAGAACAGTCAGGTGAAGGTGCTGTGGGATTTTAGGATACAGACGGACAAAAAACTGGAACACAATAGACCTGACCTGGTGGTTGTGGACAAAGAAAAAAGATCGTGCCTGATTGTGGATGTGGCCTGCCCGTTCGACACGAGAGTGCAAGAGAAGGAGAGGGAGAAAATTAACCGATACCAGGACCTAAAGTGGGAGGTGAAAAGGATTTGGAACTGCCATGAAGTCAAAGTGATCCCGATTATCATAGGCGCACTGGGGACTATCTCCAAAGGTTTCCAGGGATGGTTAAAGAAAATCGGCCCCTTCACGCTTTTTGGAACGCTTCAAAAGGCATGCTTGCTTGGAACGGCAAGAACCCTCCGATACGTCCTGAATATCTGAGGCTGCAGGTAGTGGCTTGATATTCAATCCAACGGACTTTCCAGTTAACCAACATCAATGACTGAGATTCAAAGAATAACAATAACAATAATAATAATAATAATAATAATAATAATAAAGAAGACGTACGAGGTGGTAGAAGGTCATGAAATCGCTCCCGTAAGTTTTTGATTTTTAACATATTTAAATCAATTGTGAAATAACAATTCTTAGTACAAATCTTGCATAAACCACCGAATCAAGTCCCATAAAATTTCGGATCCATATCATATTGTTATATCGCTCAAATATTCAATTTTGTATTATATATTTTGTATTAAAAAAAGAAAATGGTTATAAATGGAAGAAAACACTCTCTGTCTACACTATATAGAACAGCCAAATAACAGCAATTTCACTAACACCAGAAACTTGATACACCACCTATCCCATGACACTAAATATAACAGCCAGATAACGGCAATTTCACCACCACCACCACCAATCCCAGCATCATAATGATAATTACTATTATTATTGTCTCAAGTTTTAACAAAATGTTTAATTCCAATTTTACGGGAATATGTCAACACAATATATATTAAACATACGCGACAAACTCATAGATACTACATATCACAAAACTCAGTAACGACAACGCCACCGCCGCCACGACTCCATCCATCATTGCTACCACTACCCCATCACCACTCCTTCATTTCTACCACCACTATTCCCCTGTTAACTTGAGAGAGAAAGGGGAAGGTGGCGGTATCACTAGACAAGGGAGAGGCTAGCAAAAGATATAAATAGATTGACTTAGTGACCTGGCCACCCGCCAAACGTCAACATCAACAACTTTGGCACTGCTGGTTCACCCCTTCCTCACGAACAATATAAAAAGTCCCATCACCACCACCGACATAGCCAACAACAATAACAGGCAACTTCAGCAAAAAGTATATTATATTATTGTAATGCACTGGGTGATTGCTAGCCTTGGGCCTGGAGTGGAGACAATTATTAATAATTTCATTCTTAAGCCACGCAATGCTCACATTAAGGAACCACTCATGATAATAACAATTTAAAAAAAACAACAAAAAGAAAACCCCGTGACCAAGAAATACCGGGATGGCGGCCGGCGGGGAATAGCCGTGTCTCTAGGGGAGAACGACCCCTCTAGTCTTGGTTGACACTCGTTCTAGAAGTGGTAACACGAAATGATTACCCCTTGGCGGATAAGGATAACACGCGACAAAATAAAGTAAATGTCTAATGATAAAATCTCATACCGGATCGGCCGTCACCCGGGTAAAAACGGGCCGCGTCCCTCAGAGAGGAACCAGACTGGGGTCGAAAAATCAGCTAATGGTTCAAACCTTCCCATCACTTCGGAGCTGGAGACCTCCCATAACCGGAATACTCCTACTGTTGGCCCTCCATGCTCACCACCAAGAAATCAACTGGAAAAAGAAACATTCCGAAAACAGAGGCTATATTGACAGTAACAAACTAGCCAATATACGAAGAAATATTGTAAAAAAAAAGTTACTAACTGATATAGAAATTGATCAGATCAAGCTATTAGCACAAACTCAGCCAAGGGAAAATGAAACATGTGTCAGTGAAAACGAGGTAAATTGTAACACTTCGAATCCCAGGGTTGGGGCGGAATCACTGGCAACAGAACAAATTAAAGAAAGGATCGAAAAAGTGGAGGGAGTGCATGCTCAAGATGAAACTCCAAATGAAAATAATGAGATCGTAAATGATAAAGAAATGAATGAGAATGAACTTGCCAACCTGAAGGATGAAATTATGATCGAATGGATGAAAATGAAAGAATCTGACACCCTCCCTAAGATCCAGAACTCCAAACAGAACCAAAAGATAATACACAAGACTAACATAATTATCAAAAACATTATCATCACAAACAAACTAAACATTACTGATTTTAATCATCTTTATTATGCATCGGCTAAAGTCACCACTCACTTATGTGGAGTGAAGATGAAAAAAACAAAGGAATTCCCACAAGAAATCTACTTGGCAAGAGAACATCAATCGCCAAATAAACATTCTCCGATCTGACATAGAAATTTTAACAAACTATAAAGTAGGTGAACATGTTAAACAAACTAAACTTAGAAAATTGAAAAGAAAGTATAGTATAAAATCAACAAGTGACATAGACATGCTGATAGAAATAATCAAGCAAAAAGTGTCGGCCAAAGCTACTCGTATAAGGCGCTTTGAAAAACGATCTAGATTCTATAAGGACAATAATATGTTCAAAAACAACCAAAGAAACTTCTACAGAAAAATTAGTAAGTCAACAATAACTGCTAAATCAATACCACCCAAGGAGGAAGAGCAAGAATTCTGGGAAAAGATCTGGGGCGAAGAAAAAGTTCATAACATACATGCCCCATGGATAGACAGACAAATGAAAGATACAGCTCACCTTGAGGAACATATATGGGAAAATATAACAGTTGAACAGGTGCGCTTGGCTCTAAGAAAAACCAGCAAATGGAAATCCCCAGGAAAAGACAAAATACAAAACTTTTGGATAAATGCCTTCACAGAGTCTCATGAGCTGTTAGCCCAACTTTACAATGAAATAGTTAAGGAGCTAGAAAAGATACCATCATGGCTAGTTAACGGCATTACATTCCTGCTTCCGAAGAATGATGAGACAAACAATCCCAAAAATTACAGACTGATAACTTGCTTGACCACAATGTATAACATTTTAACATCAGTCCTAACTGAATACACATATGACCACCTGATAACAAATGACCTATATCCCATTGAGCAGAAAGGGTGTAAACGAGGCTCATATGGCTGTAAGGATCAGCTTTTGTTTAACAAAATGATACTGGAAGATTGTCATAATAGACACAAAAATCTATCAATTGCTTGGATAGATTATAAAAAAGCATTCGATAGTTTGCCACACAGTTGGATTGAAAAATGTTTAGAGATTTTCAAAATATCCCCCGTTGTCAGGAGGTTTTTGTCATTCAGTATGAAGACATGGAAAACGACACTCCTTTTGAATAGTGAAACAAAATCACTGGAAGCTGGAGAAGTTAATATTAATTGTGGAATTTTTCAGGGTGACTCTTTATCACCGCTTTTATTCTGCATCGCACTTATACCATTAAGTAAAATGCTCAATGAAACAAAACATGGATATAGAGTCTATGACAAAACCATTAATCACTTGTTCTACATGGATGACCTGAAACTATTTGCAAAAAATGATGAACAATTGCAAGGGCTATTATCCACTGTGGAGCAGTTCAGTGATGACATTAAAAGGGAGTTTGGACTAGATAAATGAGCCAAAGCAAGGTTCACCAGAGGAAAGCTGCTGAAGAGTTCAGACATTAATCTTGATCGGGGGAACGTGATAAGAGAACTTGATCAAGAAAAAACTTACAAATATCTAGGTGTTTGTGAAGGAGACGGAATCAAGCACTCGACAATGAGGGAAAGGATAAGGAAGGAATGTTACCGCAGAGTAAGAGCAATCTTAAGAACGGAATTGAATGCAAGGAATAGGATCGATGCCATAAACACGCTTGCCATACCAGTAGTAACCTACAGTTACAATGTCATCAACTGGTCAAGCACAGAGATCCGTAGGCTCGATACAAAAATTTGAAAATTCTTAACCATGCACAGAATAAATCACCCTAAGGCAGATATAGATAGAATATATCTCCCTAGGAAAGAAGGAGGACGTGAGTTAGTCCAGTTAGACATTGCGTTGAAAACTGCAACAATTGGACTATCTACATATCTAAGGGAATCACATGATTGGATGATGAAACTCGTTTTGAAACACGAAAGCATCAAAAGATCATATTCCATTACAAAAGATGCACAAAGATACAGTAATGGACTACAAATTTCAGAAGTCCCATTTACTGCTGAAATGGAAAACACAGAAAAAGCAAAGCAGGTAAAAGTAACTGCAAAGAAAGAACTGCTACAGAAACTGGCTAAGAAATGGCAAGAAAAGCCTCTGTATGGACAATACCCAGAGCGAGCTAACAATCCTGATGTTGACAAAACTTTAACCCATCAGTGGTTGGCATCCTCTGGACTGAAATCGGAGACTGAAGGACTGATTATATCAGCACAAGATCAGTGTCTGCCAACAAAAAATTACCAAGCCAACATAATAAAAAATGGATGCAGCCCATTATGCCGTGTATGCAAAAAACAACTAGAGACCATTGACCATATAATTTCAATGTGCAGTCCTATAGCTCCAACCGAATACCTAAACAGGCATGACAGAGCTGCACAATACATACATTGGATAATGTGTAAGCATTTTGACCTGCCCCATCAAAAGAATTGGTGGGAGCATCAACCACCTCCCATACTTGAAAAAGATCACATCTCAATCTTGTGGAACTTTAGCATCCAAACAGACCGAAAAATAGATGCAAATAGACCTGATATAATATTGAAGGACTTTAAAAAGAGGGTATGCCTGCTAATTGATATGTCTGTTACAATAGACAAGAATGTATCTATAAAAACATTTGAAAAATTTAGCAAGTATAAGGACCTGGAGATAGAAATTGGAAAAATGTGGAAATTGAGAACTAAAACAATACCAGTGGTTGTAGGCGCTCTGGGAATGATACCTAAGGGGTCTAATGATTACTTATCGCAAATCCCAGGAAACCCGCGTATAGGAGAAATACAAAAGATAGTACTAATGGGAACTGCCCATATACTAAGGAAGATTCTGTCAATATAAGTACATCACAAGTCTAAACACTAAAGATGCATGTGTGAGTATGTATGTTCTTTCTTGAACATGGCGGACCTTGTTGTCTCTTGAGGTCACTGGTTGTGACTTGGTGATAACTCGTATGAACATAAAGCAAGATAAATGCAACTGTAATAATAATAATAGTAATGATAATGATAACAATAGGAATATTATAATAAATGATGAATAAAAAACAAAGTGGCGGAAGCATAAATCTCAATGATTTTTGTCTGTATTGTTTCAAGACAAGAATATTAAGAAGTAAAGTAGTCTATATGGAAGAAATCTAGAACATGTTATAATATAAATCAGATATGGTATTTATTGTTACATGAACACGAACAGATATACATACACACTCAGACGCACAAGCATCCACACAAGCTTCCACACACGTACACAAGGCTACACACATACACACTCAGAGGCACACACACACACTTATATACACACTTACAGATAGATAGTCACTGC
>OZ024742.1:25932436-25952436 GCA_964016885.1 Eledone cirrhosa
AAGACTACATGAGCTAGTTGATAGTCAAAGATTAATATTTCTATGTGATTTTCTGCTTTTAAAAGCTACTTGCTGTCAACACATCGCATTTGTAAAAATAAAACTATTTTATATTTTTCTATTCCTTATTTCTTTGTTTGATTTTTGGCGGTGGTTTTTACGAAAAGTTTCTTTTCTCTTGAGTTTCTGAAACACAAAAATAATAAAAAATATATTCCAAATTAATATTGTATGCGGCAAACAAGGTCTTATGCTTAGTTGCTTATTAAAACAAAGATTCCATTCTGAAAAATTTCTAAAACTAATAGACAGAAATTATTCCTCTTCTTTTCGTCAGTATTTTTTGCTTTTCTTTTCGTTTTCAAATTGATATTTCTTAACTATTTTCCTTTTTTTTTTTCTTTATTCATTTTAGTAAAATTGCTATTTCTTAAAATTATTTGAGCTTTAGCAATGAAGTTATGCTTCGATAGAGTTGAGAGATTTCAAGAGAGGAAGAGTTTAGCACGAGAAATCAAGTTTATTCAATATAGTATCTAAATATATGTTAAAATGGCAGCTGGAGATAGTATGCACTCATAATGGAATATACATATTTATATGTTTTTTTATCATGTAACAAGATGCGGCGTTACCATTATATGTGGTTATAGGTTAATATAAGTTAAATGAGATTGTAATATGCTATTACCTGCTAATAGTTATTGCGTGGGGCCAATATATGTTTTGTGAATCTATTATAGCATAATCTAAGGTGTGAGAGAATATTATATGCAATTATAGACTAATATAAGTATTTGGAGGTTATTACTGAGCTTATAAGGTAATATAATGCATGCGGGCATATTATAGATGATTATATGTTAATGTATGGTGTGTGAAGTAATAATATGTTACTATAGCTGGTATACTGCTTATGGTGCCATGTAACCCAATACAAACTGCTTTAGTTGACGAGTGTCGGCTACGAAACCAGCCACTTCACTCGACCCTGGTCTAATGAGGAACACCAACACGACAAAAATACAAGAGTTGTTAAAAAGGTGGATGAACTCCTCATCTCACATTGAAGCCCACCCGCCCCAGCTATGGGTTAATTAGCCTCACCAATCCGCCAAGTGTGGTGAGGATGGCTACACCCCTATTATGACCAAATCCAAACTGAAAGCGTTGGAGGTCAACTTGGGAAGGATTCCTCCAACAGAAGTGAGATGACCCTAGATTGAATACCTGGAGTATTTAAAGCAATAGAACACCACGGTATATTTGCTCTCACTCTCCCCACGGATAACATTTCTGGAGTGGTAAGTGTTTTTGCGGCCAAGTGCTGGACTTCCATAAATTCATTAATCAGTGAAATGATTTGAAGGGAACGTATTACATAATTGCATCTGAATTCTCGCAGGAGTTTTTGTCATCATTTTCTTTCTCCAGGGTACCTTACCCAATTTTCCAAACTGATATGTGTAATGGTTATCTAATTATTATATCTATTCACTTTGGGATGACTATATTTCAAAAGTATTTATATTTCAATGTAAATCATGTGATGGATATTAGAATCTAGTTAAACATTTGCCACTCTCTAATACATACATGATACTCGGTTCTTTTTTTTTTTACATCATCCGTATTCATGTTCAATGATCGTAAAGCCTAAAGCGTAGGTTTAAATCTAGTTAAGTTATATATTGTTATGTGTTTCTATCCAACGCTTCTTAAGTTCTTAAATCTTTATATCACTCCAGTATACCCCATGGAGATAATTTAATATTCAACGTCTATTTATATCAATTTATGTATCATTTATGAAGAAAAAAAAATGAATTAAGGTATAGAATAAGCCACTATAATTTCAGATAGATATCTGATTGATTTCTGTTACCTTTACAGGTGTTTCACTGGGGAACAATTTAATCAACTGTTGTTGTACAGTAAAATTCCTTCACAATCTATCCGAAAAGGCTACTATCAACAGGGGTAAGTTATTTGATTTTCTCAAATATTTATTTTTTTATTATAATAAACCATTATCATAATCATTTCAAATTTTTCCAATGTTTCATAAGTCAACCGGAAATTCATAAATACTTAGATTTAAACAATCCCACCACCAAAAATAAAATATAATGCAAAATATACACTATCCTATTTGCTGTAGGATATTAAAATGGTGGAAATGACATAAGATGAAAATGTAAGAAAACATACAAACATCAAAAATCTTACATATATCTGACTACTTAAATTTATAACGAAAGACAATTACCCATTTTCCCACCATCCTCATTTCTCACTTATACTTGTCTCTCTGTATGTATATTTTATATATATATATATATGTGTGTGTGTATGTATATATATATATATATATATATATATATATATATATATATATATGTATATATATATAGAAATACATATGTGTGTGAGATTGTATATATATATATATATTAATATGTATATATATATGTATATATATATATAGAAATACATATGTGTATGTGATTGTATATATATATATATATATATATATATATATATATATATATATACATATATATATATATATACATATATATATACATATATAAACAGACACCTTTCCGGTGCGTGTACCAATATGAGAGTTGCAGTATAGACAATTGCACTCTATGTCTATATGTTATGTCAGAGAGTGTATTTACTGTTAACATTAATGGCATATCATATAGTAACGATGGCAACTTTACTTATTAACATGTCACATTCAGTATATCTTCGCTTTTAAAATGGTTCTTAACAAAACCAGAGTTTGTCTGACATTTTTAGCTACCTGATAATTGCGTTTGGAATATTCAATCTTTCTTTTATTGTTATTTATACTTGGTTTTAAGTTTATTCTTTTTTGATTGTACCTAGGTGTATATTTACGTAACTTGATATGTTTGTATATATCTACATCCTTCTATTTCTCCCTCTCCCTCTCTCTATTAATCAATCATTACATTGTTAGTTACACACACACATAGACACACACATACATACACGCACACATATGTATATATATATATATATATATATATATATATATATATATATATATATATATATATATATATATATATATATATATATATATATATATATATGTATATATATATATATATGCATGCATATACTTCATATATATACATACATTATATACGTACACTTATACACACATTCAATTATAAATGCTTCGTTTATTTGGGAGGTGCTTTAAAATATTTCACTATTATCGAACTTTCCAAAGCTTTTCAACAAATATTTAATTTCGTATCGACAAACTTTATTAGCCCTGAACCAAAATCTAAGAAAGAACTAGGAAATATGATGGAAAATATTACAAACTACGTCATGTACTGACCAATATAGCACCCGAGTTCCTGATAAAGCTAGTAGAGTATACACCCAGACGTTTACAGACATTGGAGCCTTATGCTGGTACCTATGTAGAATTGTAACACTGCGCTTTTCTGCTACCATTACACATTTCAATATAAAACATGTTTTATGAAAACTGACTAATATTTATACGTTTTGCAAGGTTTTTGATATAAAATATCATGTGTTGAAATAGATATTGTTTTATTCGGGGAGGTTCATATTGCCCTAATATTGCTAAATAAAGGTAAAACACATTCACTGTTTGTTTGGTGGAACTCGGGGGAATCACAACGATAATCACTGAAGATGGCACAGAAATATGTGACGAAAGAACTTTGAGAAACTATATTTATATTTATATTTTCAGCTGTTGGTCAATGATTGATAAACATTAATTGCAAGCTAAATTATCTATGGAAATATAAAAAGAAATATACTGAAACTGAAGGGAAAATCAAAACAAACCAAACCAAACAAAACAGAGAATGGGCTTTACTATTTTTGGCAATATTAGGACATGGCACTCCTCAAATCTAACAAGACAAATGATTAATATTATTGACAATTTTCCATACATAATTTCTTTCCCAACACCATTTTATTTATGTCTATAGAATAGTCCTAAATGGTGCAATATAACATTAGACATCGATGAATTATATGATATACCAGCATCCCTGAAGTGGTACCAGTTGTATCTAAACATTCTACAAATAATTTGTTACGCACATTACAATTGTAATGATATTCATGAAAGATATCCTATATTCTTATACAGAATATACTAATGTGTTGCAGCTGGAATAATTATTCGATGTATTGCTGATACATATTAGGTATCTGTATACGTAAAAATGTTGTTATATAACAACAATGTTGCCCAGATGTAAACAACTTGTTGAATAAGACAGAATTAGTTTACAAGAAATATAGTGCGTTTAAATGTTTTGTTATTATTTCACGGATAATACACTGATGAAAAATAACTGACAGTATAAACAAGCAAAATAATCATTATGTTGGTCACGATAGTGATGATTGTGATGATGATGATAATGTTGGTTGTGGTGGTAGCGGTGGTGTTGGTTGGTATTATAGTGATGTTGATGATGATGATGGTGGTGGTGGTAACGATGAGGATGATATTCATGATGATGATGGTGATAGTGTTGGTTGGGACGTTAATGATAATATTGATGATGATGATAATGATGATGATGGTGGTGGTGGTGGTGGTGGTGGTAACGATGATGATATTAATGATGATGATGGTGATAGTGTTGGTTGGGACAATAATGATGAGGGTGGTGATGATGATAATGATGGTGGTAATGGTGGTAGTGGTGGTTGATATGATAGTGATGTTGATGATGATGATGATGATGATGGTGGTGGTGGTGATGATGATTATGATGGTATTCATGATGATGATATGGTGGTGTTGGTTGGGATGATAATGATGATGCTTATGATGATGGCGATGATAATGTTGGTGAGTATAACGATGATGAAGACGATGAGGATGATGATGATGAAGATGATGATGATAATGATGATGATGGAGGAATATAATGATGTTGATGTTGATGATGATGATGCTAATGATGACGATGGTTTTGATGAGAGTACTATGGTGATGGGGTGGAAAAGGAAGGTTATGAAGATGTTTGTGATTATAATGATTGTAATCATCAACGGTAATGTTATTGATGATTTTAATGATGATGATGATGATGATGATGATGATGATGATGATGATGACGGTGGGGATGAAATGTCCATAATTACGAAGTTGCTTTCACTAACTCTTCTCTTTCTTCTGATATTACCGATGAGGATTGTGATAACAAATATTCCGAATATGTTACTCAATGGTGAGGGAAATGGAGAGGGGTTTTATGCCTCCATTGCTCCTAATTTGTATTTATGGAACATTTCAAAAATCATTAACGTAATTATATGTTTTGGAAGTCTTGAGTAAGACATAAGAGACAATTAATAAAAAAAAATATAACAAAAACAACAAGTGTACAAAAAAACCAACAATCAGATTTTACCATCAAATAGACAGTAACAAGAAAGGGATCCTCAAATATCTTGTATTGTAAACAGGGAGACAAAATGAAGGAAAAGGAAAGTAATGATACATAAAAACGTAGAGAATTAAGGCAACAAATGAAATAAAAGAAAATAATTTGTTTGTGCATTGTAGTTCACATTTAAATCTGTTGCAGATAATTGTACGTAATTTGTTGTTCAAAGTTACGCATGCGTCATGTCGAAACTCTATGAAATGGATCGTGCCGCACACATTGTTAATGGCGACAGCCAGTCGTTGTGCCAACTTACAGAACAATATATTACTTAGTATTCCCGTATAATTCACCATTAGATATTCATATACTTTTTTATTTGATAGGAAGAGGAAATATAATTTGTAAGTGTTCAGCACGTTTATCTTAATATCTTTTTCTTCAGCTAAATTTTGTGTGTTTTCTTCTGCCAATCCAAACCACTCCCCAACAACAAAACCATTTTCAAGTTAAATTAAACTATTGTTGAGGTAATAATATTCTTATTCTTTTCGTCTTCTTTGTTGTTGTTGTTCTATTTGTTATTGATGATCCTACAGATGTCACTAATGTTGTTGTAGCTGTTGTTGTTCTTATATTTTGGTGTAGCTTTCATTCATTTATGGGTTTTCGATAATCTAATTTAGATCCGTATGCCTTTAATATACATATGCAAATACATATACAGACACATACACACTTGCATATATATACCCTTATAAATAATTATAGCGTATACCGGAGACATTGATTGAGTATTAAATTGCACAAAAATGGCAAGAGTTGGTTATGGGTGAATATACATACCATATACATACATATATATATATATATATATATATATATATATATATATATATATATATATATATATATATACATTATATATATGCATATATACATACATAGATAAATAGATGCAATACATTTCTACATACATGTATAGATGCACGCACACGTGTGTATATGTATATGTATATATATATATTTATATATATGTATATATTAAAATAACAGATTAAAGTTTAAGGAAAGAATCGCTGCTTTCACCCTTAACGGGATCTTCTGTAATTTCAGAAGATCCCGTTAAGGTTGAAAGCAGTATTATTTTAATAAATATTTGCTCTACGGTTCCTATATGTTTGATATATATTTATCCTTATCGAGCCATCTTTGGATTTTAGTCTACAAATTTATTTGTATTACTATATATATATATATATATATATATATATATATATATATATATATATATATATATATATATATATATATATATATATTTGGCGCAAAATCAATTTTTAACATTCACATGACCTCTACCGACCAATCAAAATTGTTTTGACCACAAGAATTTTTTCATACATATGGAGCCACCTTTTTTTTACATAAAACAGGTAGAAATTCCAAAACTAATCAGATTAGAGCAAACATTACGGGCGCTCTATCTCAAAATTATTTTTGAAAAGCATTAGAAATGCGCAACTGGTAAAACTTAAAACCAAAACTGAATACTAACCAATACTATTACTAATTTTTACTTATTCCTAATTAAACTATTTTTCACTGGGAACAATTTGTCAGCATTTTCTTTTCCTTTTACCATTATATCATAACTCGTGTGTTACATCTCTATTCTTTTAAATATATATATATATATATATATATATATATATATATATATTAGACGTAGCATATTTACTCATCGTAACTATTACTTTTTTACATATCTTATGAAAGAAGTTTTCAATAACAGAATTAAGACACATGATAGTTTGGTAAAATGAAATCACAGTCTTATTTTGGAAATCAATGTCATCATCTTTTAACCAGTTTTCGACATATTTTAAACAGTTTCCCCTCATTTCTATACTGCCAACTGTCTATACTAGCAAGTCATACTCAATTATAATTTTGACAGCTGTACTTTTGTTTAGTCATCTCTCTATTTGTCGTAAATTACTTAAAATTTATCTCTAATAAAATACTTCAGCAATGCTTCTACGGTCACTGCTTCCGTCTCTAGCGAAATTATATTTAAAGTGGTAGCATTCCTGCGACAATTAATTTTCTTCATACATTAAAAAAAACAAATTACACATGGCACACAAATTGTGCATTACTAGAACTCCCATACGTTACGAAATAAATAGGATAGGTTGGGGCCTCACTATCTAAATTAAGCTAGTGAATCTTTTATCAAAGAATCAACGGATACAACCTAGAAAAATTACGGACCTTTCACGGCCCCCACTCCACTGTATTATTTAGGACCCAGGAGAAGCTCGGAAAAGTTCAAGTCAACTAAATAAACCAGGTCACTCATCATTATATAAATGCTGTCAACCTTATGCGATAATGCTATTATTAAAAACAGTCCGCTTTTAATTGCTAAGTCTTTTTGATTGTAAATAGACAACGAAAAAAGAAAGCAATCATTTATTTTCAGTTAGCGACACGACAATTTAATATATATCCATAATGGAAACTTTTTTATCTGAAAATATATTTTCGTGACTTCTCGTGACCAATGAAATTATTTAATTTACTGAAATATAGTCACTGACATTTGCTGAGCTTTGTATCTGATCTCTATTGCTTCGATTGGACCTTTGATGGTTTTACTTTAACAGAAAAAAAAAGAAAAGAAAAATACAAGACAAAAGGCGGATTTCTTAGGTGAGTTTACACGCAATGTTGCGTGTGTGTGTAAAATAACAAAAAATAAAGGCATATATGTAGATATACACTCACAAAGAGGGACAACTGCAGACATATATATATTTGTAAATACACACAGACACACACACACACACACACGCACACACACACACACACACACACACAGACACACACACACACATATATATATATATATATATATATATATATATATATATATATGTATATACAAATACACATGCACACAAATATATAGGTTTGTAAGCAGGTATGTATGTAAGTATGTATATATAAAAACATACCATTGACACAGCATGACTAAACGTTTATGTCGAGTAAGTACTCACATAAAGGATACTCAATGTAGTATATATGATGTCTGTTAATAACAAATAACCTAAGCATATATATACATATATATATATATATATATATATATATATATATAGGAACCAGTAAGACCCCGACAGCTGAGTTCAAGCCGTTTCGACGGCTAATTCTGGACTAGTCCAGAATTAGCCGTCGAAACGGCTTGAGCTCAGCTGTCGGGGTCTTACTGGTTCCTATTACCCACTCTACTACCTCAAGTATTGAGTACTTTGGTGCGTTATGGTCCACCTGGTTCCTTACCACATTTCCTTCGTTATATATATATATATATATATATATATATATATATATATATATATATATATATATATATATATATATATATATATATATATATATATATGAGAGTATTGAAGTTTGCTTGAAGCATTGTGGAATTAATATATATATATATTAATTTATATTAATTTATATATATTAATATATATATATTATATATATATTAATATATATTAATATATATATATTAATATATATTAATATATTAATATATATTAATATATATTAATATTTATATATTAATATATATTAATATATATATATTAATATATATTAATATATATATATATTATATATATATTAATATATATATATTATATATATATAATTTATATTAATTTATATATATTAATATATATATATTAATTTCAACAACGTCATTATTCCGTGTGTCATGATTCTCAATTATCATTGGTTCATAGGTTTCAAACGACTCCGCCCACCTCAACGACGCCAAACTTAAATTAATATGCATAATGCCAATGATGGAGTGAGAGGGGAGAGAGAGGCAAAGTGAACACTATGTATATGTGTCAGTGTAGAGACATGTGTGTGTGTGATGTGTGTGGAAATAAGAAGGGAAGGAAAGCAATAACTATTAACATGTGTGCGTGTGTATGTACGTGCACGTATGTTTATGTATTTGTGCGTGCGTGCAGCGTTCCACAGAAAGTAAAATCTATCAACATGTGTCAGTGTGTGCGTGTTCGTAAGTTGGCGTGCGTGTGCGCGTTTCCATGCGTGTATGTGTGTGTACGTGCGGCATCCCACAATCGTCTCGCAGTTTATCTGTCTGTGTGCCTCTCTGTCAGTTTAACATATACAGAGTTGTGAAGGGAGTAAATACGGACCTTTTTTACATTGACGGACATCTTTTATATTAATTATCTATATCTATTACTACATATAATATAACAGATTGGAACTTCCGTCATCCTTTTAAGAAACGTGGGACAACCACGTATATGTAAGGATACACGTTTTACAGTCAGGCAGAAGATGAACCATATCCTAGAGGTCACTATTCTAGGTGCGAGCACCTAGAATTGTACATATACTATGCACAAACGGTACAACGAAGAATCTGGTGTATCTGGAACATTTCTGTAACTGTTTTTGGTATCACACATACACCACGGACTCGCTTCATACTGTAACCAGACAAACACCCAATACAGTCATTTTCTCTTTTACCTGTCTTCTCTTATCATCTGTTTACCCGGGCGAAGCTAGGTACGTCAGCTAGTATATATTAATTTCAACAATGTCAGTATTCTGTGTGTCATAATTCTCGATTATCATTGATTCATAGGTTTCAAACCACTCCACCCACCTCAACGACGCCAAACTTAAATTAATATGCATAATGTCAATGAGGGAGTGAGAGGGGAGAGTAAGAAACAGAGAGGCAAAGTGAACGCTGTGTTGGATACACTATGTATATGTCAGTGTAGAGACATGTGTGTGTGTGTGATGTGTGTGGAAATAAGAGTGTAAGGAAAGCAATAATTATTAACATGTGTGCGTGTGTATGTACGTGCGCGTATGTTTATGCGTGTGTGTACGTGCGTGCAGCGTTCCACAGAAAGTAAAATCTATCAACATGTGTGAGTGTGTGTAAGTGCTCGGGTGCGTGTGTAAGTTTGCGTGCGTGTGCGCGTTTCCATGCGTCTATGTGTGTGTACGTGTGGCGTTCCACAATAGCCACGCAGTTTATCTGTCTGTGTGCCTGTCCGTCAGTCTAACATACACAGAATTGTGAAGGGAGTAAATAGGGACATTGTTTTTACATTGAGAGACATATTTTATATATATTATCGTCATTTTTTGACAATTGCTTGAAATGAATACTGATAATAAAAGCAATTTGACTTTGTCAAACAGTGAACTACAGCTGCGACGGTGTGCAGCCAGGAATGAAGAAAAAGGGGCCGAACAGCGCCATTGGACGCCGAACGTCAGAGGCGAAGATATGCCGCCATGAATGAAGAGGAGCTGGCTGAACAACGCCAACGAAACACTGGAGCCAAGAAGCGACGGCGTGCTGCGATGGTTGAAGACGAACTGGCTGAGCATCATCTCTTATATTAATTATCTACATCTATATCTACATATAATATAAAAGATTGGAACTTCCATCATCCTTTTGAGAAACGTGGAACAACCACATCTATGCAATGATACACATTTTACAGTCAGGCAGAAGATGAACCATCTCCTAGAAGTCACTATTCTAGGTGGGAGCACCTAGAATTATTCATGTACTATGCACAAACGGAACAACGAAGAATCGGGTATATCTGGAAGATTTCTGTAACTGTTTTTTGTATCACACAGACACCACGGACTCGCCTCATACTGTAACCAGACAAACATCCAATACAGTCATTTTCTCTTTTACCTGTCTTCTCTTCTCATCTGTATACCCGGGCAAAGCTGGGTACGTCATCTAGTATATATATATATTTATATATATATGTTTATATATATATATATATGTATATATGTGTGTATGTGTATATATATATATATATATATATATATATATATATATATATATATATATGTGTGTGTGTGTGTGTGTGTGTGTGTGTATGTGTATATATATATATGTGTGTATGTGTATATATATATAAGTATATATATATATATATATATATATATATATATATATAGTATTAAGGATACTATTTATGGTTATGTATATACTAAAACCTTTTATAGTTATATATATTTTAAACCCTAAATAGTGAAAGAGAGTAATTCATTACTATCTTATTACCAGTAAGATAAATAGCTCAATGTAACAACATCAGTTGTTTTACAGAGCAGTTATATAGAAATTACATGAATCAAAGTTCAGTTTAAATCATTTATTTGCTTATAATGGTTTCCTCCAAACCGAGGTTTGGTTCTTCGGAGCAATTATTTAGTGATTTTTTACATACTTGACCTCCTTTACAACACAAGAGACATATAGAAACATATGTATATATTGACCCACAGTGGGTTGACATCCATCATAATAATATAGCATGGCAATTTACATACAAAGATTACAGTCATATTAAAGTACAAAATTAAAGTTAAAATTAAAATTAAAATTAAAATAAAACATTGTCAGTTTATGAAGATAAAGCAAGAGGAAAGTTTGGAGTAGCCAGTGTATGCAACAGTCTCACGTGTGGCATGCACGCGTGTCCTATTTATACAAGATTATAGTGCGGCAGATTGTTACATCTAAAACAAGCAGTCAAAGCAGGCAATCAATAGCATCATGGAGGCTGTACTGGTAAAGCATTTTTCACACACACCTGTACGATATAGAAGCCCGTGTGTAGAGAAACACCAAAAATATCAAAAATATCAAAAATATAACAAATGAGAAGCAAAACAGCACCACTGTCCTCGCACACACCACCACTCTCACAATCCAGGAAACGCAATTTATAGACTACATGTCCATCACACGATCCACGATGATTCAACATTGGGTGCCTGGTGAACCATGTTAGAAATCATAGCTTGTCGTTCTCTATTCGATTCTATAGAGCAGGTTGTTTTTGTTGTGAGAGTTGACATCGTATTATATTCCGGAAGTGTGTGTGTGATTAAGGGGAGTTAATGTGTAAGGGGAGTTACTGCGTAAGGGGAGGTAACTAGCTGATTTCTATAGTTAAATTTATTATCCTAAAGTACATTAATGGTGTTTCAAATGAGTCCTTATCATATAAGTTTATAAACAATTTCTAAATTGAAGTATCTTATCTATAAATTACAGTGCAGTCTATCAAGAAGTACTAAAGGTGTTCATATTAGGATTATTACCTTCTATCATGGAGTGCCACAACCGAACATTCTACATGAAGAGTCAGACCTCCAAATCAATGATCTTTGTAAGTGTAGTCTACCCGCAGAACCTGGCAGGGTCTTATTAGAATCACTTCTATATATGACTCCTGGTAATCTCTGGGTCATTGCATGTCTGAATGCATGGCAAAGTTAAATATCACCAGGGTGGTCCAGAGATCAATTCTCTCATACAAAGACACTAATCTGACTATCAAGCCATACATATACCTATAACTCATACATCACCTGTACATAATTCATTGCACTCAGCCTATATATTATATAGCTCTTTTATGTTAATAAATTAATTACTTAATCTTCTATTTATCCAATGGTGGCACTCCATGCACAGGACAATGTTAGCACAACCAATTCAGTGCTTACAGTTTACATTAATTATATATTGGTGCAATGTAGTCCAAGTAATTTAAGGCCAATATACCAAAAGTAGAAGTACATGGGGATATCTCTAGGGTAAAAGGTACTAGGAGGGTGTCACTATTTGCGTTAAAGTGGATTAATGGGTGTGGAGATGAGGTGTAAGGTGTGCCCCTGATGTTAGTTGCTAGCGGTGGTGACGGGTTCAAGTCTGACATTGTTATATATTGGGTTTAAAGTTTTGGAAGGAGTGTCGGAAGCGGTGTTGGCAAGACGCGAACACTTCTGATTTTTTATTAAGGAGGTTATGGTTTGAGAAGATGATAGTATGGGTCTCTAGTAGACAGAGGTTACACAATTTATTAGGTGGTTTGTACGATGTCGCATTACCTATCACTTTCCATTTAAGTGTATATGGTTTATTTTTAGTTTTTAGATAGTGTATGTAGCTAGATAGTGAAGTCGAGTTGGCTAGACAGTGTGTTTTGAAAGAGTGGAGGTGCAAATTGTATCTAGTTTTGAAGCAGTTAGAAGTAGAGCCTATATAGGTTTCAGAAGAGTTGTTAGTTGTGACTGTGCATGAGTATATGATATCCTTGATTAAGCATTTTTTATCTAAAGGGCAGGTTCTATTTGATCTACAGTTTCACAATTATTCTGGGTGTTAATCTGCCGGTTATTATGTTGTGTAGAAGTCTGGATGGTAGCTATAGGGTTATGGTTATGTGGGTTGTCGTTCCCAGCGTTATTGTTTAAACTAGTGCTATTACTATTATTTCTATTGATATTAGGGTTAGTTGCTATAATGTTATTTTGAAGGTTTATCGTCTGTTGTGATTTAGTTTGTTGGAAGTAAGAATTAATTTTTCTTTTATTGCTACTAGCTATGTGGTATGCTATGTTAGGCGTAGTAGAGTAGGAGATTTTAATAGTGTTTTTGTTTAAAAAGCTATGGTACTTGTGGCCGGATGGGAAGTTTTTATCTAGTAGGGAGAAGAAAGCCCTAGGTAGGTTGGTAGAGACGTTCAGATTGAAAGGAGGGTTGAAAAATGTATTATTTCTTCTTCTATTTTTGTTTTTTTATGTCTGGTGAGTTGTTTCCTTTTATGGTACTATGGTAATTTCTGTGGTTTGGGTTACTTTTGATGGTATCCTCCTTATTAGTGTGTGTGTGGTTGCTATTACTATTACTAAATTTTCTCATGGACATGTTGTGCGAAATAATGTTGTAGCTATGTGTTTTTGTAGGTAGGAACTCGATCTCTATATTATGGCCTGATCTAGCTAATGCCTGATTATAATATTGCGAGTTTTTGCTAAATATGTTTACGTCATAGGATAGATTAGATATTCTATTAGATACTCCCTTAGAGATAGAGTTTAATATAGATCTAGGGTGGTTAGATTGGTATCTACGTAAATGAGTTTTTCATTAGGTTTGTGGAAAGGTGCATATATCTTTGCGTCTACGTAGAGGGTGGCGTCCAGGAAGTAAACGTTTTTAGTGTTTTTGTCCATGGTAATACTAAGGTTATAGTTTTTGAATGTCTTGTGCAATAGTTTTCTAGTTCTTTCTATATTGAATTGTTTATAATCTATAAGTAGAAGTGCATCATCGCGGTACAAACCACCGTTGAGGTATGGAAGGTCCTTATGGATTTCGTTAAGTAAATATAGGCCGACTAAATCAGTGACCTGCGTCGAGTCACTAGATCCCATGGTTATGTCGAAGTGGTTTTGCGTATCTTTGCGGGTCCATAATTGGTCTTCAAAGGTGATTACTGTTTTACGGGCAGCAAGTATGACATCAACCTGGGGTCTAGCCAGGTCACTATTGTCCATGGCCATGATAAGTGCCTTATTTAATAGGATAGAGGAAATAGAGGTGTAGTATGAATTGATATCAAATTGAATACATTTTTTATCCTTGTTATCCTTGATATCTTTGAACCATTTCTCTACACACGGGCTTCTATATCTTACAGGTGTGTGTGAAAAATGCTTTACCAGTACAGCCCCCATGATGCTATTGATTGCCTGCTTTGACTGCTTGTTTTAGATGTAACAATCTGCCGCACTATAATCTTGTATAAATAGGACACGCGTGCATGCCACACGTGAGACTGTTGCATACACTGGCTACTCCAAACTTTCCTCTTGCTTTATCTTCATAAACTGCCAATGTTTTATTTTAATTTTAATTTTAATTTTAACTTTAATTTTGTCTTTTAATATGACTGTAATCTTTGTATGTACATTGCCATGCTATATTATTATGATGGATGTCAACCCACTGTGGGTCAATATATACATATGTTTCTATATGTCTCTTGTGTTGTAAAGGAGGTCAAGTATGTAAAAAATCACTAAATAATTGCTCCGAAGAACCAAACGTTGGTTTGGAGGAAACAATTGTAAGCAAATATATGATTAAAACTGAACTTTGATTCATGTAAATTGTATAATTTCTATATATATATATATATATATATATATATATATATATATATATATATATATATATATATATATATATATATATGGTGGCTGCCAACTCGTTTTCGAGTACGGCCACTACTTTATATCCATGTAGGAGAACCCCTACTGATGCGCTGAACGAGTGTGACTTTTTAGTCCAGCCTGCGACTTGAAAACTCTGGTACAAAAACTACACTTGTGACAATTATTGACACATAGTGCTGGGCCCATGGTACCATGTGACGACAAGTGCAGAGAGATCTCCAGATATAAAGCAATGCCTGTGCGTGAAGCTTTTATAGTGAGCAAAGGCACTGCACAAAGCCAGTCTCACTCTCTTAACCAAGATGATATTTACCAAAAAGGAGAACAAGTCAAATATATATATATATATATATAAATATAAGTATGTATACGTAAATACATATATGTATACAGACGTACAGTAGTATGTATATATATATGCATACTACTGTACGTCTGTATACATATAGGTATGTACGTATACATACTTATATTTAAGTAACAGCCGTACTAAGAGTGAGAAATGAAATTTCGTTTCATTTTTCCGTTTATATATATATATATATATATATATATATATATATATATATATATATATTGTTATACTTGGGGAGGGTCATATTGTTGTAATAATGTTGCCAAAATTGATAACAGAACACACTCACGTTTTGGTTGGGTTTCGCTTTTGCATCTTCTATATCTCCACAGTTAATTCATTCTGTCCTCAATGTTTACCATTGACTGACCAACGCTGAAAAATACAGATATAATATAGATATAAACACATATATATATAGTATAAGAAAGTTCTTTCGTTGCCCCTCTGCAACATCATCAGTGGTTTCTATTATGTTCCTCCTGTTGTATTGTACATTTAAGCCATCCTTATTTAATCTGTTTGTTTATTTATTTTTTTTTTTATTATTGTCTTCTTCTCTGCGTATGCGTTTGCGTGTGTGTATAGTGTTTGGTGTGTGTTCGCGTTAGGGTGACTGTGTTTTGGTTATTGTAATCTAACTTAGTTTACTAGTGTGTGCTTATATTTGTTTGTTGTTATTGTGCTTGTGTATTTATTTATTTATTTATTTATTTATTTATATATATTTCTCTTAAGTCAGTATTGTTTGTTTGGTTGTTGTTGTTATTCCATTCATTTTTTCTGTTTAGCTTTGGCCTTCTAGGTTCTATTTTACTGGCCTCTCTGATTTGCCTATCTACTGGGTCATTTCTGTTTGGATATTATTTTAATTTCTATGTTGTCTATGTTACCGTCGTGTTGATGTCTGGCGTATTCATATAGTACTGAGCCGTTTTTTCGTCCTTTTAGTTCCCCCCAGTGTTAGTCTATCCTTTCGCCTATGCTACGAGCTCTCTCGCCTATGTTTGTTGTTGTCATGTTTCTGCAAGTACCCTCTGTACATCTTATGCTATAGACTACGTTTCTAGTTTTACAGTTTATCCGGAGGTTTACTTTACATATAATACATTTCCTATTAGTACAGTGGGTTTTCTTAAAAGGGTATGTTTTGCTGATCAGTGATTTTATGGTGATTCCTGGCTTTTCTACCACCTTAATCTTTAAGTGGGTTTTTCTCAGGGCCGTTCTGCATTGGTTAGCTAATTTCCCTCCAGGGGTAAGATCCTCGAACATCGCACTCTGGTATCTCTGGTTGTCGTACCATGAGGTGGCTTTCCCTATCTTATGTTTAGTCCTATCTAAGCTATTCCATGATTTGCTCCTGTATAATGGGAAAATTCCTTTCATGTCCAGTTCTATGAGGATCTTATACTTCTCTGTGTCTCCTTCGTATACTCTGACTCTGTCTCTTTGGTTGTAGCCAGAGAACTGCATGCGGTTGATGAAGTGTTGGATGTGTCTTTCCATTTTTGTTGGGTCGCACATGCGGGACACGTTCTTCATCACTTGTACCAAATCTGCGATCAGAATATTACACTTAGCAGTACTTGACATTGCTGAGTCTTTGAGTGTCAGGTATTTGGAGGCCATGGGTTTAGCGTAGTGTGAGTGGAGAATTTGGGCCCTCTCATCTATTGTGTTAATGCAGAGTTCCGTGTCTAATACAGGTAGTCTATTGTTAACGTGTTTGGAAGGGTAGTCGATAGTTACAGTTATAATCTGGTTTATGGAATTAGCTATCTGCTGGATGCCTTCCATTGTGCTACATTCTAAATCAAACTTGTTAGTGCTCTCTTGTGGGGATGTCCTTATTACTATATTGATGTCGTCTACGTAACGAGAGTACATGATGAGGTCTATGGAGCTCTCATCAAGGAGATCTTTGAGTCGCCTTTCCAACCATGCCATAAACAGGTTGGCAATGTCACCAGTTATACTGACGCCAATTGGTGCTCCCTCATTTTGGGTGTAGATCTTCTCGTTGAATTTGAATAGGTGGCCCCTTAGGGTAGTTTTAATACTAGCCCCTATTGCATGCGCGACAATCTTTATTGTTTTTAGGGGTCCGTATGGCTTTGGTCCACCCAATCCACCTTCCCATGGGATTTTTTTTGCCATTGAGGTTATGGTGGGGTGTCTACCTCTTATGGG
This sequence comes from Eledone cirrhosa, assembly GCA_964016885.1. Classification (NCBI taxonomy): domain Eukaryota; kingdom Metazoa; phylum Mollusca; class Cephalopoda; order Octopoda; family Eledonidae; genus Eledone; species Eledone cirrhosa. The sequence goes on from OZ024742.1 coordinate 25,950,569, forward strand.
TCTACTGGGGCAGAAAAGGCTAAGGTCATGGCTGTCTAGGTTGTCGGTGTCATAGGTGAGTGTAAGTAGGAGGCCCAGTTCGTCTATATCGACGTCGCAGAACACCACCTCACTCTCATTGATCATCTCCACACATTTTTCCACAGCAAAATCAATGTTAATGGATGGGTATAGTGATACCACGACCATACTGCCTATTATGCAGTTAGATAGGTTTTTGTTTTGTTGCGTTCATTAATTCTGCTGAGGAGGTCTTCTGTACTGTGACATACGTCTGGGGACATCTTGATTATTGGGCGTATAACCATTGAGAGGAAGTAGTTGCTAGCGATATTTGCTCCGCATACAGGTTTTGTTGGTGGTCCTGTTGTCGGATCGTCGACTGTCTTATGGTCTTTACGGAGCCCATACAACGGTGGTATGTCATTGTTAGACGCCCGAAAGTTGTTGACAGTGCGTACTCTTTGCTTTAGGATGTCGGTCCACAGCAGCATGTGAGCGTTGAGTATTTTCTCTCTCCCCTCATGTGATTCTTTTGTAATTTCGCTCGTGTTGGTGATGTTGGGTTGCATAGCCTTGATGGCGTTCGGCATGCTGTCTCTCGACATCCTACCAGACTTATCCGTGGGTAGACATACTACCTCACCATCCCTTGTGCGCTCCTGAGGCTAACTAAGACTTCTACAGGTTTCCTTCCAAGTAGTTGGACCTCTGGTCTGCTTTGTCTCTTAGTATATCGGTCTAAATTTGTCTAATCTTATTTCTAGCTATGGTGAACTGTGTCTCTGTCTCGTCATCTATTTGTTGTGGTATACAAACCATTTTATTAAAAGGTAACTCTCGTAGGATAAATTTTACTCATCTTATATACTTTGTCAGCTGGATTGAAGAATATTTTCTGTAAGGGGTTGTTATTATGTCCATCGTCGTAGTTGTGTGTTGCTATTATTGTTATTATGGTTGTTGTTGTTCCTACCATTAACCTTATTACTATTGTTATGAATGTTAGATGTATTGTTGTTGTTTTCTCTATTGTTATTGTTGTTGCTACTGTTATTTCTACCATTGTGGTTGTTACTTTTATTATTATGTTTCTTGTTTTTGTTGTTGTTGTGTCTATCATTAATATTGCTACTCGTATTATTTCCATTATTACTACTGTGGTTGTTGTTGCTGTTATTCGTATTATTACCATTATTACCACTGTGGTTGTTTTTGTGTCTGTCGTTAATGTTTCTATTATTATTTTGGTTGTTGTTGTTGTTCTGTCTATCGTTAATATTACTACCATTATTATTATTACTATTTCTCACTCTCCTGTTATTGTTATGAGTACTATTATAGCTGTTATTTCTATACTCAGAGATATTGTTTTTATAACGACTATTGTTATTATAGTTGTTGTTGTCCTTATAGTTGTTTTTTATTTTCGCAATCCAACGTATTTTTGGGGAAAATATTTCCAGCTCCGTTTTACACTCAATTGGATTTATCTTTTTGTAGATAGCAAATTTCGGTGGGGGTTGTAGAACTTGTTGTTCTTGTTCACTGATTAAAGTATTCTGCATGCGCAGAGAAGAAGACAAAAATACAAAACAAAAATACATAAACAGATTAAATAAAGATGGCGTAAATATACAATACAACAGGAGGAAACATAATAGCACCACTGACGATGTTGCAGATGTGTAACGAAAGAACTTTGTTAGACTATAAATATGTTTATATCTATATTATACCTGTATTTTTTACCGTTTGTCAGTCAATGGTAAACATTGAGGACCGAATGAATTAAATGATATAAAAGATACAGAAGCGAAAACCAACCAAAAAGTGAGTGTATTCTGTTATTAATTCTGGCAATATTT
>OZ024742.1:25959936-25962436 GCA_964016885.1 Eledone cirrhosa
ATTCAAATTCCGCCGAAGTTAACTCTGCCTTTCCTCCTTTCGGGGTGGATAAAATAAAGTACCAGTCACGCACTGGTGTCGATTCAATCGATTTTCCCCTCCACCAAAATTGTTGGTCTTGTGCCTATATAAGAAACCATTATTATTTCAATGGTGGATTGGCAGTATCGGTACAGGGTCGGACGCCTTGCTTTGCAGCAAAGAGTTACGGCCCTTTATGATCTGAGTTCAAATCCCGCCGAGGTTAACTTTACCTTTCATCTTTACAGGGTCGATAAAATAAAGTACCAGTAATATACTGGGTGATTACTGGCCTTGTGCCAAAACTAGAAACAATTATTTCAATGTTCAAGAGCACTAGATTGACTGTATCAGTGGAGAGTCGGGCACCATGCTTTGCAGAATAGAGTTACGGCCCTTTACGGTCTGAATTTAAATTCAGCCGAGGTTAACTCTGTCTTTCATCCTTACGGTGTCGATAAAATAAAGTACCAGTAATACACTGGTATAATTGCTGGTCTTGTGCCAAAAGTAGAATTATTATTTCCATGTTCAAATTTTCGCTATTTTTATTTATACAAATCTGTCGCACGCATGTATATTTAAATCATAGTTATTACAATACCATATATCTAATGACATTTTGCTTTTATTCATTTTCATGTGGTTAATCTACGTATTTAATAGTTCTCGGACAATATGCACTCCAGAGAGAAGCCAATATATACTCGGTCGTATATACTACATCTGTCTTTGTTTCTAATATTGACTTTAATGATTGTTCAGCTGGAAATATAAATATCTGTGGTAGCAATAGTGTAAAGAAATCCACGTCACCTAAACAGATCAAATGGTAGCCTTTCTTCTAAACGGCAGTTTAAAATCCTTCATTTAAATTTCATGTTATAAAAGGATCTCATCCGATATAAGCTTTATTAATGACTACTGTAGGTATGTATAGATATTTAAAATATATATATGTGTGTGTGCGTGTGTGTGTATGCATATGTGTCTTCGTGTGTGTGTGTGTGTGTGTGTAGGCGCAATGCTGTTGTTAAAATATTCGGCGCAAGATGGTAATATCGTGAGTTCGATTCCTGATGGCGTGCTGTGTCCAGTATACTCAGCTGCCAATACTTGCAGGGTCAGCCTTGTCACAGTATGTGTCACACTGAATCTATCTTATGGGCGCGCCTGTTTGTGGAATGCACAGCCACCTGTACGTTAATTTCACGAGAAGGCCGTTCTGTTGATCGAATCAATTAGAACATCCATCGTGCGTTTGTGTGTATAACATATTCGACACACACACACACGCATATATAAAAACATAGAAATATACATTGGATTAGAAGTTGTCACTGTATGTTTTACAAATAATCAGGGCACATCAACACCTGGTGGTCGAACAAACACCCTCATCTAATTTAAGGCTAAAAATTCAATTTAAAATTCAATTTTCAAATCGCACTCGCCGTCATCTATATATATATTATATATATATATATATATATATATATATATATATATATATATAACGAAAAAGTGATGAAAGCGAAAATGCAACTCGAGTCTTATTTTTTAAAAATATATATATATTTATTTGGTTCCTTTATCGGTTTCGCAGTTCTTCTGCTTTTCAAAAGGTGAGTTGAGATGGAGGGTATGTGCTATTTCTCCATCTCAACTCACCTGTGGAAAGCAGAAGTATTGCGAAACCGATAAAGGAATCAAATAAATATATATATATTTAAAAAAAAATAAGACTCCAGTTGCATTTTCGATTTCATCTCTTTTTCTTTATACTTTCACTCGTGTAGGACACCTCGGTTACTTTTCAATTTGTAAATAAACCTCACTTTTTAATATATATATATATATATATATATATATATATATATATATATATATATATATATATATATATATATATATATATATATATATATATATATATATATATATATATATATATATATATATATATATATATATATATATATATATATATATATATATATATATATATATATATATATATATATATATATATATATATTTATATATATTTATATATATTTATTAAAATACCAGATATATTTATCCTTGTCGAGCCCTCTTTGGATTTTAGTCTTCAAATTTATTATTACATTTATTATATATCAACACGGTGAATTGGCGGTGAATTGGCAGTATCGGTAGAGAGTCGGACGCCATGCGTTCCAGCATAGTTACGGCCCTTTACGGTCTGTGTTCAAATCCCGCCGAGGTTAACTTTGTCTTTCATCCTTACGGGGTCGATAAAATTAAGTACCAGTAATGTACTGAGTAATTGCTGGCCTTGTGACAAAAGTAGAAACAATTATATATATACACACACACACATATATATATGTGTGTGTGTATATATATATATATATATGTATATATATATATATATATATATATATTATATATATGTACATATATATATATATATATATATATATATATTCAAATT
>OZ024742.1:25969936-25974936 GCA_964016885.1 Eledone cirrhosa
CGGACCTTCGTAAAGATATGAAAAACCGCCTCTTCATTGCTGTAGTCGAGTCTGTGTTGCTGTACGTGTCTGAGACTTGTACACTGACCAAGAAACTCACTCAGATGGTGGATGGGTGCTTACAGAGAATGCTGAGGATGGCTCTCAACATTAATCAGTATACTGTGAGGATGAAAAACTCAGAGCTGTATGGGAGCCTCCCAAAGGTCAGCTGAAAAGTGACACAGAGGACACTGAGGGTAGCTGGATATGCTCATCGATATCCAGAGTTGATATATATATATACACATATATATCTATATCTCTATATATATACATATATATGGGTATATATATATATATATATATATATATATATATATATATATATATATATAAATATATATAAACATATCTGATATATATTTATCCTTATCGAGCCCTCTTTGGATTTTAGTCTTCAAATTTATTATTATTGCTATATATATATGTGTATATATATATATATATATATATATATATATATATATATATATATACAAAATCAAACTTCGTATGAAATTGTTAAGGTGCCTTCTACGATGAAAATTAGGTGTGTTTTAGTATTTTTCTGAAAATATTAAGAGCTACGCAGATGAACTCTATACTTTCAGCAATATATTTTATTTATATATACATCTGTATATATTCTTACTAAGTTGAACTCGTGCCATTAACTTTTTATCATGGAAATATTTTCCATTTTTCTAATAGTAGTAAAATACTACTTTAGTTTACTTTATCGATTCGTTAACTTCGTAAATTTTCACAAATTTCTTTTTATTATGTTTCGTATAATGATAAAACATCATTCAATTCTTATAATAAAAACGCATTTAAGACCATTTTTGTACGATACTAATTTAGTTTGTTTCAGTGTTTTCGTAATGTCGAGCAATTACGTGAATTAAATAACTTTTTTCAGATCTCAATGAGATTTCTGAGTTAAGATTATTTGAGAGAGAAAAATATATACATTTTAACGTATTCCACTCTTTTAAATAGACTGTCCTTCCATCTTGAGCTACCTCCACCCATCAATCTCTCTCTCACTCTCTCTCTTTCTATTTCTCTCTCTCTCTCTCTCTCTCTCTCTCTCTCTATATATATATATATATATATATATATATATATATATATATATGTGTGTGTGTGTGTGTGTGTGTGTGTGTGTGTGTGTGTGTATGTGTGTGTGTTCATACACATAACAATTAAGGCGCTACCGTAAGTTTCAAGGTCTAATTATGACTACCTCTACAGATTGTACATGGTGGTGCATAATGCTTAGAGGGGCGATATGAAAAGTGACTTCTCTCATTATGCGCAAGTATTAAAATGCCATTAGAATATATATATATCGTTTGCTAAATCAAATAATTATGTCGTTATTTACAATTGGAAATTACTGCAGAAGACTAAAGAATTGAAGTGTATATGTCTGTGTGTGTGTGTTGTAATTATGCGAGTGTGGGAGAGAGAAAAAGCTATGTAGAAAGAATAAGTAACAAATTAATGTCGTTGATGGTCTCGTGAAGAGAAATTTAGTTATTCCAATTTGAGAGCAATTGGCTTTCGAGATTTTAACATCCTTTAAATTGCACAAATTTAGAGTTTAGTTCAGTGAGTCAGACGTGGGTTTTCTTCGCACCATTGATCTGTACTGGTTCTTTCCAAATTCTGTCCATGTAATTGAATGTTGAGCATTTCAACATTTAATTGCCAGACGTTCTGCCGCGACACCTACAAAAATAGAAATTCAAGTAGAATCGTTGTTTAATAATACTCACATATTTTCCACTTGACTCATATTGTATGTGGGTGAGGGGCGGGGAGGGGATGCAATCTCTGTCTGATCTGATATAAGATGGGATTTATATTACCCCTTCTGTTGCAAAGGGCATTTATTTTCTTAATCCTACAAAGTAGCTACCCAGTTCTGAAATCGAACCCACTATCACATGATAATGAAACCCATGCCTTGGCTGGTATATTATGTTCCTTCTTATTACAAACACTCACACACACACATACATATATACGTTCATACATATATGTATATATATATATATATATATATATATATATATATATATTTTCCTTTTTTTTTCCTTTTTCTTTTTTCTTTTCACTTCTTAAACCTTGTTTGTATATAACATTATTCTTTCTGCACCTTCTGTTTAACATGTGCGATACCACACTAATACATTTCACTATCATTTGATTATGCATATAAATGCAGAAACCGGTAATAGACAATAATTAAATATATAAATAGATAAATAAATGCCATTGTTAAATAATAAATAAATCAACTAATACCTTAACACTTCACACAAAGTAAAACATTTCGTTTTAATCATTTTCTAACCCAGAAAAGAGAGAGAGAGAGAGACAAAAAAAGGATATAACAAATATTTTTCTTTTCATAATCGTCTCTTTCCCCCTGTTTTCATATATATATAAGAAAAATTTCGTTTCAATCTTTCCGTTTATATATATATATATATATATATATATATATATATATATATATATATAAATATACAATTATATATATTTCAAGGGTACCAAGACAACATTGGTACGCTTTCATCAGATAAAATACAAAGTTTGTTTCATAAATAGAGACATACCCATAAAAATCATACCTTATCGGTTGGAAATTCACTGGATAGTGGAAATATAATAGGGACTTTTCAAAGTTTTTCAATTATTTACATATGCAAGTGAATATGCAAATGAATATGTAAATAATTGCAAACCAACAATTTTTTTAAACGATTATGGAGAGAGAGATAGAAGAGATAAGAGGAGAAGGATAAAAAATAGTGCGAGAGAGAGAAGAAAGAAACAAGAGAAGATGAATACAACTTATATAACGTTAATTTGAGGGAAATATATTTTCTAAGTATATATCTTAATAGTACGTGTATTTACGATTATTAATTGTTTAAAATGTGTTTATAATATAATATTTTTCTTCTGTTATAAGTAGATAAATAAATAAATACATAAATAAATAAATAAATAGATGGGTAAATCATGTTATAGATAATTGTTCTAATGAGTTATGAGGGATATTGGTTTTGTATTTAATGTAAATAAATATTAAGTTAAATTAAATTAAATTAACTGAGTTAATAAGAATATTTATATTTATATGATTTAAAATGGGAAGATACGGAAAAACTTCGGTTTTATTTATTTATTAGTTAGTGTGAGACTATTTAGTCAAAATAAGTATAGATGTTGAAAGATACATTTAGCCAGAATCAGTTAGTGGTTATAAATCTATTGAAAAATATTGAAAAAATATTGAGAAAGTATTGAAAAAATATTGAAAAATTTGAGAAAATTTAAAAAAAAAATTTATAGGAGATAATTAATTTTTAAAGAAATAAAAATTAAAGAAATATAAATAAAGAAATAAAAATTATTATTTGAAATTAAAATTTTAAAAGATTAGAATTATATACGTATATATTTTATGAAACTTTAAGAAGTGGAATTATAGCAAATGATTTATAGATATGATTTAGAGATATCAATATATTTAACCCAAGTGGATGAGATTGTTATGGAAATAAGTAGAAATATTATAAGTATAATTATAAGTTATATACAGTTCTGAATGTTGAATTCTGGCGATGTCTACAAGAATTAAATAAATTCGTTCTTAGATTAATAGAGTGTTTACATTTAAGTATGAAAAAAATTTCCTCAATACACAATTTGCAGAATCTACATAAAGCTGTGAATCGGTACGCGGGTGCTTTTCACATTGGTTCCCAAGCTAATGAATAGTCCATATTCTTGCATTTTAAATTCCATATCAGGTTTGAAAGAGAATTTGAAGATTTTTTATCGAATCTCAGGAAAGAGAATTTGTGTTTATTCCAGCGACTTTTAAATTCTGCAGAAGTTTCACCGACATAGTTAAATATATTAACAGTAATAAGGCAAATAACCCTACTATTAATTGTAATTATAATAAGCAATTTAACCTAAACTCTAAAACTAACAGAAGAACTAGAACTAGAAATATTATTTGGTACTCACCCCCATTCTCATTAAGCGTAAAAACACCTTTAGCAAAGCTATTCTTTAAAGCACTAGATAAATGTCTTCCTAAAGCCCACAGATACCACTCAATCTTTAACAGACATACTATAAAACTATCCTACTCTACTTCTATGAACATAGCACAAAATATAAAAAGAATTAATAATAGTAATTTAAACCCTAACCAAAATAACCAAAATAGCAGTAATATCTCTAGCAATATCCAACATAATAATACCGTTCCGAACAAACAACAACTCCGCAAAATGTAACTGTAGAATTAAATCAAACTGTCCTTTACAAAATAAGATAACAACGCGATCTATAAATGTACAGTTAAAACCAGTGATAATATATTTAACTATGTCGGTGCAACTTCTACAGAACTTAAAAGTCACTGGAATAACCACAGATGCTCTTTCCGAAGATTTGATAAAAAATCTTCAACTTCTCTTTCAAACCTGATATGGAACTTAAAATGCAAGAATATGGACTATTCATTAGCTTGGGAAACAGTTTCAAAAGCACCCGCGTAAGCTTCTCTGGGACTTTCCATTGCCTAGTTCTGGCTGTGTGTTCTCACGTGTTTTTTAAGACTTCCCATGCTAGCACACTCCTTGCCACATTCCTTACACCTTTTCAGATCGTAATCTACATGAGTTCTACTGATGTGACTTTGTTAGTGTGTACTCAAACCAGCTTTACTCAGGCTGACACGACCACAGAGCTGGCAAAGCAGATGCTGTTCAACAACAGGCAGTTCAGAACAATCGCCTTTCCTTACCTTCTTTTCAGTATTATATATATATAAATACAACGACATACGCACACATCTCCTATGTGTGTGTGTGTGTGGCGGGGGGGGGGGGGGGTATAATGGTATATGGAGAAGAAAGATAGATGACTTAGTGATTATGGTG
>OZ024742.1:25979936-26024936 GCA_964016885.1 Eledone cirrhosa
AATTGATGGGTACATATATATATATATATATATTTTTTTTTTTTTCTGATAAAATTATACTAATACATATAGATGTGATAAATAAGAGTTAGATGCAGTTTAAAAGTGCTGTTAAGGATGAGGGGAGATTAAAAGAATATAAAAATATAAAAATGATATATATATATATATATATATATATATATATATATACATACATATATATACCTATATATATATACACATACATACACACACACATACACACACACATATATATATATATATATATATACACAAACATACACATACACACACAAACATATACCCATACATATATATACACATATACATATACACACATACACATGTACATATACATACACACACACACACACACAGACATACATATATATACATACACACATATACACACACATACATATACACATATATATATATATCTACACATACATATATATGTATTTTTACACTCTCATACATACACACATACATACATACACACTTATATATATACACACACATCCACGCTTACATATACAATAATTATTGGGGGGGGGGAATTAAATTTATTAGTGGGAAATAGTAAATATATATAGGTTTCAAGGAACATAGAGTCATAACCTTAAGTTAAAGCTTTATATATGTTTACTTAATGGTATCAGTTTTAGGAAATGATATTTGTAAGAAGGAAAGCCAAATTATGTAGTTCATCATTAGTAGAATATTAATTATAGGTTAACTAAAATTTAAATAGTTTATATATTAATTTCTAAGGTGTATAATAATTAGGTTTATGTTATTTAAAGAGGAATTATGTAGTTCAACAGTAGAAGAATATTAATTATAGCTTAACTAAATTAAAAATAATTACATATGTTTACTTAATGGTATCAGTTTTAGGAAATGGTATTTGTAAATTAAAAATAGTTTATATATTAATTTCTATAGTGAATATTAATTAAGTTTATAATATTTAAAGCAGAATTTTGTATTTCATCTGTAGTAGAATTTTAATTATAGGTTAACTAAATTAAAATTAATCTATATATTAATTTCTAAAGTGTATATTAATTAGGTTTATATTTAAATGTTTTTCTCATTTTATAATTACACGATATTTTGTATTTCATCTGTAGTAGAATTTTAATTATAGGTTAACTAAATTAAAATTATAGGTTAACTAAATTAAAATTAATCTATATATTAATTTCTAAAGTGTATATTAATTAGGTTTATATTTAAATGTTTTTCTCATTTTATGATTACACGATATTTTGTATTTCATCTGTAGTAGAATTTTAATTATAGGTTAACTAAATTAAAATTATAGGTTAACTAAATTAAAATTAATCTATATATTAATTTCTAAAGTGTATATTAATTAGGTTTATAATATTTAAATGTTTTTCTCCGTTTATGATTACACGATATTTTGTTATATTTCATCTGTAGTAGAATTTTAATTAAAGGTTAACTAAATTAAAATTAATCTATATATTAATTTCTAAAGTGTATATTAATTAGGTTTATAATATTTAAATGTTTTTCTCAGTTTATGATTACACGATATTTTGTATTTCATCTGTAGTAGAATTTTAATTATAGGTTAACTAAATTAAAATTATAGGTTAACTAAATTAAAATTAATCTATATATTAATTTTTAAAATGTATATTAATTAGGTTTATAATATTTGAATGTTTTTCTCAGTTTATGATTACACGATATTATTAATTCCTGTCGCTTATTTAATAGGATATCCTTAGATTTCATTATTTCGAAAAGTTCTTGGGAACACAATCTACATTCATTTCTACTATTTTGATAAGGGGTGGCTCTTTTGAGCACACTCCAGGTCATGTCATATTCTATATTCCTCTTTCTATAACTATTAATTTTTTCAGCTAGAGATGTTGTATTAGCTAGTGTGGCATTTTTAAAACTATGTTTGTGGGTATTAAATCTTACCTTAAAATTGTTAGAGGTGTATATATATATATATATATATATATATATATATATACACACACATCCACATATATACTCACACATCGGCATGGTTGAATAGAAATTCTTGTTACTATGGTGTTTCACATATTTATCACTGCTACGGTATTGAGTACTCTTTTTTTCTCAACCGTCAACGGTATACGGATATATATACATGTAATATATTTATATTCATTCATGTGCGTGAGAGTACATGTGTTTTCGTGTATGCTTACACACATAGTACATTGCCTCAAGTGGATTTTTATTTAGTGCATTCTGCCCATAATCGTAAGTTCAGCAGTTCTATTCCAAGGGCTGCATTGTGTCGTTGAGCAAGACATTTTATTTCACGTTGCTCTAGTCAACTCAGCTGGCAAAAATGAGATGTGCCTGTAATTGGAAGGGTCAGCATTGCCACATTCTGTGTTACGCTGAATCTCCCTGAGAACTATGTAAAGGGTACACACCTCTGTATAATGCTCAGTCACTGGAACGTTAATTTCACAAGTAGGCGTTTCTTTTGATCGTATCAACTGGAACACTCGTCGTCGTAACTGACGTAGTGCCAGTTTCTATATAATGATGCAAGAGTGCACTGCAAGCATGCTAAATTAATTCAGTACGTTGCTTTAGTCAACTCAGCTGGCAAAATTGAGATGTGCCTGTAATTGGAAGGGTCAATTAATTCAGTACAGTGAAATATGTATTAAGTTTCATGAGGTCAATTAATGGTTTCAGTACTTTCACCTACACATACAGAATATAGAGAATCCGTTATAGACATCTCCAGATAAATAATATACAAATACCGTTCACAACAATGCATATATTATACATACTTACATGTATACACACACACACACACACACACACAAACACACACACACACACACATATATATATATATATATATATATATATATATATATATATATATAATTGTTTCTACTTTTGGCACAAGGCCAGCAATTACCCAGTACATTACTGGTACTTTATTTTATCGACCCCGTAATGATGAAAGGCAAAGTGAACCTCGGCGGGATTTGAACTCAGACCGTAAAGGGACGTAACTATGCTGGAAAGCATGGCATCCGACTCTCTACCGATACTGCCAATATATATAATATAAGATCAAAAGATGGTTAAAAGAGTTCCAAGTATATCATTATGCGCATTTTCAAAACAAATATCATCATGCGATGATATCTGTGTTTTCATCAGATAAAATAGGGATACATGATATGAAGCTTAAAAAACACTTGTGAATAGTGAAATTTTAAATCAACATATCAAACATATCAAACGCAGATATCATCCCATGATGATATTTGTTTTTGAAATGCGCATAATAAAATACTTGGAGCTCTTTTAACCATCTTTTGATCTTATATTATTTATACTCCAGTCCTACAAACTGTAGAGTGCTACTTATCCGATATTTGCATTGCTTTATTGTGCTACAATAAAACTCACCATCTACATATATATATATATATATGTATATAACAAAGGGATTGTGGTAAGGAACCAGATGGACCATAACGCACCAGTGTACTCAATGCTTAGGGTAGTAGAGTGGGAAATAGGAAAAAGTATGACCCCGACGGCAGAGCTCAAGCCGTTTCGACGGCTATTTCTGGACTGTCCAGAAATAGCCGTCGAAACGGCTTGAGCTCTGCCGTCGGGGTCATACTTTTTCCTATATATATATATATATATATATATATATATATGCAATGATATTTAATAAATGGAAACTATATTTATAAAATCATATTTATTTTATTATATATATTTCAAGGGTACCAAAAGACTTTGGTACACTTTCTTCAGATAAGATAACAAGTTTGTTTTATAAATAGAGAGATACCCAGGAAAAACATACCTTATCAGTTGGATATTCTCTCGATAGTTGAAATGTATTAGGCATTTGCATATTCACCCATAAGTTTGAAAAATCCCTAATACATTTCCACTATCCAGAGAATATCCAACTGATAAGGTATGTTTTTCCTGGGTATGTCTCTATTTATAAAACAAACATTGTATTTCATCTGAAGAAAGCGTACCAAAGTCATTTGGTACCCTTGAAATATATATATAATAAAATAAATATGGTTTTATAAATATAGTTACCATTTATTTAATATAATTGTATATATATATAATCTTCTTTATATAGTGAACTTCACATTTGGGTTAGTATAAATAAAACTGTACACCACCCAAAAAATTCTACATGTGCATATAATCATAAACGCATTGGTACGAACCCTTACACACAAACATAAATATTTCTTATAGATATATTTCTATGTATGTATTTATATATAAAAGACCGTATGTGTGTGTGGGGAGGGGGGTGATTTGGGGAGCGGGTATTTTTATCATAGAAATATACTGACAAGTATTTATGAGGTCTACATATATATTATTCTAGCATATATAGGTGCCTAGTTGAAGAACTTTATGGATATATGGACTGATAGAAACATACACAGACACACACACACACACATACTCACACATACACACTCTCTCACACACACACACATATAAATATATATATATATACATACACACATATATATATATATATATATATATATACATATATATATATATATATATATATATATATATATATATATATATATATATATATATATATATATATATATATATATATATATATATATAAGAAATGAGTATCTGGCACCACAATGACTAGACTCTAAATATTAATCAGAAATGATATGTTGTAATTTATATTCTATATTTCCATCTACCTTCTCTGTCTCTCTACCTCTCTGTTATATCTCTCTGTCTCTCTACCTCTACTGTTATATCTCTCTGTCTCTCTACCTCTAATGCTATATGTCTCTGTCTCTCTACCTCTCTGTTATATATCTCTGTCTCCCTACCTCTAATGATATATTTCTCTGTCTCTCTACCTCTCTCTTATATCTCTCCGTGTATTCCCTCGTATATCATGAAGGAGTCCAATATATTTCAACTATGATCGAAAACAATTTCCCCTCCTACAACCACTCACCCATATATATATATATATATTGTTATACTTTGGGAGGGTCATGTTGCCAATAAAAACACACGCACCAGTTGCTTTCACTTTAATTTATTATAATAAATTTATAAATTTCCGGTTGGTTGGTTGGTTCCACAACCAGATGGTTGTTTATATATTGTCAAAGTTCTTTCGTCACACATTATGTGACCTCTGCAGTGACTGGGGATTATTTTCTTTGTTTTTGAGCTTCTCCTTTGTTCTGTCCTACGCCATCTTGTTTTTGTGTGTGTTATGTGCTTAATTTGCGCATGTGCTACATCCGGGGGTCTGTGTGTGTTTATATTTGTTTATTTATTTGTTTATTTACATGTTACTGGTTGGTTGTTTGTTCTATGTGTGTGTGTGTTTTCATTTTGTCCTTAATTGTAAGTTGTGATGTTGCTGTTCCACTCATGTTTTCTATTTAATTTTGGTTGTAATTCTTTTATGTTTATTGCCTCTGTGATTTGTCTAAACATTGCGTCTTTTCTGTGTGTAGATTCTATTTTTATTTCTATGTTCTCTAATTTACCCTTATGTTCTATTTTAGCATGTTGGTAGAGTACAGATGATTCTTTACTATCTTGAAGGTCTCGCCAGTGTTCATTTATCCGTTCCCCTACACTACAAGCTGTCTCACCTATGTACACTATATTTGTGTCTCATCACCCGAACCAAATCCGCTCCGTTGATGATATAAACATCGTAGTTAAAACACCCCCACTAGAGAACAGTTAGGAATTAGAGAAAAACACAATGGAAAGCATCCAGCAAATAGCTAACTTCATCCACCAGAGTATTAGAGTTACTATAGACTACCCAAGTAAACACCCCAAACATCGATTACCTGTACTAGACACAGAGCTGTGGTTAGATACCATTAATAACAAAAAACAAATCCTCCATTCCCATTATGCCAAACCCATGACTTCCAAATATCTGATCCACCGAAACTCAGCTATTTCGGACTATACCAAAATCAACATACTGATTGCGGATTTGGTACGGGTGATGAGAAACGTGTCCCGCATGTGCAACCCTGAAGAACTAGAGAGACACATACAACACTTCATCCACCGTATGCAGTTCTCTGGTTACAATCAGAGGGATAAAATCAGAGTGTATAGAGGAGCCAGAACCAAATGGGAAAAAATGGTAAATAATGACACAAATGGGACCTGCCCCTTGTATAGGAGCACATTTTGGAATAGAATAGAAAGAACTAGGAATAAGGCTAATAGAATAAACTCATGGTATGATAGCAATACATACCAGAGTGTAATGTTCATCGATACAACCCCTAGAGGTGAATTAGCTTACAAATTTAGAAGGGCCCTAGATAAATATAAACTCAATATTAAGATAGTAGAAAGACCAGGTACCTCCGTAACAACACTTATTAGCAAGACATACCCTTTCCAAAGACCCCTCTGTATAGATAAGAAATGTATAACCTGTAAATTAAGTCTCCATATTAACTGTAAAACTAGAAACGTAGTATATAGCATAAGATGTACTGAAGGACAACGTAGAGACAAAAATATAGTGTACATAGGTGAGACAGCTCGTAGTGTAGGGGAACGGATAAATGAATACTGGCGAGACCTTCAAGATAGTAAAGAATCATCTGTACTCTACCAACATGCTAAAATAGAACATAAGGGTAAATTAGAGAATATAGAAATAAAAATAGAATCAGCACACAGAAAAGACGCAATGTTTAGACAAATCACAGAGGCAATATACATAAAAGAATTACAACCAAAATTAAATAGAAAACATGAGTGGAACAGCAACATCACAAGTTACAATTAAGGACAAAATGAAAACACACACGCACATAAAACAAACAACCAAACTGTAACATGTAAATAAACAAATAAATTAACGAATATAAACACACAGACACCCGGATGGGGCGCATGCGCAGACTGAGCACACAACACACACACAGAAACAAGATGGCGTAGGACAGAACAAAGGAGAGGCACAAAAACAAAGAAAATAATCCCCAGTTACTGAAGAAGTCACAGAATGTGTGATGAAAGAACTTTGACAATATATAAACAACCATCTGGTTGTGGAACCAACCAACCAGAAATTTATAAATTTATAAATTTATAAATTTATTATAATAAATTGAAGTGAAAACAACTGGTGCGTGTGTTTCTTATTGGCAACATGACCCTCCAAAAGTATAACAATATCGGTTTCAACACACGTTTTCTGATAAAGAATCTTGCTAAACAAATTCAGAAACGATATATATATATATATATATATATATATATATATATATATATATATATATATATATATATGTATATATATATATATATATGTATATATATATATATAATGTATAATAAACAATAAAATATAATTACCTCATTACCAGAGGGTTCCCGAATAAGACGAATACGAAAAACGTCTTCATTCGTTCATCGGACAAGGCAATTTAAAACATAGTGAAATATTTGAAAAATCTCCTCAAGAAAGGCAAGAGTTTAACGGGCAAAACAAATATATGAATAAAAGTAATAGAAGATATATATAAAAACATAAGGAAATATAGTTATGGTATGTGTATATGTATGTATATACATACACAAATGTACATATGTGTGTATGTACAAATGAATGTGTATGGTGAAAATGTGTGCGTAAGTACATATATGAGGGCAAGTATATTTGTGTATGCGTGACCACAAATACGTATATAATATGAGTTGAAAAAGAAATTGTAAGAAAATATAGTTAACACACATCCAGATACAGGTATTAAATATATACACATACGAGTATGAAAGCACGCGTATAAACATACACACACGCTTATATGCGGAAGATAAATGGGGAAGGGAGTGTAATAGTAAAAAGAAGTGTCATCTATATATATAAAACTGTGGTTGTCTGTCTGTCTATCGATTTTTGGCACACATCTCCTTTTAGAATCTCTCACGGAATTGCACCGAAATTGCGATACTTGTACGTTGAGCCCTAGCGAAGACATCGGAAAAAAAAAATTTCAAATTGACCCACCCTATGTGACGAAATCGAATATAATGTATCGATTTTTGAGCGTAAGTTATCAGTTATTTCCCTTTGTTCTGTTTACATTGAGCGTCTTACGTAAAAAATTACGCTGGCTTTAACAGTTGTCGAGCCAGCAAAATATTGACCTGCAAAATTCATCAGTTCGAACACTAAGCTTCCGTTTTGCTTCATTTCCATTTAAAAGCATTTTAAAACAATATTTTTACTTGAAAACAAGTCTATTTAAAGACTACGTAAAACAAGCAAATATTTCGTCGTTAGGCGTACAGACAGACAGTTGTGCAGACAGACAGTCGTGCAGAGAGGTGATATACGCGTGCAGACAGACAGTCGTGCAGAGAGGTGATATAGGCGTGCAGACAGACAGTCGTGCAGAGAGGTGATATAGGCGTGCAGACAGACAGTCGTGCAGAGAGGTGATATAGGCGTGCAGACAGACAGTCGTGCAGAGAGGTGATATAGGCGTGCAGACAGACATCTATATATATAAAGCTGTGGTTGTCTGTCTGTCTATCGATTTTTTGGCACACATCTCCTCTTAGAATCTCTCACGGAATTGCACCGAAATTGCTATACTTGTACGTTGAGCCCTAGCGAAGACATCGGAAAAAAAAATTTCAAATTGACCCACCCTATGTGACGAAATCGAATATAATGTATCGATTTTTGAGCGTAAGTTATCAGTTATTTCCCTTTGTTCTGTTTACATTCAGAGTCTTACGTAAAAAATTACGCTGGCTTTAACAGTTGTCGAGCCAGCAAAATATTGACCTGAAAAATTCATCAGTTCGAACACTAAGGTTCCGTTTTGCTTCATTTCCATTTAAAAGCATTTTAAAACAATATTTTTACTTGAAAACAAGTCTATTTAAAGACTACGTAAAACAAGCAAATATTTCGTCGTTAGGCGTGCAGACAGACAGTCGTGCAGAGAGGTGATATACGCGTGCAGACAGACAGTCGTGCAGAGAGGTGATATAGGCGTGCAGACAGACAGTCGTGCAGAGAGGTGATATAGGCGTGCAGACAGACAGTCGTGCAGAGAGGTGATATAGGCGTGCAGACAGACAGTCGTGCAGAGAGGTGATATAGGCGTGCAGACAGACATCTATATATATAAAACTCTGGTTGGCTGTCTTGTCTATCGATTTTTGGCACACATCTCCTCTTAGAATCTCTCACGGAATTGTACCGAAATTGCTATACTTGTACGTTGAGCCCTAGCGAAGACATCGGAAAAAAAAAATTTCAAATTGACCCACCCTATGTGACGAAATCGAATATAATGTATCGATTTTTGAGCGTAAGTTATCAGTTATTTCCCTTTGTTCTGTTTACATTGAGCGTCTTACGTAAAAAATTACGCTGGCTTTAACAGTTGTCGAGCCAGCAAAATATTGACCTGCAAAATTCATCAGTTCGAACACTAAGCTTCCGTTTTGCTTCATTTCCATTTAAAAGCATTTTAAAACAATATTTTTACTTGAAAACAAGTCTATTTAAAGACTACGTAAAACAAGCAAATATTTCGTCGTTGGGCGTGCAGACAGACAGTCGTGCAGAGAGGTGATATAGGCGTGCAGACAGACAGTCGTGCAGAGAGGTGATATAGGCGTGCAGACAGACAGTCGTGCAGAGAGGTGATATAGGCGTGCAGACAGACAGTCGTGCAGAGAGGTGATATAGGCGTGCAGACAGACATAACTGATAATTTGGTTACGCTAATGTTTTTCTCTGCGTTGCAGTGTTTACATTTTCGATCTTTGTTAATAAATAACCAGTGCAGTTTCTATCCCCAGCATCCTCTTTTGTTATAACATTCGGGTTATCGTTATGTTTTCTTAACTTCATAAGGCATATTGTTGGTTGAGGGAATATTAATCAAAAACACCCCATGCAAGTCTGCACAGTAGACACTACAGTTTTTAAGCCAAAAAAGAAACTTAACATTGTAACTTTAACACAGCTACTGAGCGACCCCGAGCAACGCCGGGCTTTACTGCTAGTTCTCGATATATGTATAAAAATGAAACAATATATGAGAATGAAAGATTTTTTTTTAAATCAAAGAGAAAGTAAGAGGGAGGGGTTATCAATTAACACTAGGAAAAATAAAACAAACATAGGTACGCACGTACACACATACACATATATAATATATATATATACATATAAATACGTACAGACAAAAGCGCATGCAAGCGTACATACATACACACGAGGCACGTATATATATATATCGCCACATGTATATCTAATCACACGTACGTACGCGACTATATATATATGTGTATACATACACACCCATACACACACATACATACACATATATATACATACATATACACATACATTCACCCACATATACACACATGTATAAATAAGTATGTAAAAAAAATAGATATAAAAAAACACATACACACATATATATACACGTACGCACGCACACATACGGAGGCGTTCGTATACATATACAGAACGTATACACACATATGCACACTCACACGCATAGATACAAATTATAACCCAGCCGTATGAATAGATGAGTACAAATATAAAATCGGCTGCGAAACAACAGAATATATCTGGAGTGAAAACGCAAGTGACAAGTGATATCAGGTAGTGAATGAAAATGGGGAAGTAAAATATGGAATGTAAAGATATTAGGTAAGTGAATCAAAAAGTAGGGTGGGGAGGGACTTGACTGGTGGATATAACAATAAAGTTAAAAATGAAAGTAAGTCAGAAAGAGAGGTCTGTAAAGAGGATAATTTAAGGAAAGTGAAGAACAAGAGTTTATGAAGGATAAGTATCTGAAAATGAGTTAAGTTTATATGAGCTGGAGAGCAAGTGTGATTTCATGTGTGGGCAACTGGTGAAAATGTCTGTTTTTGCGTTTAGGCAGTTTGTGGTGATTTCAGTTCTGTAAAATCCAATATTTTTCACTTATGCAGAGTGTGCATCTTCTTGTTCCTCTTGCATATTCTTTAGATTGGTTCAAAATTGACCAATCCAATTCATATTGGATACCTTGGTCTTTCAAATCCCATATTCTGCTAGCCAGAGCTGTTGTAAATCTTTGTTCTGGATGTCGAAAAGATGCGACATGTGAGTAATAACGCGTTTTGAATTTGTCTTGTGTCATACCCACATATCGTTCGCTGGTGGCTGGTAGGTTGTTGCTGGTGGTTGTCACTTTAGGCGCATATACAATGGCTTTGGTGTTACGTTTACCTTGTAATGGGCATTCAATTTTGACTCTACAGGAACAATTTTGATGTTCTCTGGGTGTTTTCTTATTGATGATATACGATTTAATAGGGGGACCGCAGGAGTATCTAATTTTGACACAGTTTCTATTGAAGATCTTATAGTATCTATGTGTTCTAGGGAAATGTTTATCTAAGAGCTCTAGAAATGTTTTGCCTACATTAGTTTTAACTGCTAGAGAGTAGGGGGGTGTGAACCAGATTATTTTTCTTTTCTTATTATTATGTTTAAAGGAGTTAGTATTGTTGGGTATATACTTAATCGGTTCGCTAAATCCGCTATTTTGAAGGGCTTTATTATAGTAGGGAGATGCCTTATTGAAAATAGCTTCTGAGGAAGAGAGGGTGGAGATCCTACGGCTAATATTAGGGATAAGGTTTTTAAAAACTATGGCAAGAGCCTTTATTTATATATTTTACATTTTCATTAGGTTTTTTGTGCGTTTATAAGAAGCAGTAGGCAGATCTAGGTTTATATCTAGAACATTAACATTGGAAAGGTTAGTTTCAATAGTAATTTTAAGATTAAAACTAGCGAAGGTTTTTATTAAGTCTTTCCTTAATCTATCTAAGTTATGGCCTATGGTGGGGTGGGAAAGTATTAGACGATCGTCGCGGTAAAGCCCAAAAATATCGTTAGGGAATTTCTCTTTAAGTGTCTGTAGAAGGAATAGGCCGACTAAATCACAAACATCGGCACTGTCAAAAGAACCCATTGAGACATCGAATGGGTCCTCTGGGTTAGATATTTTTACCCAAGTGCCATTACTAGTAAAAGGTAGAGTGTTTCTAGCATGCATGATGACATTCTCTTCAATATCAGAAATATTAATAAACTTCCTAGCGAAATTTAAGGCTTTCGCTAAAAGAGGGTGAGTAATAGACGGGTAGAAGTCTACAACGTCAAATTGGGTGAATCTAGAACTATTTTCATCTTTAATATTATTAAACCAATGTACTACGGAAGAGCTATTTATCCATTGGAGTAATTCAGACTTACTTCTAATCTATGTGTTTATATTATTTAAACATTTTTTGCTAGCAAGGCCGATATCAGTCTTAGCAGCGTTGATTAATCTACAACTAGGACGATTAATAAAATCAGGTTTGTGATCTTTGATGGTGGTATAGGCATTGCGATTACAAGTTTTTCTGTTCTATTATCTATTTTTAAAACACAAGCTAATTCTTTAGCTTCCTTATTTGTAATATTATACGTGTTTATATTAGCTATTTGGTATTTAGAGGTGATATTATCTATTAATAGTTGGTCATGTAACTTATTATTAACTTCGTATAAGTTTTTAGTTTTGTCGGAGAAAATGAACTTATTTGTAGAGGATTTGAATATTGAAATATCATTAGATAGTTTAGATTGAAAAGGGTTAGAGTACTTACGAAATTTGATATTGTTGATTAAATTAACTAAGTCTAGTTCAAAAGCGGTCATATCTTTTACTCGTTGTGGGTATTTATGAGTTTTGATATCAAAATGTTCTGTAGAGTCCCTATTAAATTGTCAACCGAGAAACAAAGCTTTCCATCTCATTCATTTAACAACTTTCTCTACTTTGTCTATCAGCATTTTCGTGTAGGAAGGGTGTTGGGATATTCTTGATAGAGTAATCCAAAGGATATTTATACAAGTTCAGTATTGGTTTAAAATCCTATTGACTGAAGAGTGCTCGACTTTAAAAGGGCTGGAAGGTGCCAATCTCATAAAAGGCTGGTTTATAATTTGTATCTATGAGTGTGAGTGTGCATATGTGTGTATACATTCTGTATATGTATACGAACGCCTCCGTATGTGTGCGTGCGTATGTATATATATGTGTGTGTATGTGTGTTTTTTTTATATCTATGTTTTTTACATACTTATTTATACGTGTGTGTGTATGTGGGTGAATGTATGTGTATATGCATGTATATATATGTATATGTATGTGTATGTATGGGTGTGTATGTATATATATATATATATATATATATATATATATAGTCGCGTACGTACGTGTGATTAGATATACATGTGGCGATATATATATATATATATATATATACGTGCCTCGTGTGTAGGTATGTACGCATGCATGCGCTTTTGTCTGTACGTATTTATATGTATATATATATTTTTATATATGCGTATGTGTGTACGTGTGTGCCTATGTTTGTTTACATATATCGAGAATTACACTTCTTTTTACTATTACACTCCCTTCCCTCTTTATCTTCCGCATATAAGCGATCGCGCGTGTGTGTATGTTTATACACGTGCCTTCATACTCGTATGTGTATATATTTAATACCCGTATCTTAATGTGTGTTAAAAATACTATCTTACAATTTCTTTTACAACTCATATTATATACGTATTTGTGGTCATATATACACAAAAAAACTTGCCCTCATATACGTACTTACGCACACATTTTCACCATACACATGCATTTGTACATACACACATATGTACATTTGTGAGTGTATATACATACATATACACACACCCTAACTATATTTCCTTATTTTTTTATATATCTCTTGCATTACTTTTATTTATATATTGTTTTGCCCGTTAAACTCTTGCCTTTCTTCAGGAGATTTTTCAAATATTTCACTATGTTTTAAATTGCCTTGTCCGATGGCGAATGAGGACGTTTTTCGTATTCATCTTATTCGGGAAACCTCTGGTAATGAGGTAATTATATTGTATTGTTAATTATACATTAAATTTAACTCTGGTACTTACATAGAGCACTCTTCACTCCTATGACTTTTTCAATTTACAACGAAAACTTCAATACTTATATATATATATATATATATATATATATATATATATATATATATATATATATATATATATATATATCATCATCATCATCATCATCATCCGCATCGTTTGCATGTTCCACGCTTGCATGGGTTTAGACGGGAGTGTTCCCACTTGAGGCAAGAGTGGTTGTCATTGCTCGCATAGGACTGTCTGGCGGGTTTTCTACAGCTGGATGCCCTTCCTAACACCAACCACATTTACAGTGTGGGGCTGGGAGGTTTTTACCGTGTTGCCTACACGGCCACATTACAGCGTGGACTGTGTGTTTTTTTGTCGTGACACCTACACGATCTCATTTGTTTCGGACTGGATGTTGTGGCACCAACATAACTTTACATTGAAAGGGGCGATGTGGATTGACGGGGGTGTATTTTGTTAGAGATGCTTACTGACTGTAGTAGGTTTTACTTTGTATTTAGGTAAGGCGGGTCTTCTCTATTACTGAGTACCGCCAAAGGTCTCGGTCCAGTGACATTGTCTTGGAGAGGTGTAAGTGTGTGAGGTCGGAATTTATCAGCTCGTCCCAGGTTTTTCTGGGTCTGCCTACTCCGTGGCTACAGTCTATCTTTATTGCCCTGCACTTTGTTATACAGCTGTCGTCTTTCATGCGCATCACGTGACCATACCAACGTAGCCTTCTCTCGAGTAAACAACATCTGATCCCTCTTATTTCTAATTTTTTCCTTAGTTCCTTTGCCGTTCACGTATATTACTATTACACATCCAGCGGAGCATGCAAGCTTCGTTCCTCTCTAGTCTGCATATATCCCCTGCACACAATGCCCAGATCTCACTGCCATGCAACATTGCTGTTCGTATGCAGGCATCATACAACCTGCCTTTCATTTTTAGGGAGAACCCTTTAGCGGCTAATAGTGGTATAAGCTCTCTGAACTTTTTCCATTCAGTTCTGACTCTAGCTACTGTACTTTCAGAGAACCCTCCCCCACTGCTGATTTCGTCACCCAGGTAACGGAAGCTGTCCACTATTTCTATAGAACCCTCTGCGCAATTGAGAGAGCTAGTATTTGTGGGCACTTGCTGCTACTTATTGCACCAGAGCACCGGCCACATGTAAAATCTATGTTCTTAGTTAGCTTACCTGTGATCCCACTACATCTTTTATGCACCCATACTTTGCATTTGGGACATAAAATGGAGATTCTACCTACGCCTTTCCTACACACTGAGCATGGCCATTTCCCGGAAGGGACCGGCGCCTTATATTCTTTCCTACAAACTAGAACTTTAGTCTTAGCCAGGTTAATTTTAATGCCTTTTGATTCTAAGCCGTGCTTCCATGTTTGGAATTTCTTCTCTAGCTCGGCCATTGATTCAGCTATGAGGGTTAGATCATCTGCGTATAGGAGTTCCCATGGGGAGCCGATCTGAAACTCCTCTGTTATAGCCTGAAGGGCAATAATAAATAGTAGGGGGCTAAGAACAGAGCCCTGATGGACACCAACTTTTACGCTAAACTCTTCACTATATTCGTTGTTAATTCTATCCTTGCTGACTGTTTCTTTATACATGGCTTGTATAGCTCTCACACACCATTCGTCAACACCTAGTTTTCTAAGAGCCCACCAGATAATGGAAAGGAGGACTCTGTCGAAGGCTTTCTCCAAGTCGACAAAAGCTAAGTATAGGGGTTTACTTTTAGCTAGGTATTTCTCCTGTAGTTGTCGTACAATGAAAAGAGCGTCTGTGGTACTTTTGCCTGACACAAACCCGAACTGCATTTCATCTAGATCAATTCTCTCTATGATTAGTTGCGCTATTGCTTTTTCCGTGACCTTCATGACCTGGTCGATTAATTTAATGCCTCTATAGATACTCCTATCTAGGGCGTCTCCTTTACCCTTGTAACAGTTAACGATGATGCTGCTACGCCAGTCCTTCGGAACAACCCCATTCTGTATGACTTGGTTTACTATCCGGGTGACCATGGTGTGTCCCACCGTTCCAGAGGTTTTCAGCATCTCAGCAACTATTTCCGAAGGCCCAGCCGCCTTACCCGTCTTCATATCTTTGATTGCAATACTTATTATACTACCTTCGACTAACACTGCTGGTCCCTCTATTGGGTCGATATGGGGGAGACTGTCTTTCTCCCATTTATTCTCCCCATTTAGTAGCCTTTCGTATTGACACTTCCAAGCTACCTTCTTATCAGCGTCAGTGATGGCAAGAACGCCATCATCGTTAAGTACACACTTCTTCCCGACAATATCAGGGTTTTCCTTGACACATTGCCTAGCAACCCTGAACACCTCACGTTTTTGGTCCTCGCGTTGTAGAACATGCTTGAACTTTCTTTCCTCTGCTTCCCTTCTTGCGAAGTACACTTGTCTCGTAGCTTCCCTCCTGGCCACTTGATAGTCTTCTCTACTTCCCCCATCCCGCCATGCTTTCCAAGCATGCTGTTTGGCCTTGATTGACCCCTCCACCTTACTGTTCCACCACCATGTTACTCTCCTCCTGCCTACAGGCTTGCTCCAGCCACAGACTTCGTCTGCCACCATCAGCAGGTTTGCTTTCAGGAATACCCACTGTTCCTCTACATCGTACGACTCTAATTGCTCTTCCTTACTGTCGAAAGCATCAAGTAATATGCTTTAAAATTTATTTCTGGCTGTGGGTTCCTTTAGCTTCCATATTTTTCTCCTGAGGATAGTCCTCTTCTGCTGTCTAGTACGTCTCGTCCTGACTATGAGGTCGCTAATTATCAGTCTATGTTGGGAGATGCATTCTTCATGGGGGAGTGATGTAGTGTTTACAACAGACACTCAGTCACGTCTTCTGGTAAGGATATAATCTACCGGGCTGGTATGTTCCCCTGATCTGTAGGTGATCAAGTGATTGTCTCGTTTTTTGAAGTTAGTGTTACAGATATTTAGGTTATTTGCATCACAGAATTCCTGGATTCTAGAGCCTTCCTCGTTTCTAGTACCAAAACCATAGCCTCTGTGGATTCCGTCATAGCCGTCACAATGTTGCCCAACGTGGCTATTTAGGTCGCCAGCAATAATTATATAGTCACTGTCGATTATTTGGGAGGTAGTGAGCATCAGTGTCTCATAGAATCTGTCTTTTATAGCGCCAGGCAGTCCGGATTGGGACGCGTATGCAGATATTACTGTCACAGTAGTTCTGTTTAGAACAAGTCTTATTTTAATTATTCTGTCATTCACTCTATTTACATCTATTATCTTATCCACCCATTTTTCTGCTAACATGATTCCTACCTATATATATATATATATATACAAGCAAATTATAAACGTATACATGTAAGTATGTTTTTGAAACGGTGCGCGAGTTTGAAATTAGAAATTATTAGCTTTCACCGTATTTTAGACTAAAGAAATTTCTAGCCTGATAGTGGGGTTTATAACCGTCGGAGAAATGGAAAAAGATGAGTGTTGGTGTATATATATACACCCTAAATTATAGCTTTAAATAATTAGCTTTTAATGAATTCCCTTTTCTTTCAACCAATGACATCCACCCATCCCACCCCTCTCTCCTACCAGCAGAAAAAAGATATAAATACCACCATATTTACTTGGACAGTCAGATTCCTGATGATTTCTCACAAATGAACAGTTCTAGCCCTGTATAATCTCTCTCTCTCTCTCTCTCTCTCTCTCTCTCTCTCTCATATATATATATATATATATATATATATATATATATATATATATATATATATATATAACAGTTGAGAATATATAGTTTTCTTGTCTGTGTAAATATGTTGACTAGTCTCATTTGCATATGAAGATGCATAAGTTGACTCAACTTATAATAGAATAGAATTCTCGACTGTTTTCCAGTCCAGCAGTCGCAAGTGTGGGAGGGATCGTCCTGAGGGGGACCAGTTAAGTCATAAATTCATCGACTATTGTCCTCCTTGAAATAACAATGAAATATTTATTTAATAATAATAACAGAAGAAACGAGATAGTCACGGTTGGGTGGCTTTTCATCGAAAGTTTACTTGAACAAATCTACACAAAGGCTAAACAACAACTAAAACAATAACGGGAGGTGGGGGCCGGGTCTGTGGACGTTCTACGCATTGGGAATATCTGCCAGTGCTCTTATGAAATATATATATATATATATATATATATATATATATATATATATATATATATATATATATAAAGAGAGAGAGCGAGGGTGTGAGTGAGAGAGAGAAAGGGAGAGAGGGAGAGAGAGAGAGAGAATTAGGATTTAACTTCAGGAATAGCTGTATACATATATGTATAGAAATTTCGTATTTCTAAAGAAACACGGTATGTTTTCAGGTAAAATTTTAGAAAGCCGTGAAAACATACCGCGTTTCTTTAGAAATACGAAATTTCTATACATATATGTATACAGCTATGCCTGAAGTTAAATCCTAATTCTCTCTCTCTCTCCCTCTCTCCCTTTCTCTCTCTCACTCAACCCCCCCCCTCTCTCTCTCTTTATATATATATATATATATATATATATATATATATATTTCATAAGAGCACTGGCAGATATTCCCAATGCGTAGAACGTCCACAGACCCGGCCCCCACCTCCCGTTATTGTTTTAGTTGTTGTTTAGCCTTTGTGTAGATTTGTTCAAGTAAACTTTCGATGAAAAGCCACCCAACCGTGACTATCTCGTTTCTTCTGTTATTGTTATTAAATAAATATTTCATTGTTATTCATCCGTCAAAGAATTTCGGCGTAATAATGGTTTCCGATTTAGGCACAAGGCCAACACTTTTGCGGCAGGTAAAAATCGATTTACTTCACCTCAGTGCGTTACTGGTACTTTATTTTATCGACCACTAAAGGATGAAAGGCAAAGTTAACCTCTGGAGGATTGAATGCAGAACGTAAAGGGACGCAACTATATGCCGATAATCATGTTGTCCGATGCTCTACCGTTACTGCCAACCGCTACCCTGAATTTCTCTGTAATAGTGATGGCAATGCAGAGAAAGAGGAGAGGAAGAATAATTAATAGATGGAGTTGATGATGATGATGATGATGATGATGATGATGATGATGACGGTAGAGATGAAGACAATCACGATGTTTATATAATCATGTCGATGATGATGATAATGAAAACGTTGGTCATACTGATGATGTTGATGTTGGTGATGTTGGCCTTGATGTTTAAGATGATGATTATGACAATCATGATGATGATGATGATGGTGATGTTCTTATTGTTTAAAACGATGATGATAGTGGAGATGTCCTTTTTTGCTTAAGACGATGATGATGATAATGATGATCATACCGGTGATGGTATTGTTGATATTAAGATGATGATGATAACGATAATGATGATGGTAGTGATGATGTTGTTCATATGGATGATTGTGATGACGCTGAAGAGTATGGTAAAGGAAAACATTCTGATGGTAACGATGATGGTGATGATAATGGTGACGATTATGGTGATGATGATGGCGACAACGATGACGGCGACGTTCATGGTTAACGATGTTAGTGATGATGATGATGATGATGATGATGATGATGATGATGATGATGATGGTGACGATGATAGGGATGATGATGGCGACGATGATGGCGACGATGATGGCGACGATGATGGTGATGATGATGGCGAAAATATAGCACATTAGAATTCATATCTCTATAAATTAAAACACCTCAGAACATTTCTTGTTCTTAAGAAGCAATATTTTACTTTAGTTCCCATGGATGTTCCCTGCTTCTCTATAATAGAATTATTCTAATCACAGAATTATTTGAGATGTAACTCTGATAATTCCCATCGTTCGTTTTAAATCCTATTTCTTCGAGCTCTATTCTTCTATCTTATTCTTCTCTCATCTTCTCTGGCTATCACATTTCTTTCTTTCTTTGTTTTGCTTTCCCTTCTCGTGTGGTTATATTTGTTGCATAATTTATTTTATATTATCATTAATATTATTATTATTGTTCGTGGTATCCTCTTCCCTCAAATTTGTTTCAATTTCTTGACGAGTCTCTTCCAGATATTTAGCGTCTCATCTCACATGTACACTCACCCCTATCACCACACGCCCTCACGCATTCTCCCTCTCTTTCTCTCTCACCCCACCCTTATTATTATTATTATTATTATTATTATCATTATCATTATTATTATAATTATTATTATTATTATTATTATTATTATTATTATTATTATTATTATTGGCGACCTACGTAGGAAATCGTATTATCGTGAGCTCCGCAAAGGTTTGTTGTTTTCAGTTGTTTAAAATTGCTATTTATGGAAAATTGTTATTGTTAACTGTTTATAAGTGCACATACATTGCTTTCTGAAAAAGACACTCACAAAGATTGGGGCATTGAGCCCAAACTTTAAACTTTTATAATTATCAAACAAAACATTTCTTTGAAAAAATCATGTACGACTCACAGTTACACCAAGCAGCTGAGATCCTTCCTCACAAACTAACACCTCACACCAACACGACGAAACCGTCCTGCACGCACTCGTCCAGTGTTTGAGCATTGCTGACTTGTGGGTTTATGTCGAACACCTGCTGTCGCGTGTAGGACGGATCCGGCTATCAGCTGAGTACATTGTGAGGATTGCCCCGCCCTCTTCCTTTAGCCGGGAAGGGCAGGCAGTTTTTATCTGTCTGGTGGCCATGGCGAAAGAGATAGTATGGTGGACACGTTTGAAAGGGCTGAAGACGAGCACTTACCTCTTCGGTGATGCTCTGATTAACTTTTTCAAATTTCATTTGAAAAGGAAAATCAGGGTAGAGAGGGAAGTGCTCTCTTCCCAGCATTTTGTTGAAAGATGGGTGAGAGAAGCAAGTATGGCCCGAGTGAATGGGCCTACTCTGAGTATGTGCCTGTAAATTAAAGGTGGAAAACTGGGAGAAGGCACTTTCCCTTGTGGTCAGGGTCACTGTGGCCTTTTAATGGGCTTTCTCCACAAATGTCCCTCGGAAGTCTCCCCCCTATTGGGGAATTTTTCATTGTTATTTTTTTGTTACATCCTCTGTTTTTGTTTTTTTACACGCAGAAATGCCCATTTGTACCGCCTGTATTGTCCTGTACTGTCCTTAATGTCTACTTTATGTAAACCCTTGTGGTTAATAAATAAATCATTATTATTATTTTTATTGTTTTTATTATTATTATTATTATCATTATTATTACCACCAACAAGAATATTATCATCATCATCATCATCATCATCATCATCATCATCAATACCATCATTAACATCATCTTCATCATCATCACTATCATCATTTACAATCATTTACCATAATTGGTATTGATTTTTTTATTCTGTGTTCTATTTGTAAAAGATGAAAATTTCTGTTCGACAAACAGGAATGCAATATGAAATATTCAATTCCGGCTTTTGTTGGGGCTGCAAGCATTTTCTATTCTGGTAACAGCTCAAGGGTCCCCAATACATTTTTATTCCGTTCGCCTTAAAGCAGCTACTGGAACCAATGGGTCTGTTTAAACAGAATTTCTTCCCCAAAAAAACAAATTCTCTAAACATTCACTATTTTTATTTAAGTTTCCTTTTATTTGTTTCATTGTGTATGCGTCTTTCTCTCGCTCTCTCCTCTTTCTGTCGCTCTCTTACTCCCTCTCGCTCTGTATATATAAATAAATATATATATATATATATATATATAATAAATCTGTATATGTGAGTTTGTGGCACCATATATACATATATATATATATGTGTGTGTGTGTGTGAATGTGCCTGTTTGTGAAACCATGCTAGTGTGTGCGTGAGAGATCTTGGGAATCCGGCTTTATATAATGTTTTGCCTAAATTTTAAAAAGTTTTTCTGTTATTTCCCAATATATTTTTTTTATGTTTTCATTGATGAAACACCAATTATAGTAAATTTTATTAATAAATCACCAAATTTAATTATTTAGTTCCGAGGATTTCGTAATTTTATTGATTTATTATTACTATTATTATTTTTGTTCTTATTTTGGTTTTTTGATAAAAATATAAAAGTTTAGGAATGCTACTGGTCAAGAGTAAATTGAAAAGATCTTGAAAATATAACGTAAAATATCTTCTTGAAGGGTTTGGTGACTAACGTGTAGGAGGATGGCATTTTATGAGCGGTTTTAGAAATGCAAGCTCCCTTTCTATATTACCTCACTTTACAACGAAGTATCGTAAGTGTGTAATGTATGCTTGAATGAATAGGACTCTATTAGGTTAAAATCTAAAACAAAGAATTTTATGTTGGTGTACATTCGGACGAAGTAATAATTAAATGTTTTCCTCCTTACTGTTCTACCTATTTCTCTCTCTAGATCTCTCCATCTGACCATCCCCCCACTCTCTATCTATATATCTTCGCTTCTTCTCACCCTCACTGTCGTTCCTGTTTATTCATTCATTACCTTTTTCTATTCTTCTCTCATCTCCTCTCCTCTTTTCTCCTTGCATTTCTCTGTGTCTTCCTTCACCTATCCCACTCTCCCTCTTTTCTTTCCCTATCCCTCCAGTTTTGGGAGCCCTTAAAGAATCTAAAGGCACAACCTTTCACTGCTGACTGAGCAGTGACGAAAGCCAGTGTCAGAAACATGTGTTCTGTCACCACTGAAAAGAAACTGTTCAATTTTGTTTCCAATAGATATCCTGCGTTATTGTATATATAACCATGAGCTGACTCCCTCATGTTAGTTTAGACTTAAACCATTTCAAAATGGCGATAACGGTTTTCACATTATTCGATAATGTGTCAATAAATGTAGTGATTGATGTTGATATGAATGGAGTGTGAAAAGGCGTTGAAACAGGATTCGTTTACTTGACAACAGCCAAGACAACTGTGAAGGGTTGTGCGAGGAATAACTTGGTTAAAAACTAATCTGTAAACGTTAATGCAACTATATTACTTAGTTGGACGATCAATGAATACTTTTTATTTAGCCACTCACCTTTCTTTCATTTATCAATGAAAATAGCCAAAGCTTTGACAGTTGACGTCAGAAATCTCTATCATATTTTGCAAATAATAACCAAGAATAGATTCATAGAAAACTGATTGCATCGCATTTATATATCGGTATATAAATAAATATTTATATATATATATGTTTATATATATATATATATATATATGTGTGTGTGTGTGTGTGTGTGTGTGTGTGTGTGTGTGTGTGAGTGTGTGTGTGCGTGTGTGTGTGTGTGTGTGTGTGTGTGTGTGTGTGTATAATGCTGTGGTAGAATCCCAACATTGAACCGGGCTGATTCAGCTTGATTTCCAACAAGTATTTCCATGCAATTCCGGACTCGCTCTTGGGATTCAAGGCCTTCTCTCTATCCATATTACATGTCATCATGTATTGAGTACTATCTTGACACATTGTATTCCCGTTTCTTTATGTGATTGGATATGTTGATGTATAGGAGGTGATGCTCGTGTATCAGGACTTGGTTGATATGGAGTAGTCCTTGGTGCAGATTTGTCACATGACGTATGACCGAAATCTGACATGTTATGCCTCATACAGAATCAGAAGGTGGCACCTGCGATCCTTTTAATCGACCCAAGATAGGATGAGAGAATGCATGAACTTTTATTTACACTACTAACAAGGCTAGAATCATTACAGTATAGTCGACTCTGCTAAATCGGATAATGGTATGAAAGCGGATGATAAAGACATATCTATGAAAACCACCAAGGCTCGTTTAGAAGACTTTGGTTCAGCTAAGAATATGTTGATAAAGTACTTGCATATGAAGTATAACAGTGTGATTAAAGCCCAAACAACTTAATTACAAAGTGAATTTCTAAACAAGAGACCCATAGCAAAACCCATTGATTCAAGACTAGAAATATGTTGGAGATAAATTTTGACGGGTTAAGTAAAGGAATTGAACTGATATACTGAAAACTGAGAAATCAAAGACAAAGTTAAAACATTGCCAAATAGATATCAGAGCATAGCGGAGAGAAAATAAAATACTAGATAGAAAAGAATGGTGCACTCTACTGCTTCTGCCATGCCAGAGAACTAGCTATAATGTGTATTACTGGTACTTATTGTTTCCAAAATTAAGTGCAATGGATTTGCAGAATTGGTTGAGCGTCAGATAACATGATTTACAACACAGAATAATGTCATTCACATTCTGAGATTAAATCCTGCCGAATTTAGCGTTTCGATTCATCCTTGGAATAGAAACCAGAAACGCACTGTGGGTGTTTAATCGATAGTACCTTCCCCAAAACTTGGGCCTAAACCAGAACCATCATTAGTGGCAGTTGATTGCTAGAATCGGTAGCGCATCGAATGCGATGCATTGCATTATTCCTTTACGGTCTTCTACATTCTGATTTCAAATTCCGACATCGTCAAATTTAACCTTCATTCATTCGTGGTTGATAAACAAAAGCCTCTCTAAAGTGCTGTGATCGGAGAATTATTGACTTTCGAATTCCCCTAAAACTGTTGGCTTTGTACCTAATTTAGAACGACTTACTCTAAAAATTACACTGAACTAAAAAAAATAAACATTAGCTTGCTCACAACTAGGGAAAGATGGGATTTGAGCTGGAGAACGAACAGAAATTAAGGAATTATAAAACATCGTATCATTGTATGCATCATCTCCTTCTGCTTTGTCAGCCGTTCTAATTCTCAATATGACAGCAAATAGTCTACACACAAGCACGTGTGTACACACGTGTATTCACATACTATAGAAAATGTCAGTCAACATCGCTGGTTGTTAATATTGATTTTGGCTGAATTTTCAAAATAATCCACTTCCGATTCTCTGCGGATTATTCTGAAGTGTTTGATTAAAAAGAGGATAACAGTTATTCGTCTACGCTAGGTCAGATCAGATATGTAGGATTGTTGCCTAATTTTGCACCAACATTATTTTTAGAAAATAAATATTTTTAAGAATTAAAACCTACATCAGATATGACATATATTCTATATTCATGGCTTAACTTTCAATTTCTATTGTTTATTTTTATCTAATTTATTTTTTTTTTTTTTAGTAATTTCCGAAATCTTTTATCATACATTCAGCTTTATCTTTTTTTCAATATATTTTATGTTGACGAAATTAAATTCTTTACTAACAAACTGATTCCTATTTTGAAAAGGTGTTATGTACTTGGTAGTTTATACTGGATCCTAAATATTGATTGTTTATAGACATGATAGTCACAGCTTAAGACAACATGCTCCCTGGCATATAGTTACACCCATTTGCGTTCAGAGTTCGAATCCCGCCGAGGTTAGCTTTGCCTTTCATCCTTACGGGGTTCGATGAAATAAAGTATCAATAACGTACGGGGTCGATTCGATAAATTGTTCTCCCCCACAAAAAGTTTTTGGGTTTTCTGCCCAAATCAGAAGCAATTAAATGGCGGTGGATTCACAGTATCGGTAGAGCGTCGGAGGCCATGCTTTACAGCATACAGTTACTGCAATTTAACGTTCTGAGTTCAAGTCCCACCGAGGTTAGCTTTGCCTTTCATCCTTACGTGGTCGATATAAGAAAGTACCAGTAACGCACTGGTGTTGATTTAGTCGACTTTCTCCTCCCCTTAAATTGCTCGCCTTGTATCGCTAGAGTGTCGGACGCCATGCTTTCCAGCATAGTTACGTCCCTTTACGATCTGAGTTCAAATCCCGCCGAGGTTGACTTTGCGTTTCATCCTTACGGGGTTGATAAAATAAAGTACCAGTAATACACTGGGATAATTGCTGGCCTTGTGCCAAAAGTAGAAACAATTATTATTATTATGATTATTATTATTATTATTATTATTATTTAGTCTATCAAAATAAATCCTGGTAGAGAATAATATCAATAGTTGTCTAATTAAGAACACAAATAAATCTTTAATGAGTAACTAGCAACATTAGGTAATGAACACAAGTAACGGTAATTAGCTTGCGCAGGTATTTTATCAGATATTAAGTATTGGTGTTTGCTGTTGTTGTTGTTGTCGTCGTTTCTATTATATTGTTTTTGTTAGTTGTTACCTATTCTTTCCTGTTAATGTATCATTAACATTTTATTGCTCACAGAAGGAATAAATTGGTGAATGGAGTCGAAAAAGTAGAGAATTATGTTGTAAGAAAAATTTTACATCAGCCACAGCACCAGCAGAATTAGTAGTAGTAGTAGTAGTAGTAGTAGTAGTAGTAGTAGTAGTAGTAGTAGTAGTAGTAGGAGCAGCAGCAGCAGCAGCAGGAGTAGTAGTAGTAGTGGTGGCGATGGTGGTGATAATAATTGCAGTAGTAGTAGTAGTAGCATTAGTAGTAGTAGTAGTGGTGGAGTTAGTACTAGTAGTAGTAGTAGTAGTAGTAGTAGTAGTAGTAGTAGTAGTAGTAGTAGTAGTGGTGGAGTTAGTAGTAGTAGTAGTAGTACTAGTAGTAGTAGTAGTAGTACTAGTAGTAGTAGTAGTATTGGTTGTAGTAAGAAAAACAACAAAGTAATTGGTATAGATAAAATATATCTTCCATTAATTAGCCACAGTTTTCAATATGATCAAATGTAAATAACATTAGTAAAGAAATCTAGACATGAGAAGTAGGGGTACTACTGACGTAATGAATTATTTAAAGTACATTTCCTTAAATTTGATATATACTGGAACATGACATATATTTACAACACGATTAAGGACAGAGAAGTTGCTGAGAAAAAGTGAAATGATAGAGGCAACAAACATAGAAATCTAGATAACAACATGATTAATATCTTGGGAAAAAAGCAGAGAAACTAGATTAAAATAAGATAGATATGATAAGAGGTTAAAATATTTTAAACGTTAAGATCCCAGACATTTCTATGGGAAGTTTGTTGATGCAGGAGTAATTGTATGAGTCGTAGGTCACAGATGTGCAATGTAATATTTGGCTTATTAAGCAATATTATAAAGTGGATTGGCAGTATCGGTAGAGAGTCGGACACCATGCTTTGAAGCATAGAGTTACGTCCCTTTATGATCTGAGTTCAAATCCCGTCGAGGTTAACTTTGCCTTTCATCCTTACGGGGTCGTTAAAATAATGTACCAGTAATGTACTGAAATTGCTGGCCTTGTGCCTAAAAATAGAAACAATTATAAAGTGATAATAAAACACCTAATAGAAGAACCGCCCCACACAACCCTTCATGCAATTGTTTTAGCCATTAATTTCTTACACGCTAAAGGAGCCAGGGCGCGTCCGCGTCATGACTCCTCGTTGCCCTATTAATGATATGTTTTAGCCAAGAGGGTATCGGAGACTTCTGTATTTAACGACGTAATATTTAACGTATTAAGCAATAATTGTTTCTACTTTTGGCAGAAGGCCAGCAATTAACCAGTACATTACTGGTACTTTATTTTATCGACCCCGTAGGGTGAAAGGCAAAGTTAATTTCGGCGGAATTTGAACTCAGATCCTAAAGGGCCGTAACTCTATGCTGCAACGCCTGACGTCCGAATACCCACCGATAGTGCCAATCCACCGCTCTTGAACATTGAAATAATAATAAAAATACCAATAATATGTAACTATACACGTGCCGTAGCTTAATTGTTATCGATTAATGTTTTGTCTCTCGTCTCTTCTTCCACTGTACAGCGTTTGGCTTATGTCAGACGCTGTTACTTCCGATAGAACATCAGTACCGTTCGTAGGGGTCGAAACTGCGAAAGTCCATCTCGAATGCTGACGAACATGAAGTCATGAAGTTCTGTGTCTTTCATTTGTATTTTTATTTTTTCGTTTTATTTTTCTTTTGATTCCATACATTGTCTTGTCCTCTCTTTGGTAATTTTTTAAAGTATATATACATATATTCATACATTCAAATATATATATATATATATATATATATATATATATATATATATATATATATATGTTTGGATAGATCTGTCGAAAAGACCGGAACCTTTTACATTCTCACATATATATATGTAAGAATGTAAAAGGTAAACAGAAATAACAATACAATCGGTACAGTATATGGAAGGTATATATTAGGTTAACGCTTGATATAGCAGGAAGAGGGTCTAGACCTTCATCATAAGAAAGAATGAGAAATAAGATAGATTAAAGGGATGGGATACATATATACATATATATGTGTGAGTGTATGTGTGTGTTGCGAGAAGAAGAAGAAGAAGAAGAAGAAGAAGAAGAAGAAGAAGAAGAAGAAGAAGAAGAAGAAGATTATGATGATGAACAATTATCGTGTTTAGGTCACTAGATAAAAAGAATCTACGTAATAAGCCAGCTAAAACCGAATGAGTTTCGTCACCTCCATACCAGTAATGTGACTTCGCTATTATTGTGCATCGGAGTATATGTTGCTTATGATTCTGATGATTAAGGCCAGACATCTTTATTAACTTTATGGTAGTGTGTATATTGTACAGGGATAGATAGTTAGACTCTATTTTCTATTAGTTCACCTATATCGTTCGAGTAGAATAAACTCCGTGTATAAAAGAGTGGATGTGACAATTATATTTCTGTATATGGACAAACAGAGACAGAGACAGAGACATATACACTCACAGATATGTTGATTGCTACTTCTAGTCAGAAGAGTGTTATCACTCGATTGAACACTGCACGATCATGCGCAGGCAGATGACTTTTTCAGAAGAGCTTTTGTTTTGCAGGCATGCTCAAGGATGTGACACTTGAACTGTCAATATACTGGCATAACAGGCTGAGGTGTGATTTATTGCATTCTTCATTGCCTGGTCAGTCCACCAGTTGACTTTTCGGACTTTTGCAGTTATCTCCCTTACACCTCTCACACGCATTTTTGTATTGCATGTGTGAAGTGACGGGTTTCTGCGCATGCGCGTTCGTACGGCTGTCCTTCCTGTTCTGTATAACCATGCCCATTACGAGGTGAGCATCTGCTGAGGTGAAACAATTGTTCTCGGTATGGTGAACTAAACTATTGTGTAACTACTTATATATATATATATATATATATATATACATATATATACATATATATATATATATATATATATATATATATATATATATATATATATATATATATATATATATATATATATATATATATATATGCATACATACATATACAAACAAACACGCATATATACAAACTGACATGCATACATACATATGATATATATATACGCATAGGTCATCTTTAACCGACACAAAGTAAAACTAGGATACTCCTGCGCCTAGAACATGAAGGCCCACCCCACCAGCAGCACTATGTGCAACACCCCACCAGGGTGCTCTTGCCGTAAGCCCGAAGCTTGCCCCCTTCAACAGCAATGCAACACACCAGCTGTAATTTATGAAGCTGTGGTCACTTCCAACCGACCAAACCAACCACAGGAGGTCAAATCATATGTGGGCATGGTGGTGGGCCGATTTAAGGAAGGTTTCCTGAACCATCAGTCGAGATCTAGGTACCCGTACAGACGTTCATCCACGAAACTCGCGAGCCACGTATGGTCCCTCAAGGACTCAAGTATAGACTACTCCATTCAATGGAAAGCCATCACTTAGTCCAAGCCATACGCAAGGGGTAGTCAGTTGTGTGGACTGTGTAGTGACGAACAAATAAATATTCTAAAGAGATTATGCAATAGTGATTGCCTAAACACGAGAAATGAATTATTCACACGTTGGCCACACGTCTTGAAACAGCTATTGCATAACTACAAAGCCCCGGATTGAATGAATTATTGTAACAACATTAATATTTTTTCTTATCAACTAAAAACTTTTCGGACTTTCGCAGTTATCTCCCTTACACCTCTCGCACGCATTTTAGTATTGCCTGTGTGAAGTGACGGGTTTCTGCGCATGCGCGTTCGTATGGTTGTACTTCCTGTTCCATATAACGATGCCCATTACGAGCTGAGGATCCGCTAAGGTGAAACAATTGTTCTCGGTATGGTGAACTAACTGTTGTGTAACCACTTCTACCTAACTCGTCCCATGGACTGAGTGCTGTACCACTACGTATATTACCTTCGAGTGTTCTACCACTATATATATATAGAGAGAGAGATAGATAATTTTCCTTTTTATTTGCCACCAGGGCATCAAAAAGTGGGACAACTCCAATGGGGTGAGTTTACATAACAAGGCGTCCTCAATAAGGAGGAGGCAATAACAAAATATAAAAATAAAATACAATATAACAAAATAAATTTTATAACAAAATCCTCAATAGGGAGGAGGCGCCTTTGGGGGTCGCACACACCCCCGAAAAAAAGTGTGTAACCCTTCTCCTCACGAGCACAGAGAGGGGGTGCTCCCTTGCTCTTTCATCTTCCTCACCAATAGTCTGATGTAGAGTGAAGGCCCATTCACACGTGCCATTCTCGCCACTTTGGCCCATCTTTCATATAAACGGCTGAGGTGCAGAACCTCTCTCTCCATCCTGATCCTTCTTCCGAAATGATATCGGAAGAAACGGACCAGTTGTTGGCCAGAGAGAAAGGTGTCTAACCTCAGTCCTTTCAGACGCGTCCACCATAGAACCTCTTTCGCCATGGCTATTACGCACAGAAACACCGCCTCTCCTTCGTTTTTGAAGAGGGGAGGCAGCTTGATCGTTACAATGGTCTCGGTGGTCAACCGGTTCAGTCCCACCCTTGACAGCAGTTGTTCGACATAGCCCCACAGATCGGCAATGCCCGAGCAGTGTACCAATGCGTGTGCAACGGTTTCCTCGTCGCACACGCATCTGGGACAGATCTTTTTCGACGGGTCCCTACCCGGGCGCCTGTGTCTGTAAAGCTTTTCTCGAATGGGCAGAGCCCCTCGGTAGCACTGCCAGGCCAGGGACCTCTGGATGTTATCCATGGGTCCCGGGCTGAATGTCCTACCGAACAGGTTGTTCAGTTCGTCTTCCTCCATGCCTAGCGCTTCTCCGAGGGCGTCGTCGCACCTGCTAACCACCAGCCCTCTATAGAATGACGAGGTGGATTCTCCACTGACAGCCGGGTCCGCCTGCCAGAGAGCCGTGAGCGCCTGGGCACACTCGGTGTGCCAGGCGCCCAGTTTTCACGCTCTTTGCTTGACCCAGGATTGCAGCTCGGTGAGTGAGACGAGTCTGGGAAAGGCTCGCCTCACAAACGGGGCCCACACCGGTTGACCGGTGAGGAATACCTGGAGGTGTCGTAGCCTTAATGCGTGTTTACGTATTATTAGCCACGGCATCCCCAGCCCTCCTTTCGAAGGGTGTTGACAGCAGATGGATCTCCTCACCATAGGGGCCCGCTTCTTCAAAAGGAATTGGAAGAGTGCACGCTCCATTTTGGCGAGCGTTTCCCTTGGGCAAGTCACAACGGTCAGGCAGCAGTAGATGACGGACGCTATCTAAATGTTCGCCACCTCCGCCCGACATTTCATGGACAGTTTTTGCACTCGGCCCACTTCTGTGTCAGTGCAAACACTCTGTTCGTTACCTCACCCCAGTTCTTCTCCATCTGGAGGTCTGGTCCGAACCAGACCCCGAGCAACTTCACCGGGCCCCCCGTCCAGCGCCCGACGACGCCATCGGAGGGCATCGATCTGCCCCTCCACGTGCCGAGTTGCAGACCGATCGACTTGTCCCGGTTCAGCTTAGCCCCTGTAAACTTTTCGTACTCCTCCAGTAAGGTGCCGATCGCCCCGAATTCCGAGGCCGTCGACACCATTACTGTTACGTCATCGGCGTAGGCCGACACCTTCACCTATATAGAGAGAGATAGATAGATAGATAGATAGATATATCTAGGCGTTTTTAATGGAGAATTCCATTATTACTTTTGGGTTCTCTTCTGCTGAAACTTTTTTAGGCACATGGATATCAGAGACTTCGTGTGTATCACAACCGTTTGGATATTTTGTTCACAATATCTCACTCGAACAAATAAGTTATGTAAGAATTTTGTGTTGATCTCGAATGACTAAGATGAAAATCCTATAATGCCGTCTTCTTCTTACCTTGTGAAGAATATATTGTATTCCCAATCCAACGCTGCAAGATCTTGGTGTGTAACCGGGTTACAGATGTGTGACATAATATTTGACATTTTAAGAAATATAACAAATAGACTGTAAGAATTTTGTGTAATATCAAATGACTAAAATCAAGATTGGATAATATAGTTTTAAATATATAAGAAATGAGAAAACTCATCGCTAGAACAGCCGTTAAACAGCTAAATGCTTTCAAGGACAGCGTTGGGCAAAAATAATTCTGAGGACAGAGACCACCGGTCAGTGCTCAACAGAGAAACAATCCACAAGGTGGGTGAGAGGCATATGAAATATAATTCATTTCAACATAAAATCACATATCAAGCAAGGTATTTGCCAAAAATTGTCCAACCCCGATATTTTACGATTTCAGTAGGAAATAAGGACCGATGCTATAGTAACTAGAACAACACAGCAATCTTCTAAATGAGAATTATAAAATATACCTTATGCAGAGAATACCAAAAGTAGTTAACATATTTCCTAATCTGTCTAGTTTTCCCGAAGACAGGATATCAACACATGCATAAGAAGTGCGTAGTTAACATTGGCTGATTAATATGTAGCTCCTGAGAGGAAGGAGGTGTAGACCTGATAGAGACGTAAATTCATCGCCGTTATACAGAGTGTTTCGTAGATATTTAATCCTGGTGGAGCTCATATATCTTCAATATTGACAGTAGGTGATTTATGCCAGAGAAATAGCGTGAGAAATAGTGTGTGAGAAAAAGAAGGCAAAGAGATATAAAGAGAGAGAGAGGGGAAGAGAGTTAGTGAGGAAACGATTTTGTGGAAGAAGAGAATCCAATACAGGATTGGTATTTTATTTATGGATCGCGAAATGATAAAGGTCAAGTGTGACCTCGGCGGATGTGAACCCCATGAATAGAGAATCTTAACGAATAACGCAAAACATTCTATCCGACGCATTACTCAACAGAGTACTTCATATTTGGTGAAGTAGGGTATGGTTATATTATAAAAATTCGGAACCCGACGCTCCAGAGTAGCTGTTGAAACGGCACGAGCTCAGCCATGCGGTCCCGACTCTTTATTATATATATATATATATATATATATATATATATATATATATATATATATATATATATATATATATATATGTATGTATGTAAAAGTTAAACAGAAATAACAACACAATCGGTACAGTATATGGGAGGGTTATATTAGGTTAACTCTTGATATAGCAGTTCCTATTACCCACTCTACTACCCTAAGTATTGAGTACTTTGGTGCGTTATGGTCCATCTGGTTCCTTACCACATTTCCTTCGTTATATATATATATATATATATATATATATATATACTAAGGGAGTGTTGAAGTTTGCTTGAAGCATTGTGGAATAAAAGATATAGTCGA
This sequence comes from Eledone cirrhosa, assembly GCA_964016885.1. Taxonomy (NCBI): domain Eukaryota; kingdom Metazoa; phylum Mollusca; class Cephalopoda; order Octopoda; family Eledonidae; genus Eledone; species Eledone cirrhosa. Next base: position 26,013,578 of record OZ024742.1, read on the forward strand.
TTTGGAAGACTAAATAATGTAGATGGGTAAATCTCCGGGTAACAGAATCTGTTACCCGGAGATTTACCCATCTGCATTATTGAGGCTTCCAAAATAACTATTTATATTATATATTATATTTACTATTCTCCATTTCCACCTCAGGATAAGAATACATATGTAATTATACCCGTGAATATAGTTGCTAGTTGAAAATATTGTGTGTGCGTAAGGAAGTCTATGTGTGTATGTGAGAGAGAAAGAGGAAGAGATTATGTTTTTGTGTGGAGACTCTCTATATGTGAGACAGTCTATATCTGTGTGTGATATATTGTGGGTTTATTTGTGAGATAGACACTGTCAGTGTGTGATAGATCGTGCGTTTTTGTGTGGGACGGGCCATGCCAATGTGAGATAGATAGTGGGTTTGTGTGTGTCTGTGTGTTAGTATGTACAGGCTGTTTGAGTCATTACTGCTCGAATTAGGTCCGTGGATCGGGCGTAGGTAGTTCTTCGTTGGGGGGAAGTAATATGGACGGACATCATATAGCCAGGGTTAAATAGTATCCCAGCAGGCCGACGATATTATACAGGCTTACACTAACATTCTCTAGATAACAAATCTGAAGATGAATTCTGCATTAATACTAAAAATATGTATGGGATTAAACAAATGTGTCAAAACTTTTCTACGAAGAGCAAAGTTGATAAAAAAAATATCAAATTAGATTTTGGCACTGATATAAATTATCAATACATATAATCTCCGAAATGCCAAGAAGATCAAAGGAAACACACCAGATACGATAATTGAAGACAAAGAAAAAAAATGAGTGCACTCTGATAGACATCTTTATCTTTCCTGATTCAAATATCGCCTCAAAGTAAATAGAAAAATCTATGAAAATACAAAGATCTGAATGTGAAAATGAGCAAGATATGAGATATATGGGTAAAACAGTACCAATAATAAATAGTACACTAGGTCAGATATTATGATTATGAATAATAAGAACAAAAACATGAATTGTATATACTGGGCCCAAACTTGGCATAAAATATTTTAGAAAGAATAGCTTTACTAAATGGAGCTAGAGACATTGGAATTTCCCTATCTCCCACAGCCCATCTAATATTATAACATAACGCATGCTGCGCATACTACAAACAATTCTATCCCAAATAATATATAAAAAATGACATGTGTTCTAAACATTCATTTCCTTACATTGTAACACTAACTAAATCTATTGCTATTACCTAACATAATTACACACATCTTAGGAGATGTAGCGGCTCTCCATCTGCGAGGTCCGCACACTATTGTGTAACTTCGCTCCAAAGCCACTTCGATGAATGAAATTTCGGCTACTTATGAACTTGTGAGACCTATTCATGGCAATCTTGGCATTAATATGTAATATGTACGCAAGGCAATGGTATTTAATGTGTCACATTCTAAGACAGCATGTTGGTGATTTGAGTTAAATATGGTTAGTACTTTTAGCTGGTCGACCAACGACCAGCTAAAAGTACTAACCGTATTTAACTCAAATCTCCCGAAATTTACATAAGAGAAGCAACATTTTTAGTATAATGAATAATTGTTTCTACGTTTGGCAGAAGGCCAGCAATTAACCAGTACATTACTGGTACTTTATTTTATCGACCCCTTAAGGATGAAAGACAAAGTTAGAAAATAGGCCGTGAGGGTGGAATATCTCTCTCTCTCTCTGTATATATATATATATATATATATATATATATATATATATATATATATATATATATATATATATATATACATATATATATATTAGAAAAGGGAAGTAAGGTTCTATACAAAACAGTGGATATAAAGAAAAGGTGAAGTAGGAAATAGCCACTTTTGAGCAAGAAAGATGTAAAAGAACGTACTCCAACACTTAATTGTAATTTTAAATCTTTAATTTTTAGTTTTTAATTTCTATTAAATCTTTTTAATTGCAATAGTCAACATTTGATAAGATGAATTTTAATAACACATTGAAATCGATAATACTTTGTATACTTTATGTCATCTCTTCAATAATGTCACTTTGACGAATCGAAGAAAGGAAAAAAAAAAGAAAAAATGACCCTAAATTATATTAGCCGTGCTATTTCCAGCTTCACCTCTCTCTCTCTCTCTCTCTCTCTCTCTCTCTCTCTCTCTCTCTCTCTCTCTCTCTCTCTCTCTCAGTCTCTCTGTATATATATATATATATGGTATTGGTGCTCTGAAATAGCGATGTATACATGAATGTATATATAGTATATTTGGCAATATACCGTATGTTTAATTAAAAACATTTAGAAGACCATACGCTATCAGTTTTAAAGTAGTGACTATGTCTCTTACTTCTTTTCGGCGAAATAATGGAGAACAGTTTCTTAGGCTGTTTCTCGCTGGTTGGTGATCATCAGAGCCACGCACCTCCTGCTTCCGCCGAAAATTAAAGAAGTTGGATTCTTATAGAATTCCAGTAATAATCTGGAGCTGATTATACAGAGGATTGCCGGTCAGCAAAAATTAGATATTAGGATTGGTGTTCTGAAACAGTGATATATACATGGATGTATGTATAACAAGTAAGAGACATAGTCAGTACTTTAAAACTGATAGCGTATGGTCTTCTAAATGTTTTTAATTAAACATACGGTATATTGCCAAATATACATACATTCATATATACATCGCTATTTCAGAGCACCAATCATAATACCTAATTTTTGCTGGACCGGTGGTGATGACGCTGGTGGTGGTGGTGGTGATGGTGGTGGTGATGACGCTGGTGGTGGTGGTGGTGATGGTGAGGGTGGTGGTGTTGATGGTGGTGGTGATGACGCTGGTGGTGGTGGTGATGCTGGTGGTGGTGGTAGTGATGGTGGTGATGGTGGTGTTGATGTTGGTGGTGATGACGCTGGTGGTGGTGATGGTAGTGGTGGTGGTGGTGTTGATGGTGGCGGGGAGGACGCTGGTGGTGGTCGCGGTGCTGGTGTTGGTAGTGGTGATGGCGCTGGTGGTAGTGGCGGTGGATGGTGTTGATGAGGAGGAAGATGAGGAATGTAATGCCAATAATACTGATTATAATGTTGATGAAGATGATGACGATGATGGTGGTGGAGATAATGATGATGATGATGATGAGGACGAGGAGAAGGAGTAGAAGAGGAGAGTTGTAACAATAATCCTGATTATAATGATGACGATGTTGGTGATGTTGGTGGTGGGGATAATGACAAAAATACTTGATGATGGTGATGGTGGTGGGTTTGATGATGGCGTCACTAACGACAGTCATGGTGTTGTTGGTAGCGGTGATAACGACATAAAAAATGGCGATGGTGTTGATGCTATTGATGATAACGACAGAACATTTGGCGATGGTGTTGTTGGTAGTGATGAAGACGACAGAACATTTGGCCATGGTGTTGTTGGTAGTGTTGACGGCACTAAAGATGGCGACAGTGCTGATAAGGATATCATTGATATCAGAAATCGTAATCAAACATGTATTATAAGATTTCCTAATCTTAATATCTATTTACCATCGTAGCCTCTAGATATGACTGATAGGTTTCTCAAACTGGACGATGACATGGAATGTCGATGAAATGGATGACGACGACGACACGTCAATGCCAAAGATGATGATGCTGATTAGGAAGAGAACGGCGATAGTGACAAAGATTTCGTGATATTTCGACTAGATAAGGAATTATATTTGACTTTCAGAGTTTGCCGTTATTTTGGTGCGATAGCTTAAATATTAAGTTGGAATGGCACATTAACACACACATTGTTTTCAACGTGGATTTATATATATATATATATATATATATATATATATATATATATATATATATATATATATATATTTTTTTTTCTCTCTCTGCTCAATAGCCTTCGTTCGTGCTGGCACTATTCTCTAAGCGCTCATATATTCACCTAGCTTACGCTAACAGAATATTTTTTGAAGCTTGTTTCTCTCCCACGGTATGCTATATTTTCTGTTGTTCTCCTGTCTCACTCGCTTTACGCGTTTTAATTGTCCTAATAACTTATTTTGGTTATTATTGCACCGAAGTGAGATATATGATTTTTAATGCAATGAAATATCTATGATCTTCGGCAAATCACTGATGAGGGACGTATTTTATTACATGTTACCATGTGCTACCTGCAGTATTTTTCTCTATATTTAATACATATATTTACCACTGCGATTCTGTGTTTTTTTCTCTCTCTCTTACTGTTCCCCCATTCTCTCTGTTTCTCCCCCTCTGTCTTGTCCGTTAACTCTTCCTCACACTTTCACTCACTCACTGTTTTTCTCCCTCTTCTCTTCATTTCATCCTGCACTCACGGACGCTATTTTTTCTCTCTCTGCTCAATGGCCTTCGTTCGTGCTGGCACTATTCTCTAAGCGCTCATATATTCACCTAGCTTACGCTAACAGAATAATTTTTGAAGCTTGTTTCTCTCCCACGGTATGCTATATTTTCTGTTGTTCTCCTGTCTCACTCGCTTTACGCGTTTTAATTGTCCTAATAACTTATTTTGGTTATAATTGCACCGAAGTGAGATATATGATTTTTAATGCAATGAAATATCTATGATCTTCGGCAAATCACTGATGAGGGACGTATTTTATTACATGTTACCATGTGCTACCTGCAGTATTTTTCTATATATATATATATATATATATATATATATATATATATATATATATATATATATATATATATATATATTTATTCTTCTTCTTCTATGCCCACTTATTTTTGAGAGGGTCGTGGGGGTAGAGATCACAAGCAGTCCCTCCACCGGGTCCTGTCAAATGCAATCGTCTCCAGCTAATCTGGCGGGATACCCAAGCATGACCAGCCAGGTTCATAGATGTTTTGCAACCATCTTGCTCGGGATCTACCCCCTGGGTCACCTGCCGGTTGGTTTTCCTGTAATATCTCTCCAGCGATTCTTTCCTGTGATATTCTAATCACATGACAATAGTATCGGAGCTGTGATCTCTCAATTCGAAATATATATATATATATATATATATATATATATATATATATATATGTGTGTGTATATATATGTATATATATGTGTATATATATATATATATATATATATATATATATATATATATATATATATATATATATATATATATATATATATATATATATATATATATATATATATATACATATATATATATATATATACATATATATATATATATATATATATATATATATATATATATATACATTAGAAAGTGTCAAGACCAGGAAGCTGAGCATTTGGCGTTTCAACAGCTAATTCCAGACGGAAATTAGCTGTCAAAACGGTAAGAACTCAGCCGTCGGCCCTCAATGTCTCTCATATAATTACACTATACTATACCAAATATCAAGTATTCTACTGTAATGTTTTGCAGCTATCTTCGCAAACCAAAGGAGAAATCACGAGCCCAGTTAGATATAGCGGCCAGATTTCGCTCAAATTACACTTTACAATCCTTATCAAATGAAAGCCACTATGGTTCAAATGCCTCTGTTGCTAGCTATCCTAGAGCATAGCTGACCTGGGGCTAAACAAAAACAACAACAACAACAACATAAAATCGACAACAACACACTATCTTTAACATGTTAAATGAAATTAAAAATGAACAGCAAATTCACGTTTAATTAATGGTTCCCACTCTGAAACATGTTTGAGGATTGGTGTGTATTGAGGGTGGGGTTGACGAGTGATGGTATGTAAGAGAAATGGTTTGTATTAGGTGTGGGGTGTAACATTTGCGGTGTGAATTAAAAAAAAAGTGGAAATAGAGTAAAAACTAAATTAAAGCACGCGTTAGCACATTTTACTGAATGAAAAAATAAAAGACATTTAAAATGATTAAATATTGTAGGTTTTTTTTCCTTGGCAGTGTGTATGTTCTCACTTTGAATTGCATCGTTAATATTTGCAGTAATTAGTTGAAATAGGTTCCATCTTAAGAAGAAATGCAAGAAATATAGAATATAACTAAATGTAGGGAAGGGTTTCAAATAACACAACGAAGCGTCGTGAGAATTATAGAACAAATTGGTCAGAAATTGTTTTAGCGCATTTCCCTTCGCATGTTTTGCAATTCTTTTCCAGTTTTTTGGTTTTTAGATTTTTGTTCCTGTTAATTAAGCATTCGTCTCCTTCTTCTTCCCGATTTCAAATATCCCTTAAGTTAATTTAAAACAAAAATAAGAAGAATTGGCGTATTGTGATCGATATTACTGACCAATGACACACACACACATCACTGTTCATATGCTATAAATAATAATATTTAAAATTAACGTTATTATTTTCAGTTTTTCCACAGTTTTATGTAAGTTTTCATTGCAGCACAACGTCCAGCTTTAGGGTTCTGTGAGTATTATCGTCATTAGAGTTATATGTGTAATATCGTCTTTAGGGTTCCATGTGTAATATCGTCTTTAGGTTTCTGCGAGTAATATCGTCTTTTCAGGACATAATATTATGCCTGTATATTACATCAATTCATTTTTTTAATATGTCTTGTTTTGTTTTTTCATGTGTCGTTTTAGGGATTCAGCTTTTATGAAGAATATCTGCCGTATGAGTTATGTTTTTTTTTATCTTGTTGTATGGTGCCTGTCATCTGCAAGTCTTGCGTCATTCTTAATTGAATTCCACTTTCTTTTATTGTAGTAAACCTCTCTATGTTGCTTTTGTCCTTCATTTATCCCTATGCATCATCATCATCATCATCATCATCATCAGCAGCAGCAGCAGCAGCAGTATCATTATCATCATCATCAACATCATCATCATCATCATCATAAGTTGGATAGCCAGTATCGGTAAAGAGGCGGAAGCATGATTTACAGCGTATGATTTCAGCCATTTGCGTTCAGAGTGCAAATCCCGCCATGGTGAACTTTGCCTTTCGTCCTTGCAGAGAATAAAGTATTCAAGAGAATAAAGTACAAGCAATGCACTGGGGCAGGTTTAATAGTGTTTACCTATCCCCCGAATTATTCATATTGTGTTAAAGCAGAAGCAATTATTTCTATTACTTTATTATCATACATTGCTAGATATATAAGTAGATATCCTAATAGAAAGGTTTGACATGTTTGTAGATAGATAAAAAGATGAATACATACATTCACGGAGTAAGAGAGAACGAAAGAGAGAACTTTGTGTCTATCTGAATGTATTATGCACTCATATAATAGATGTTATGAACATATATATACACAAAGAATTTCTGAAATCAATATATAGCTCGAGAGATACTGATACATATATAAACGCGATCGTATCAAACAGGAATAAGAACACACACACACACACACACACATATATATATATATATATATATATATATATATATATATAGAGAGAGAGAGAGAGAGAGAGAGAGAGAAGGAAAAAAGGTGGAATCGAAAATGCAACTGGGGTCTTTTTAAAAGAATATATATATTTATTTGGTTCCTTTACCGGTTTCGCAGTTCTTCTGCTTTTCAAAAGTAGGATTGAGATGGAGGGTTTGTGGTTTTTCTCACATATATTTAGATAAACTGATATATATACATGTATATAAGTATATATATATATATATATATATATATATATGCACATGTATATAATTATATATATATATATATATATATATATATATATATATATATATATAAGCATGTAAATAGAGATATAGATATAGCTATATATACATGTATCTCTCTCTCTCTCTCTCTCTCTCTCTCTCTCTCTCTATATATATATATATATATATATATATATATATATATATATATATATATATATATATATACACATGTATATATATCTATATATATATTTATATATATATAGATAAAGAGTATTGAAAGATTAATAACCCATGTGTGATGGACTCATAGATAACGGGAATAAAAAAGATTTACACTATATATATATATATATATATATATATATATATATATATATATATATATATATATATATATATATATATATAGTGTGTAAATCTTTGTTGTTCCCGTTATCTATGAGTCCATCACACATGGGTTATTAATCTTTCAATACTCTTTGTCTGTAAATGATATAGCATATTTACTATTATGCTTTATCTCTATCGCAATTTCACCGTATTTATCTATATCACTCTCTATAGCCCATAGATATGTTTATATAACTGCGTTGTTTGTCAAGATTCACACACCTTTTCATATCTTTTTTCTATAAAGCAGACGTTAACAAATACAGATACAACCACTGATCCCATGGTGCTCTACATAATGTTAACTTTGCAACAGACAAATAAAGGGGTTTATCATTGTTTTTATTTTATTTGTTTTTTTATTATCTTTTTTCGGTACTCTTTTTTGCCTATCGGCCCTAGGCTTATCATACATCGAATGTTCGATTTGAAAAGTTCCCGTTTCAAATTCATCTCTAGAACACGTTTCATGTGTTGCTTGGGATGGAGCCTTGTGATGTAATGATAAGATATTCGATTTTTAGATTAGTAATTTTCAATCAAGCAACATTTGCCAAAAGAGGGTAAATGTATCTCTCTCTCTCTCTCTCTCTCTCTCTCTCTCTCTCTCTCTCTCTCTCTCTCTCTATATATATATATATATATATATATATATATATATCCAAAATGGAGCGCGCGCTCTTCCAATTCCTTTGAAAGTGGCGGGCTACTTTGGTGAGAAGATCCATCTGCTGCCAACTCCCTTCCAACAGAGGGCTGCGCATGCCATGGATGACGAATCGCAAACACGCGCTCAGGCTGCGGCCTCTTCTCTACGTATAACCTCACCGGACAACCGGTGTGGGCCCCGTTCGTGAGGTGAGCCTACCCACGACTCGTCTCGCTGACCGAGCTGCTGTCCTGGGTCAAGCAAAGACCGAGGAAAATGGGCGACTGGCACATCGAATGTGCTCAGGCGCTCACAGCCCTCTGGCAGGCGGACCCGGCGATCAGTGGAGACTCCACTTCGTCATTCTATAGAGGGTTGATCCGCAGCAAGTGCGACGACGTGCTCGGTGAAACTCTGGGCGTAGAGGAAGACGAACTGGCCAGTCTGTTCGGTAGGACCTTCCGCCCGGGATCGATGGACAACTTCCAAAAGTCCATGGCCTGGCAGTGCTACCGAGGAGCACTACAAGTTCGAGACAAGCTCTACAGACATGGGCGCCCGGGCCGGGACCCTGCAAAACAGATCTATCTTAGGTGCGTACGAGACGAAAAAACCGACGCGCACGCATTCAAACACTGCCCGGGCATCACCAACCTGTGGGGCTATGTGGAACGACTATTATCTCGGGTGGGACCAATCCAGTTGACCACCAAGTCCATTGTCATGATCAAACCGCCACCCTCGTTCAAAAACGAAGAAGAGGCGGTTTTCCTTTGTGTGATAGCTATGGCGAAAGAGGTTGTATGGCGGACAAGGTTGAAAGAGCTGAGGTCAGACACCTTTCTCTCCGGCCAACAATTGATTCTTTTTTTCAAATACCACTTTGGAAGAAGAATCAGGATGGAGAGAGAGGTGCTGTACCCCAGCAAGTTTTATGAAAGGTGGGTGAAAGTGGCGACAATGGCCCGAGTAAATGGGCCTTCTCTCTATATCAGCCTGTAGGTTGAGGAAAAAGAGGAGGTGAGGAAAGGAGTACAAACTCTTTGTACTCCTGCAGATGAGGGTTGCACATTTTTTTCGGAGGTATGTGTTACCCATATGTAATGTCTCCCCCTATTGGGGAAAATCGATTAATTTTTAAATTGCATTTGTGATAATATTTTACTCGTTTTTATTGTATGTAAACTTCCCCCTTTGTATTTGTCCCCTTCTTTTGTGCCACTGTGGCTAATAAAGAAACATATCTATATATATATATATATATATGTTTGTGTGTGTGAGTGTGTGTGTGTGTGCGTGTGTGTGTGTGTGAGTGTGTGTGTGTGTGTGTGAGTGTGGGTGTGTGCGGTTCTATGTGTTTTAATTACAACGGTACCTTCAAAAACCATGTGATATGTGTACACACACACATGCACACACGCACCGACTCACACACACACGCACACACACACACACACACACATATATATATATATATATATATATATATATATATATATATATATATATATATATATATTAAAATACAAATATTAATAAAATAGATGTTCTTTTGATCAATTACATTTTCTTATACCTATTTCGGATGTACAACAGTACGTCCTCATCAGGAAAATTATTTTTTACCGTAGAGTGCTTCCAATCTACTGTAAAACTCATTCTTTGATATACTCATTGAATCTTGTTTAACTCTTTAATATATATATATATATATATCAGAGAGAGAGAGAGAGGGGAAGAGTGAGAAGGTGTGTGTAAAATGTCAACAGAAATAGCGAAGCAGATACCACAGTACACAGTACATTAAGGAATTATATTAGTTTAACGCTTGAAATAACATTAAATGAGACTTAACGCTACTGACACTAATCCTTCGTTAGAAGATTCAATTAGGAATGAAAGATAAAGAATCTGAATGGAAAGAATGAAAACAAAACAAATGGAAAAACACACGTGCGTGTTCACCCAACGATCTATCTATATATATATATATAGAGAGATAGATAGATATATAAATATACACGGCTGTGTATGATTGTGTATAGAAGATTATATTAATAAGGGGAATTCCAACTTTGTCTGATTTACTCGTTTTATTTACAATCCTTTAACATTTATAATGGTGTTATAATGAATTAGTATGATAGAATATTAAATTCTAAGTGTTAATTGAACAAGTACTTTCATGCTTTCGCAATCTTCAGGTTCATAATATGTGGTGACAGTCAAGTTTGCAATTTTCAACTGTAATATGGGTAAATTTTCTACTTTATATGCAGTGAAATGTGGCTCCAGAATGCTAAATCTAGCAAACTGTATTTCGACCAATCAGTGTGTAGTTTCACTGAATTACTAAAGCTGATTGGTTTAAGCGTCACGGCTGGTTGAGCATGTCTAACGACCAATAATTAATCATATCCAAAGCATCAATTGTTTTGCTATTTTTAGAAATGATGAAAATAGCATTTTCTAGTAATCATCACCATCAACATCACATTTATTATTATTATTATTGTTGTTGTCAGCAAATCAGAGACCCAAATGTCCGTCAGTAACCATCTAGCAACATGTGGTCAAGGAATATTTATAATATCCCCATTCTACAAATTACACAGCCCAAGTGAAATCAAGAGAAAAATCAAAGAAAAGAATGTTATTGATAAATTCAAACCCAAGCTAA
>OZ024742.1:26029936-26042436 GCA_964016885.1 Eledone cirrhosa
TATATATATATATATACATAGATGGGTCTGTGCGTGTGTACATATATATATATATATATATATATATATATATATATATATATATATATATATATATATATATATATATTTCGTTTCTGAATTTGTTTAGCAAGCTTCTTTCTCTGAAAACGTGTGTTGAAACCGATTATTGTTATACTTTGGGAGGGTCATGTTGCCAATAAGAAACGCACGCACCAGTTGCTTTCACTTCAATTTATTATAATAAATTTATAAATTTATTATAATAAATTGAAGTGAAAGCATATGGTGCGTGTGTTTCTTATTGGCAACATGACCCTCCAAAAGTATAACAATATATATATATATATATATATATATCTGTTATTTTAATAAATATTTGCTGTACGGTTCTTATATATTTGATATATATTTATCCTTATCGAGCCCTCTTTGGATTTTAGTCTTCAAATTTATTATTATTACTATATATATATATATATAGTTTCATCATTCCTATTGTTTTTAATATTATTTACCTTTTATTTTATCCTTCTTTACTACACTACTACAAACCCAACGCACACACAAATATATATATATATATATATATACACACACACACAGATACGCACATATATATATATATATATATATATATATATATATATATATATATATATATATATATATGTATATATATATATATATATATATATATATATATATATATATGTGTGTGTCTGTGTGTGTGTATATATATATATGTATATATATATATATATATATATATATATATATATATTTGTGTGTGTGTTGGGTTTGTAGTAGTGTAGTAAAGAAGGATAAAATAAAAGGGAAATAATATTAAAAACAATAGGAATGATGAAATGGCTGTAGACAACTCTAAGGGGGAATATTAGTAGGAAACAGTTTTACACTAATTTTAGTTTAATGGCGAAGAAAATAAGTATTAGTGCAATTTTAAAACGTTAATTCGTTATGAAGGGAAAATTACTTCTTTGTACTAATTTTAAGATAAGCGTTTATAAAATCGGAGGGCCCTCAAGGAGTATTTCTTTTTTTTTAAAACAAATGAATGCTAAGATGGATAATTAGTATTCTAAGCTGTGACGAGACAAATATCTTGTGTGGTTAAATTTTTTATTTTGTAAAATTATATAAATCCTTGAAAGCCAGTACACGGAGATATGTAGCAAACAACAGTGTGGCTTGTAGGAATATATATTACCTTAGTTAAAACTTCAATGTCTCTATGTCAAAGGAAGTACAAATCGTGGGACCTGGTTTATCTTTGAATAAGCTGCACTTGGATAACAAATAATCAACAATCAATAATCACAAACTATCAACAATATTTGTTTCTACATTTGACGAAAGACCAGCAATTAAAAGAGGAAAGGAAAGTCGATTAAATCAACCCCACTGCGTTACTGGTACTTCATTTTATCAACCCCCTAAGGATGAAAGGCAAAGCTAACCTCGGCGGAATTTGAAGAGAGAACATAAAGGACCGTAACTCTTTGCCGCAAAGCGTATTGTCCGACGATCTACCAAAGCTGTCTCCGATTGCTTCAAAATTCTCTCCCCAAAATACGAAATTAATGTAATACTGTGGATACATTTGTTTTGTGATAGTATTAATGTTTGTTAGGCTAACTGACATACTTTGAGAAATCCTAATTATGTTGTGTCATGGAGATACAATTATATTGAATTATATTGTTGGCTGGAATCACTAGTGAGAGTATAGATCTGACTGACATAGACCCGGGTAGAAAATAAAAGATTCATAGAAAGTTCTATTGGGGTTTATATCCTGTTCCTACGTGGCCGAACGTTTCCAGAACGATCTACAATAACGTAACATTTTGATATGTGGTTTGAAAGATTAATGTTTCAAGCACAAGAGCGTTAATCAAGGTTTAACATATATTAACATAGAGAGGCTTTTCAATGGACTAGGCAAAGTCAAAACTTCATAGATGACTGATACATTTTAGAAAGCCGGTACAATGCAATAAACATATATAAAGCGCAAAGTATAGCAAATAAAAGAAGACAGGGTGTTGTTTTTCCCAGTATATTTCAATGTGATATTTCATGGCTAATATACCCTTTTCAAATGTAAAACGAAAACAGTTATTTTCAATCGTTTTCCTTTCACCATTTCTGAAGTATATCAATCATTTATTACATACCTTCGATTTATTACAATGCTTCGTTTTAACTATACTACTTTCTTCTCAAAACTTAATGTTTGTGAATGCACTTAATTTTGTATATATATGCAAATAATTATTTTTCTCTAATAGGATCTATATCATGTCATTTCCCATCATTCCGTAGCTGCATACATTTCCAGAAATTATAGCCTATGGAAAAATTAACTTTTAATAAACAAGTTACATTTGATGAACATCTAGTTAAGTCATGAGGGCTAGGTTCGTAGATTAGATACTGGGAACGGATGTCTCAGTGTATTCTTGAGAAAAATATTCCAATTCAGTTTGCTCAAATTTACTCAACTGAAAATTAGTTATGGCAGTAGCTGGGGCTAATGTTTGTGATGTAAATGCGTCATCTCTAGACGTGTTGGTGATGGGCATCTTGTACTCTCAGGTGCTTAACGCCAATGAAGCAGCCATAAGCACCAGCATGGAGCAAGCTTATATATATATAATGTATAATAAACAATACAATATAATTACCTCATTACCAGAGGTTTCCCGAATAAGACGAATACGAAAAACGTCCTCATTCGTTCGTCGGACAAGGCAATTTAAAACATAGTGAAATATTTGAAAAGTCTCCTCAAGAAAGGCAACAGTTTAACGGGCAAAAAAATATAAATAAAAGTAATGCAAGAGATATATAAAATAATTAGGAAATATAGTTAGGGTATGTGTAAGCTTATTAGCTATCGTGAGCAACGTATACCTTCCTGCAAGATGATTGAACATCTGAAAGTAATTACTTTCCTTATGCATATTAACGGGTGAGCAGCCTAATTTGCATATCGACTGCGTTAATCGGCCGGGGTACCGAAAACGATAAACGGAAAAAATGAAACGAAATTTCATTTCTCACTCTTTGTACGGCTGTTACTTAAATATAATTATGTATACATACATACATATATGTATACAGGCGTACAGTAGTATGTATATATATATATACATACATGCCCACATATATATATGTACGTATGGATTCACCGAACATTTATTATAATGCTCGGTGTGTTTGTAAACACACATCCCGTAATTAAGCCGTACAATGTCTAGCAACCATCGTTGCTCATTTGTTCAACCCTGCCAAAGGAACGCTGTAGTAGTTTCAAGCTTATTAGCTATCGTCAGCAACGTATACCTTCCTGCCAGATGATTGAACGTCTGAAAGTATATACTTTCCTTATGCATATTAACAGCTGAGCAGCCTAATTTGCATATCGAGTGAGTTAATCGGCCGGGGTACCGAAAACGATAAACGGAAAAAATGAAACGAAATTTCATTTCTCACTCTTAGTACGGCTGTTACTTAAATATAATTATGTATACGTACATACATATATGTATACAGACGTACAGTAGTATGTATATATACATACATGCACACACATATATATATATGTATGTATGGATTCACCGAACATTTATTATAATGCTCGGTGTGTGTTTGTAAACAAACATCCCGAATTAAGCCGTACAGTGTCTAGCAACTATCGTTGCTCATTTGTTCAACCCTGACAAAGGAACGCTGTTCTAATTTCAAGCTCATATTATTCAAAATGTTAACAAATGAAGATATTCACATAATCAGAATATATGCTTTATTATATATATTTCGAAGGTACTGTGTTGTTTTTTTTCCATTACGCCCTCGTCAGATAAAATATATGATTTGATATATGACATACCTATTAAAACTCCATGAATATTTATTTGTTGAGTGCTTTTAGATACCGCACTTTACCCTGAAGGACCATAAGGGAAACTTCCTCAACAAACCATCAGTCAGACTTATCAACCCCACTCGTTTAGACATCGGCTCTATCAGTAACAAGATCCTGGATAGAGTTCTACCATCATTGCGGGCTGCCTCACGACTCCCACTCTGGAGCAGAACATCTGAGGCAATATCCTGGTTCCAAGAATTACCCGACAAACACCACACTCGCTTCCTGCAACTCGACATAGAAAACTACTATGCCTCTATCTCGGAGCCCCTCCTGAAGGAAGCAATTAACTTTGCCAGGAATTTTACCACCATTACCGATGCTGAGCAAGTTGTTATCTTCCACGCCCGTAAGACCTTTCTATACCACTATGGATCTTACTGGATCAACAAGAAATCTCAGACCCCATTTGACGTTAGCATGGGAGCGAGTGACTCGGCTGAAATTAGCGACCTTGTGGGCTTGTACATCCTACATCACCTGAAGAACCTCTTTACCGGCCTAACCGGAGGTTTATACCGAGACGATGGCCTCTTCGCTCTGCACAAGGTTAACCCCAGAACCACCGATGGGTTTCGGACAAACTTAAGCTCGTTCTTCTCTAATCTAGGATTTAGTATAACTATAGAATCTAATTTGACTAGGGCCAACTTCTTGGATGTCACTCTCGACCTAGATACTTCCCTCTATTACCCGTACCACAAACCTAACGAGTCCCTTAGATATATTAATGTTAATTCAAACCACCCCCAAAACATCACTGATAACCTAGTAAAAAGTGTCTCTATTAGAATATCTGGCCTCTCTGCCAACAAAGATATTTTTAACGCTTCTGCCTCCTACTACAATGACGCCCTCGCTCGCAGCGGATTTAAAGAAAAGATAACCTACCTAGAAACCACCGCAAGTTTGCAGAGGAGGAATAGGCATAGGCAGATTAGCTGGTACAACCCTCCCTTCAATAGAGAGGTCTCTATACCGATAGCTAGGATTTTCTTCACTTTGCTGAAATTACACTTCCCCATACAACATAGGTACCACACCATCTTTAGTAAGAACACAATAAGACTCTCCTACTCCACTTAACCTAACCTAGCTAGGAATATAGCCAACCACAATTCAAAAAATTAAATAAGCCAACCACCTCCGAACCCAATCCCCGGACTTGGGCTTTGTGTAATTTCCTAAATAAGGAAGCATGTCCACTTGAAAACAAATGCCTCACAAATGATATCGTATACAAATGCGATGTCATCTCAGGCACCGATGATTGCAATAACAAAAAAGCTTACATCGGCATGACCCACAATAACTTAAAAACCCGTTGGTATGCCCATACCCACTCCTTCAGAAGACCGGACAAATCAAACCAGACAACACTGGCCTCCTATGTTTGGGATCTCAAAAGGAACTCCACCCCCTTCACGCTTAAATGGAAAATACTCCAGAAAGTGCGCTCTTACAGCTGCGACCTTTGTATCTCAGAGAGCTACGAAATTTTATTCGCCAAGGGCCGCTACTGAACAAACTCTCTGAACACTGCCCGAACTGCATGGAAAAAACTTTGCAACTTTCAAATACTTTAAGCCAGTGTTAAAGCCCGATGGCTAAAAACGACCTCCTCCTATTAGCCCCTATACCTCTTTCCCACCCTACCCCCACCCCTCCTCAACCTGAAATACGGCCACTAAGGTTATGTGAGTATCTCTTACCTATCTGCCTTTTCTGCCTGTAGAGCTGTTTTTATGTGCCTGTGTATATGCGTATATTTATTCAGTACTTATTTACTTGTATGTGTATATATTTGTGTGTATGTGTGTATATGTATGTACATGTATGTGTATGTATATGTATGTGTACATATATATATATATATATATATATATATATATATATATATATGTATATGTGTATGTGTGTATATATATATATATATATGTGTGTATGTGTGTATATATGTGTATATATATGTGTGTGTGTGTGTGTATGTGTATATATATATATATATATATGTATATGTATGTGAGTATGTATATATATATATGTGTATATATGTATATATGTGTGTGTGTATGTATATATATATGTACATATATATATATATATATATATAACAAAGGAGATGTGGTAAGGAACCAGGTGGACCATAACGCACCAAAGTACTCAATACTTAGGGTAGTAGATGGGTAATAGGAACCAGTAAGACTAGTCCAGAATTAGCCGTCGAAACGGCTTGAGCTCAGCCCTCGGTGTCTTACTGGTTCATATATATATATATATATATATATATATATATATATGTATGTGTGTGTGTATATGTATGTGTATATATGTATACATATATGTATATATATGTATATATATATATATATATATATATATATATATAAATATATATATATGTATATATAAGTGTATATATATATATGTGTGTGTATATGTATAAATATATATGTGTGTGTATGTGTGTGCAAATATGTGTGTATATATATATGTGTGTGTGTATATGTGTGTATATGTGTGTATGTATGTATGTATGTGTGCACATGTATGTGTGTATATATATATATATATATATATACAAGTTAATATATATTAATATATAATAAACACTAATATAAACAAATAAGTGTTTGTATTGTAAATGACCAAGTTAGCTAGATTGAAAAATACTAATTAAATTAATACAGTTTGCCTGTCTCGATTTAAAATAATAAATCAATAAAAACAAACCCATATTGGCAATAACCGTTATACCTGGACAAATTTAAATTTCAAAACCCAAATAAGTTTCGCAACGATAATTTTAAAAAGTGAAAGATTCCAACTTCTGTGGTCATCGGCAGGTATCCGGAAAATTAACATGTTTCACCTCGAAATATTTAGGAGGACTGGTAGTCAAGTGTTAACGCACGTGGTTTTCCAGCTCCTAGCTATCCCCATACTCATGCTGTTAGAAATAACAGCCGTTTTATATATGTATATATATGTGTGTGTATGTGTGTATCTTTGTATATATGTGTATATGTGTGTGTGTATGTATATATATATATATATATATATATATATATATGTATGTATGTATATACATATATATATATATATATATATATATATATGTATATATATGTGTATATATATATATATATATGTATATATATGTATGTGTGGGTGTTTGTGGGTGCGCGCGAGTGTGTGAGTGAGTGTGTTTGTGAATGTGTCTGTTGATTTTTGGCATATAGTTGAATAGTTTAAGAGAAATTTGAAGATAATCGTATGATATGCACTCAATATTTTGAATTTGTCTACAGAACTCTCTAGGCCTTTGTCACTTAGTAGAACCTTAAAGATTTTAGCTTTTAAAGAATCTCCCTTTCCTTTAAATACATCAACCATGACTGACCCCCACTGATCTTATAGACAACTGTTAGGTTAAGAGAAACTTAAAAATAAGGAGTGGCACCCCATCCTGAACTTGTTTATAGAATTCTTTCTGCCTTTGTTACTCTAAAAATAAACTATAGCTTTGAAGAATTAGCTTTTAATGAATTCCCTTTTCTATCAACCAATGACCTACACCCATCCCACCCCTAACCTCTCCTACCATTTGAAGAGACCTATAAATACCATACTTATTATTTCATACCCAGATTCCTGATGATTTCTAAAGAATGAAACAGTTCTAGTCCTGTAGAATCTCATCTATATTAAAACTTATATATATATATATATATATGAAAAAGAACACAAGAGCGTCTACAACATCAACAGATTTTCTTTGGCTTACAATGTTTCTTCCTTACGTAACCGTAGGATTCGTTAGAGCTATAAAAGGGGTTTGATTGGTGTTATGGTCTCTACCAACCAAACATTCAAGAACAAAGAGTAAAGAGAGTAAAGAGCAAAAGTAGGGGACGCTAAGTCTAATTTTGGTGCGGGAGGGTGGGGTGTGGGTCCTTGTTTACTAGCTGCGGTCATATTCATTCCCGGGAGTCGGGTGGTTAGCTGAACCATATATGGGGTGGCGTCGATAGTATGGTGCAGAGGGTGTGCAGAGGCTACACAAACACAAAGGGCATACAATATATATATATATAACGGAGGAGAAAGTACATGAAGTAATTAGAAATGGAAAAAGAGTAATAATAATAATCTATAATTAATAATGTATAATAAGGCATGGGGTATACAAATAAGAATAAGATAAAATATAAAGGATAAAAGTGGAAATAATAAAGATTTAAAAAAAATATATATATATATATGTAAAAAAATATATAGAGAATATATAAAGAAATATAAGCGAATATTTGGAGGGGAAAACACGATGTCAAAAAACCGATTTTTTCAAATAAAAATAAAAATATTATAATTATGGGGGGAGAAAACGGGATAGAGAAATATGATCAAATGTGATTAGTTGAGAGAATATAAGATGATAATAGTTATGTCAAGTTTATACATCTTAATAATAAATAATCTGTGTATCAGAGTTACAGAACCTTCAATTCACTTACAGGTTCAAGCCACGTGGCATAGTCCATTGTTAATCTGTGCGGTCATGCGCGTTTGTTTTTGACACCACAGCAGATGCACAAGTTCGTAAATTCCAATGCAGATAGAAATCTATTTTTGCTCACCCGGACATTGACGGAGGATCCAATATTCCTAGTTCAATATGTGTGTGGTGTTATTTTGGTCGCACAAATCAATCACGGTTCAATATTATGGAGTATGGTTTTCTGGTCTTCGTAACAGTGTCAGTGGTTGTATATCTCGAAATCACAAGGATCACAGTACTCCGGTTTGGTGAGATTATCGGTCATCCAGCTATGTTGTTGGTGGTTGGATTCACTTCTATTAGCCCGAACATTGAACTTTGGTGTCGATTGAACATTAACGAGGCAGGGTGAGATCGCATCTGTGGTACAAAACGGTACGCAAGGAAATTATTCGTCTTCGTTTCCTATATATATATATATATATATATATATATATATATATATATATATATATATATATATATATATATATACAAAGTGTTAATACGATCAAATTTTAGCTTAGAACATTTATTAGGTGAAGAGATTTTATATATATATATAATCTCTTCTATCGGCTCAAAGGCTCAAGGCCAACACATTTAGGGAGGAGAAATCGCTTAAACCGACCCCAGTGCGTTACTACAACTTTGTTTTACCAGCCCCGTAAGGAGAAAAGAAGAAGCTGAGCTCGGGATTTGAAATCAAAACGTAAAATGGCGTAACTCTGTGCCGCTAAGCATATTGTTTGACGTTCTAACGATACTTGCTAAATGAAATTAAAAAATAATGACAACAATGATGATGATACTACTACTACTACTACTACTACTACTAATACAACTACTGATACTATTACTACTACTACTATTACTGCTACTACTGCTACTACTACTAATACTACTACTACTACTACTACTACTGCTGCTACTGCCACTACTACTACTACTACTACAACAACCGCTACTACTACTACTACTACAAATAATAATAATAATTATAATAATAATTGTTTCTAATTTAGGCACAAGGCCAGCAATTACCCAGTGCATTACTGGTATTTTATTTTATCGACCCCGTAAGGATGAAAGGCAAAGTTAACCTCGGCGGGATTTGAACTCAGATCGTAAAGGGACGTAACTATGCTGGAAAACATGGCGTCCGACCCTCTACCGATACTGCCAATCCACAATAATAATTGTTTCTACTTTTGGCACAAGGCCAGCAATTCAACAATGCATTACTGGTACTTTATTCTATCGACCCCGCAATAATGATAATGATTTCAAAATGATATGCAAAAGTAAGACTTTTGACAAGACACACTAGATGAATTGCTGTAGGACAGAGCAGTTATTGAAATCTACTTGCATTACTCTCGAGACTTTGGGTACGTTTGCTATTCATCATATTATATTTGATAATGTTTATTATCGTACTGTTTGAGAAAGAAGTGAAGTATTCGTACGACATCTTGGGAAATTAGAAAGTCAATTACTACGATAGATATCACTCTATGTTAATAAAACCACATATCTATATTACTACTAACAGTAATAATAATAGAGATGTCTGAATCTACAACAAATACTATGATAGAAGTAGTGGTAGTAGTGGTGGCGGTATTGTTAGTAGTAGTAGTGGTAGTACTAGTAGTGGTAGTGGTAATAGTAGTAGTAGTAATGATGGCCGTAGTAGTAGTAGTAGTAGTAGTAGTAGTAGTAGTAGTAGTAGTAGGTGGTAGCAGTAGCAGTAGCATACAGCAATTTTGTGAAAGGAGAAAGTCAAGTATTTCAACCGCAATATTTTCTGTTCGTATAGTTTTGTTGACCCTGGAAGGAAGAGAAGCAAAAATGACCTCGGCTGGTTTAGAACTCATTCTATCAACTCTAAGAATCCACCGGCCTTAATACCTAATAGTGTATTGATTAGGTAAATGGTTAACGATTTTAGGGATACGGCAAAGTCAATTATATCAACACCCATTAATTAACTGGTGGTAACTTATCATGAAACAATGAAAGGCAGACTTAACCTTAGCAGATTTGAACTCGTAGCGTGAAGAGCCGGTATTCATTAGGACATGTTTCCTGCCAATGTATACTGCATTTAGCAATTATCTTTTAAATTATCATATCAAATGTTAAAACCAATCAGCAGGAAACAAAACAGTGCAATCAAATTTTTGGTGAAAAATATTTTACCTTCTCCGATAAAAATTATTCTTTTTCGAAATCCAGAGACTTTCAATAATGACCATTGGTCTTTCACTGCTGTCACTCAGTATATATATATATATATATATATATAGAGAGAGAGAGAGCCATTACAACTCGCGAGGCTCACGCATGCGGCTGGCCACCTCAACGCTTATGGTGGTGAGTTGGGAGGTAGCCCTAGGGCCAAGGAAACCAAAAAGTCTCCACTGCCAAGGGTATGAGCGCGAA
Source organism: Eledone cirrhosa (assembly GCA_964016885.1). NCBI lineage: Eukaryota > Metazoa > Mollusca > Cephalopoda > Octopoda > Eledonidae > Eledone > Eledone cirrhosa. Next base: position 26,040,883 of record OZ024742.1, read on the forward strand.
CTTGTCGGAGAGCGATCGGTACTTGTAGAGTTTGGCCTCCTCAGCCCGAAGTACAGCAGAACCTGGGTTAGTACATTCTACTAAATCTAAAGTTTAGTGTAATCATTCATGCATTCAAACATGCATATACAGACACACACATAAAGGCATGCATATTTATATATATATATGTGAGTGTGTGGGGCGGGCGTGTATATATGTATATATATATATATATATATGTAAGTCCAAAGAATCATTAGATAAAATATAATATATACAGTATTTCCTCTCCCAATCAGTATAAATTAACCACACACAAAATCATATAAACGAATCTATAAGTTAAAAATGCACTTATGAAGAAATATATATATATATATAACGAAGGAAAAGTGGTAAGGAACCAGGTGGACCATAACGCACCAAAGTACTCAATACTTGAGGTAGTAGAGTGGGTAATAGGAACCAGTAAGACCCCGACAGCTGAGCTCAAGCCGTCTCGACGGCTAATTCAGTCCAGAATTAGCCGTCGAAACGGCTTGAGCTCAGCTGTCGGGGTCTTACTGGTTCCTATATATATATATATATATATATATATATATATATATATATACACGCCCGCCCCACACACGCACATATATATATATAAATATGCATGCCTTTATGTGTGTGTCTGTATATGCATGTTTGAATGCATGAATGATTACACTAAACTTTAGATTTAGTAGAATGTACTAACCCAGGTTCTGCTGCACTTCGGGCTGAGGAGGCCAAACTCTACAAGTACCGATCGCTCTCCGACAAGTTCGCGCTCATACCCTTGGCAGTGGAGACTTTTTGGTTTCCTTGGCCCTAGGGCTACCTCCCAACTTACCACCATAAGCGTTGAGGTGGCCAGCCGCATGCGTGAGCCTCGCGAGTTGTAATGGCTCTTCCAGCGCATCTCCCTTACCATCCTCCGGGGTAACGCCTGCTCCATTCTGTCTGCCGGGGTTGTGGGGAGGTCAACACGTGGGACCCCATCTGTTCACCATACAGAGAGATGGGGAGGGCGAGAGAGATGGAGGAGGTGACAGTGGGAGTTCGGCTCTTCCACCTTCGGACCATATCCTTGTGTTTGTGTTCACTATCTATAGAGATCACACACCTCAACAAGTGTGTGTATACAGCAATTGTAAAATCATATATTTTGGTGTCCATGAATTCTCTGGCGAATTGGTTGACCAAACACTTTGCTTAATTGTTTTATTTGTTTTAAAAAGAAATGATTCTTTTTCTTAGATTCCAGGTATTATTTGAAAGCAAAGTATTGGCCCCTAAAAAACTACAGCGGACCCTGCAGTGCTATGCGGGTAGCCGCAATGCTACGGTGCCCCCCTGGGGACCACGTGCCATTGGGCAACCTGGAAAATCCGCCATTATATAAATATTTATATATATGCAGAAGTTATATTTAATTTTTTGGGATTCCAGCAAGCTTAACAGTTTCTAACTAACATAAAGCACTCAACAGGAAAAACTGGAGTAAATATTCAATATATTAATAAATGGAAACTATATTTATAAAACCAT
>OZ024742.1:26047436-26049936 GCA_964016885.1 Eledone cirrhosa
AAATTACTTCACTATCATCCAGAAAACCATCAACCTACATTTTTGCTAAGTTAATTGCAGACAGGTCATTTATAATCACAGTGAGGACATCATTGCATGGGTCGTAATTTGTTGTTAATTCCTCACTAAAGCTGGGTTTCTTTTATATTCTTCAAGCATCATAACTAAGATTTCTGGTCGTGAGGGAGGTATAAGCATTTATGTGTATGTATGTATGTATGTATGTATGTATGTATGTATGTATGTATGTATGTATGTATGTATGTATGTATGTATGTATGTCGAGTCACTCTTGAGTGCTACTAGTAACATGTAACCCAGTACAAGCTGTCGAATGGTTGGGTCGTCGGCGACTAAACCGGCAACCCCACCAAGTTTCCTTGGTGAGGAGGGTGATTTTGGACACCCTGAAAGATAAAAAACAAAACCTGACAAAGGGCGGAAGAACTCATAAGAGTCAACAGCCATCCAAAAGTGTGTAAATATGTATATACACATGTACATATGTATGTATATGCACGGGGACATAGAAATAGTCGGGCTGGACACCCGATCACGCGGTTAAACCACTGGGAATGAAGGACCCCTAGTATTGGTCACGGCATTCTTCTAGGAGAAGGCAACGCAGGAAACTGGGATAACTCCGATATAAAACCTGCGGCTCAGTAGTTACTGATGATGTTGATCTTTTCTTCTTTTCGAGTTATAGCTACTGTCGCTCAGAGAGTGGGATTGGCTCAGTGCACAGTCTTTCCTCACTTTAGAAAATATCTTTACGCACAGGCATTGCACGATAGAATTAATTAATAATTATTATTAATGGTATATCGTGCAATGGTCATACTCGATAACGAGGGGGCAGAGATCATGTATGTATGTATGTATGTATGTATGTATGTATGTATGTATGTATGTATGTATGTATGTATGTATGTATGCATGTATATATATATATATATATATGTATTTTATAAACAGCAATCAAAGAGTGTGTAGAACATTTATAAATGTATATATAGTTGCGAGAGAGAGGGAAAGAGAGAGCAGTATAAACCTGACTGCATTGAATACTCACATGAATTGTGGTCTCACCGGTCATAGTACAGCAGACACTTCCTCTCTCCCTCTCTCTCTCTCACTCCCTCTCTATATCTTTGTCTCTCTCTCTCTAACGCACACGCACACACACACACATACATATGTATATATATATATATATATATATATATATATATATATATGTGTGTATTTATTGGTAGATTGAAATATGTGTGTGTGCATTCTCTGTACGCGCGTCTGCGTTTTTATATACTTATATATGCATACAGAGTGACCGGAAAGTGAGAGATTATATATATCAGCATCATTAATTCATTTAGTTTTAAAATACAAAATCAAATACACACAAATACTAAATTAAAATGATAATAATTCACAATATATATACATATATAGCCACACACACACACACACACACACACACACACACATACACACACACACATGTATGTATATATATATATATATATATATATATATATGTTTTTCAACTTTTCCAACTTTTTGGCAATCACGAAATACACCAACAGGAATATTGTTTGTATGTTTTCAGTTTATTTAGTGTCAGTGAAACTACAGTCTGACTATAAGCATTGTAACGTTAATGTGGGAAAAAGGAATATTTAATAGTGTTTAATATGTAGAATTGTTTAAATATTAAAGAATTCTGATGCACCATATGTATCATACGCTATTACCCCAGTGATTGTCAGCATGCTTAATAGTGGAATAAAAATATATGTGGTGAGAAGAAAAACAAAATTAGTAGATGATTTAATTATTTTATCACTCCCTATTGAAAGTATGGGCAAAAATACATCAGACAATCTGCTCTTCTGAACACAAATGTATATTGAACATTCGAATATTTACACACGTGGTCAACACACTCAGCACATAACTAATGACAGTGCATAAATGCACACTATTCATGCGTATATATATATATATATATATATATATATATATATATATATATATATATATATATATATATATATATATATATATATATATATATATATATACATATATACGTGTCTATAATGTTAGCTATGGTGCTTCCATAGGCGGTATGGCAAAATTAGCACTCAATATTCTTACAGAGCAGAGTCTGAATAGTATAAAAAAACGAAAAGTCAGTGATGCATCTGGACTCAGTTTATTGCGTGTTACAATTGTTTCGCCGGCAGGTAGCTTGAGACATGATCACTGTATGGATCTGGCTGATTCTGCGCCTGCAGGTTCCTTCGGACACATGCAATTCTTTCGGGGCAAATTTTCTCACTGGGGTGTTATCATAAAAAAAACACCTTCAAAAAACATCTTCCACTCTTTTCATGCCATTGGCTGTTGTTTTTCTACATCATCATAAATTCTGGTCACTATTTCCTGCAACACTGGTCATCAGCCATTTTCCGTCCGACACACTTCAATGGAG
>OZ024742.1:26054936-26064936 GCA_964016885.1 Eledone cirrhosa
AAAATGTATATATATATATTTATATATATGCATGTATATATATACATACATATATATATATATATATATATAAATATATATATATATATATATATACATATATATATATAATATATATATATGTGTGTGTGTATGTGTGTATATAGATCTGTATATATATATATATATATATAGGCAGCAGAAATTTGAAGTATATATTTATCTTAACCTCTCCTTATATTCAGTAGGTTATTACATAGTCTGACTGACCCCAAAGTCACCAACAAGTCACACAGTAAAATCCTAAAAGAATCTCTCTTCGTATGTCAACAACACACCACGTTTCTCAATATTGAAACATATATTACAGCATGGTCTAAAATATAGTCATACCAGAATGGCTACTCGAAAAAAATACCGAAATAAAAACTGGTCTGAGAAAGAAATAAACCTTCAAATAAATGCATGGTACTACCTTATCCAAACGGAAAACAAGGTACTTCATGTCTGAACGAAATTGCCAAGCAGACAGTACAGCAGATTCAAAACAAACGAAAACAAATTGAAGTTGCATTTAAATTAATTAACGTACATACTGATAAATTAAAATGTGTTTTTTTCTTCAAACATTGTTCAAGAACAACCACAAGAAATTCAGCAACAACAAGTATCTTTAAATATTGGTCACTCTGTACAACAACAGCTTCAATCACTCCTCAATGGATGACCTACTAAATGAAACCATCAACCTTGAAGATCCCAGCTACTCACAGCCGGAAACAGAACAAATCACTTCCTCTAAATGTCACCAATAACTTCACCAAATGCTAAAACATGAAATCCAAAAATCTGCCGCTATTCTCAGCGAGACAGATTATGTCTGCAGTGTATCCTTTTATCCATCTTCAGGGTATTCGTCGCGTAAACAAAAATTAAAATAATAATCTCAACCAATAGAAAACCCACAACTACAGTCACTTACAATTCCTTAAACAGGAAACGCCTTTTTCAGTCACAATAAATTTGGCAAAAGAACTACAATTATCTATATGTATATATATATATATATATATATATATATATATAGTTTTGCGAGGTTTTTTATATGAAATCGTGTGTCGAAACAAATATTGTTATACTTGGGGAGGGTCATATTTGTGTAATATTGCCAGAATTAATAACAGAACACACTCACTGTTTGGTTGGTTTTCGCTTCTCGCTGTCTTTTATATCGGTAATCTAACTTACTCGGTCCTCAATGTTGCCATTGACTGACCGACGGTCAAAAATAATACAGATACAATATAGACTAAAACACATATATATATAGTTTATCATAAATCTTTCGTTGCATATCTGCAACATCGTCAGTGGTGTTATATTTTCCTCCTTGTGTGTTGTATGTCTACGCCATTTTTATTCGGTCTGTCTATATATTTATTTATTTATTTGCTTGTTTGTTTATTTTATTTCGTCTTCTTTGCGCATGCGTTTGCGTGTGTGTATAGTGTTATGTTTGCTGTGTGATGGGTGACTAGTGTGTGTTTATGTGCTTGTTGTTATTGTGCTTGTGTTTGTATTTATTTATTTATTTATCTTATTTTATTTACTTATTTATACTTCTCTTAGGTCAGTGTTGTTTGTTTGGGTGTATTTGTTATTCCATTCATTCTTTCTGTTTAGCTTTGGTCTTCTAATTTCTATTTCACTGGCCTCTCTGATTTGCCTATCTGTTGGGTCATTTCTATGTTTAGATATCTTTTCTAATTTCTATGTTGTCTATGTTACCGTCATGTTGTTGTCTAGCATGTTCGTATATTACTGACCCGTTTTTCGTCCTTTTAGTTACCCCCCAGTGTTGGTCTATTCCATGATTTGCTCCTGTATAATGGGCAAATTCCTTTCATGTCCAGTTCTATGAGGGTCTTATACTTTCCATGGCTCCTTCGTATACTCTGACTCTGTCTCTTAGGTTGTAGCCAGAAAACTGCATGCGGTTGATGAAGTGTTGGATGTGTCTTTCCAAAGGGCCACATATTTAAGTTCAATGAGAAAATCTACACCCTAAATGAGGGAGCAGCCATCGGCGTCAACATAGCTGGTGATGTTTCCAACCTTTTCATGGTATGGTGGGAAAGGAGACTTAAAGATCTCCTTAATGAAAGCTCCATAGACCTCATCATGTACTTTCGTTATGTAGAGGATATCAATATAGTTATAAGAACACCCCCACTAGAGAGCACTAACAAGTTTGATTTTGAACGTAGCACGATGGAAAGCATCCAGCAGATAGCTAATTCCATACACCAGAGTATAACTGTATCTATCGACTTCCCTTCCAAACACGCTAACAATATACTACCTGTATTAGACACTGAACTCTGGATTAACACTATAGACGAGAGAGCCCAAATTCTCCACTCACACTATGCTAAACCCATGGCCTCCAAATACCTGATACTCAAAAACTCAGCAATGTCCAGTAGTGCTAAGTTTAATATTCTGATCGCAGATTTGGTACGAGTGATGAAGAATGTGTCCCGCATGTGCGACCCAACAGAAATGGAAAGACACATCCAACACTTCATCAACCGCATGCAGTTCTCTGGCTACAACCAAAGAGACAGAGTCAGAGTATACGAAGGAGCCATGGAAAAGTATAAGACCCTCATAGATCTGGACATGAAAGGAATTTGCCCATTATACAGGAGCAAATCATGGAATAGCTTAGATAGGGCTAGACATAAGATAGGGAAAGCCACCTCATGGTACGATAACCAGAGATACCAGAGTGTCATGGTTGTGGACGCCACCCGTGGAGGGAAATTAGCTAACCAGTGTAGAAAGGCCCTGAGAAAGACCCACTTAAAAATAAAGGTGGTAGAAAAGACAGGAACCACCATAAAATCCTTGATCAGCAAAACCTACCCTTTTAAGAAAACCCACTGTACCAATAGGAAATGTATCATATGTAAGGTGAACCCCCGGATAAACTGTAAAACTAGAAACGTAGTCTATAGCATAAGATGTACAGAGGGTACTTGCAGAAACATGACAACAACATACATAGGTGAGACAGCTCGTAGCATAGGTGAAAGGATAGACCAACACTGGGAGGAACTAAAAGGACGAAAAAACGGGTCAGTAATATACGAACATGCTAGACAACAACATGAAGGTAACATAGACAACATAGAAATTAGAATAATATCTAAACATAGAAATGACCCAGCAGATAGGCAAATCAGAGAGGCCAGTGAAATAGAAATTAGAAGACCAAAGCTAAACAGATAGAATGAATGGAATAACAACAACACCCAAACAAACAACACTGACCTAAGAGAAATATAAATAAGTAAATAAAATAAGATAAATAAATAAATAAATACATACACAAGCACAATAACAACAAGCACATAAACACACACTAGTCACCCATCACACAGCAAACATAACACTATACACACACGCAAACGCATGCGCAAAGAAGACGAAATAAAAAAAACAAACAAGCAAATAAATAAATAAATACATAGACAGACTGAATAAAAATGGCGTAGACATACAACACAACAGGAGGAAAATATAACACCACTGACGATGTTGCAGATATGCAACGAAAGATTTATGATAAACTATATATATGTGTTTTAGTCTATATTGTATCTGTATTATTTTTGACCGTCGGTCAGTCAATGGCAACATTGAGGACAGAGTAAGTTAGATTACCGATATAAAAGACAGCGAGAAGCGAAAACCAACCAAACAGTGAGTGTGTTCTGTTATTAATTCTGACAATATTACACAAATATGACCCTCCCCAAGTATAACAATATATATATATATATATATATTAGAAAGTAAGGTTTCTTTTACAAAATGAAAAATAACCGAGGTGTTCTACGAGTGAAAGTATAAGGAAAGAAGATGAAATCGAAAATGCAACTGGAGTCTTTTTTTTTTTAAATATATATTTATTTGGCTCCTTTACCGGTTTCGCACTTCTTCTGCTTTTGAAAAGCAGAAGAACTGCGAAACTGGTAAAGGAACCAAATAAATATATATTTAAAAAAAAAAGACTCCAGTTGCATTTTCGATTTCATCTTTGTTCCCTATATATATATATATATTTTAGCCATCACCCAACATCACCCTCCACTACCACCCCACTGCACAAACTCCCATTGCTGCCATGAACCCTCCCCCCCCAAAAATCAATTAAACTCAGCCACCACTCTCGCCGCAACATTTTTGCTTAATACTCAAGGTATCAGCCTTTCGACCAATGCTCAAAAATGGAAGATGAAATTTCTTGAAGATTGGGCTGATGACCATCCTAACCACATCCTTACTTCGTCCTCACCGAAACCGATCTCAATCCCCTATACTGGAAGCCGAGGTGAAATGAAAAATGTCAAAGCTACTCGTGCAGATCGTGCAGGCAGAAGAAAGGGCGGGACTGCCATTTTTGTACACGATTCTTTTTCGGCAGATGATAAAATCATATTTTCCAATGGATACTGTGAAGCAGTCACTGTGTACAGTAAAACCAACAGCGTGATAGTAGTTGGGCTCTATAGGCCATCCCAAACGCCTCTAACATGCTTTAAAGAATGTCTCAACAGCATAAAGTCTTTCATCCAACAGTGTCACCCTGGCAACATCTAATTAATGGGGGACTTCAACCTCCCCAGTGTTGACTGGTTCACAAACAACTTAATACCAGATGTTTTCACCCCAACCCCTGACAAGGTGGCAGTAGAGTTGACTTCATGAATAAGTTTTTCCTGTCCCAAAATATGCTCGAACCAACAAGTGCTACAAAAAAGTCTTGGACCTAATGTTCAGTAACCACACTGGCACAATCCACAATATTGCAGTGGGAAAAAGTCTACTCTCAGAACATGACATGGTTCTTAGTGATCTGAGATTCCAACGTCCAAAAAACAAACCCAATAACATCCCTCCAGTTCATTCATTTGAAAACTTGGATCTTCATAATGCAAACCCTGAAGCGATCAATCAGGATCTGGCACATGTCGATTGGTCATTCGCGCAAACTCACCCACCCACTAACATCAAAAATTCCTGGCAGACATTTGTAGACACTGCAACAAATATATTTGCAAAACATACCCCTTTAAGATTTGTAAACAAATCTAAGTGCAGTTGTTTTTTTGGTTAATTCTTTTCATTTATCTGATAAATGTTCTCTCTCTCTCTCTCTCTCTCTCTCTCTCTCTATATATATATATATATATATATATATATATATATATATATATATATATATATATATATATATATATATATATATATATACACCTACTCATACATGTACATCATGCGCACACTTACAGAAATATATACATACATATATGTATATACACACGTGTCTCTGTGTATGCGTGATTTTATGTGTGTTGTATTTCATATTGGGTCATAAGCACTCTATTCACCGACTTGTCTTAAGTGGTGATTACACGAGGAAACCTCTTAAATACCAATTTCATTTGGTGTCGTCATAAATTGTATTTTGTAATTATTTCCTGGAAAATTCTGGCATTTATCATCCATATTTCTAGAAGAGTTCCATATTTTAAGCTCACCGTTTCTAATCTGTTTAACATTGCATTACTAATATATTATTCAATAGAATCCATATAACATATAGGTGAGCTGCAGGTATTTACTATCATTTTGAACATTGTACAATCCCGAAATACAATGGCTGCTGAAAAGAGTCACATATTCTTATAACGCCATGTACGACAGATGAAATTCTGATTTATTCCAACTAAACGGTTGGTTAAAGAAAATATAATAGAATCGTTGTTCAATTATTGCGTGGGAAACGTCATCACATAATGAAACGTATGTTACTAAAGTCTTTGAATGTAGTTTCTTACAATAAGTTGTTTGAAAGAAGGTTTGCTTTTTTTTATTTTGTAAACTATGAAGGCAGTCGTCCGATATAGAGCATATGTGAGTTCAATTCACACAGGCGCTTCAATCCATTTCATCAATCCCTTCCGGCTTTTGTCTACCTACCTTGTATGACTTACTTCATAGTAAAATAACCCTACATCATAGCACAATTTCAAACCACGTTAAATAATTTCAAAAGATCAAAAATTCTGCAACGCTTATTAAATATGATTGTTTCTGTATTCTATAGAATCTCAATATTTGTAACCATGTTACTTGTTGTTGTTGGATTCGTTTATTGCGATGTCTGAGACAGTGTCAGTATATCGCATCTGCCAACCTCCAAAACCCCAATTGGGGAGTACCATGGGAAATGGCCCCAAAATGAAAGCTATACCTATTTTCACAAGAGAAGACACCTCTCACCCACTCCACAGTGGAAGGTAGATCTCCCCACTGGAAGGGGAGATTTGACAGGTCTGGTATATTCTTTTGTCGCCCTCACATTACCAGAGTTGATAAAGTGGTGCAATTAAGGGAAAATCTTAGGCGGAGCAAGTCTCCAGAACGTGAAAGTTCCTGTAAGTGAAGTGAACAGTATAACCTGAAAGAGGATTATAAACAGTAATAGTGACGACTGAATGGCTTTTAATATCGATGTGTTTTATAGAGAACTACTTCAAGTCATTGGCGTTTTCTGATTGTGCTATTATGTCCTTTTCGAATTATGTTGAGTCGATGAGGCAACAATAAAGAAGTTTATGAATAATACATATGTAATTGGACAGAAGGTGACAACATATATTCTGAGGGGGCCTGACAATTAGATCGTTCTATTAAATTGGTGGGTAAAATAGTTAAAATTATGTTACCCCATAATGGAGTTGTAAGGGCACAGAAGTGATACATGATGGCGTATATTAGTAATTTTGAACCTGATGGAAAGCATCCCGCTCCAGGTCAAAATGCAGCTGATTTTTTCGGGAGAGGGTGAGTGAGAGAGAGAGAGAGAGAGAGAGAGAGAGAGAGAGAGAGAGAGAGAGAGAGAGAGAGAGAGAGAGAGAGAGAGAGCGCGACAGACAGACAGAGACAGAGACAGAGAGGGAGAGAAAGAGAGAGAGATGATTATGATGATTCCAGTTCAGCGAAGGGTAATATTTAGATCGTGAGGTTGAACAGCAAACAATGTCCATATTGGGAATACTTTTCTATATACATCGGTTGGCTTTGAATGTTCCATGATGTTAATATAACTGACCAAACTGAGGCTGTGGTTTCATACAGACAATGATCGTCTTACCACAGCACTTTTTCTCACCTGCTGCCCTTCTATAACCATATTTTAATACTTTGCCTTTCATACTTACGGGATCGATAAACTAAAGAACCAGTAATACACTGAAATAATTGCTCGCCTTGTACTAAAAAGTAGAAACAATTATATACATATATATAAATATATATATATGTATATTCGGTTAGCTTTCCCCTGTTTGTTTACTTGTCTCACTCGCTTTACGCGTTTTAATTGTCCTAATAACTTATTTTAGTTATTATTGCACCAACGTGAGGTATATGATTTTTAATGCAATAAAATACCAATGACCTTTGGCAAATCACTGATGAGGGACTCATTTTATAACATGTTATCCATGTGCAACCATGCAGTATTCTTCTCCCCATATTTTTCATATATATATATATATATATATAGATATATATAAGAACACAAGATGGTTAAAAGAGTTCCATGTATTTTATTATGAGCATTTCAAAAACAAATATCATCATGGGATGATATTTGCGTTCTCATCAGATAAAAAACGGACACATGATATGAAGCTTAAAAAACACTTGCGAGCAGTGAATTGTTAAATCAACATATGCTGATGTTTGTTTTGAAATGCGCATAATAAAATACATGGAACTCTTTTAACCATATTTTGTTCTTATATTATTTATACTCCAGTCCTATAAACTGTGGAGTGCTACTTATCCGATATTTGCTTTGCTTTATTGTGCTACAATAAAACTCACCTTCTACATATATATATATATATGAATATATAAAATGTAGAGTTATATATATATATATATATATATATATATATATATATAAAATGTAGAGTTATACACTCATAATAATACGTTAGTTTACCTACTCTCATAGATAGTCTCATCTCCCGCTGAGGACTGCGTCCGGGTTATCTGTTACAAACACAACTTTTCAGGGCGAAACAGATCAATCTCTAATCTGAGCGGGAGATAATAGTTATTGAAACGGTCAGTACATTTTAATTTCATCTTGTATTTTCCATTTGATTCAGAGTTTATATTCGTCAAACCAACGTGGTCTTACTACCCTAGTAATTCTAACCACACTATTTACTGTGTTTATTCCTATATATATATATATATATATATATATATATATATATATATATATATATATATATTTCTGAGGACAGCATGTATATGTGAGGATATGTATATTTCCTCTGATAATTTGTAATAGTTTTACATAGATCTATATGATATACATACCAACAAACATATAAAATCCAGAGACGATCGTAATATGATGAATTTTTTAATATAAGGAACTTGTTCATTGTTGTTATTTCATTGTTTTTATTAATTTATCTTGACTCTGTTTTCCTATGATTTTTATCGAACATTTTTGAATGCATTTTCTCTTTTCATGATATTTGGATTACGTTGAGTTCTCCATACAGATTGGACACTACCGTATATTTTGGTAGATTTATCTACACACATATATATATATATATATATATATACATATATATATATATATATATATATATATATATATATATATATATATATATATATATATATACATATAATATAAGATCAAAAAATGGTTAAACTATCGTTAAACGATGGTTAAAACTCACCTCCTACAAAATATATACATATATATATATATCTTTATATATATATAATATATATATATATATATATATATATATATATAGAGAGAGAGAGAGAAAGAGAGACTTAGCCCCTGAGGGTGTCTTAAGGTTACCGTCTTCACACACGGCAGATTTTGTGGTGTGTAAAACCTGATGGGGTCTATCCCTCTCCACAGAAAGAAAGAGAGAGAGAAAAAGAGATTGAGTGTGTCCTTTGTCACCTGAGTAAAAGTTAAGAGTGTCGTCTTGTCGCATAATTGAATTTGGGCAACTAAAATCTAACAGAACCCAGCCCTCTACAGGGTAGGAAAGAGAGAGAGTGAAATCGATCCCAGTACCGGATTGATACATTATTTATCCACCTTGAGACGATGCAATGTAAAGTGACCATCTAAGGTATTTGAAACCAAAGAATAATGAGCCGGATCAAATATCGTGGTTTATTTAATCCGACTCTGCCAATAAATCACTGATTTATAGTGATGTCACCAACCGTGGATCATTCAGATGATTCGTAGAGCGTGAGTCAAATGAGAGAAAAGAATAATGATAGTTCAAAATATCAAACGTTAGCAATATATTATATGAAGAAATACATGTGAATTATGGAGTTGTGTGTATGTATGTTATGTGTATGTATCATGATAGTGTATATATGTAAGTATGTATTTGGTGGTATATATTATATAATATATATATATTAAATTGTTATATATGATGATAATGTAATATGTATGTATATACAGGGAGGGTTATTTGGGGATTGTAGTTGGTGTATAAAGTATAATGATGTGAATTTGTAAAGTCGAGCTAAATTAGTATATGCACGCGCGCGGACACGCAACAGCCCACTTACATATTCACACACACACACACACATACAAATACACACACACACATATATATATAAATATACATACATATAAATATGCATATATATAAATATACATGTATATAAATATGCATATATATAAGCTTATATATATATATAAATATATATATGCATATATATAAGAATATATGGATTTATATATATATATATATATATAACCTTATATATATGCATATTTATATACATACACACACATATATATATATATATATATACATATATATATATATATATATATATATATATATATATATATATATAT
>OZ024742.1:26069936-26137436 GCA_964016885.1 Eledone cirrhosa
AACACAATAACAACACAATAACTACACAATAACCACATAATAACCACACGATAACCACATAATAACCACACAATAACAACACAATAACAAGACAATAACAACACAATAACCACACAATAACCACACAATAACAACACAATAACTACATAATAACCACACAATAACAACACAATAACAATACAATAAACACACAATAACCACACAATAACCACACAATAACCACACAATAACCACACAATAACCGCCAATAACCACACAATTACAACACAATAACCACACAATAACAACACAATAAACACAATAACAACACAATAACCACACAATAACAACACAATAAACACACAATAACAACACAATAACCACACAATAACAACACAATGTGAATGTATAATGTTTCACTGTATATGTTGCGAGTATATATGATGGGAGTGTATATGATATGAATGTATATGTTGCGAGTGTATATGTTGCGAGTGTATATGTTGCGAGTGTATATGCTGAGAGTGTATATAATGTGAGTGTATATGGTGGGAGTGTATATAATGCTTGAGTTAGCCAGATGTGATTAGTAATATAGTTGAAAAAATTATAACTGGGCAACTTAATTAATAAGAATGTGTGAGATTAATTAATTATTAAAGTGGATGGGGGAGGGGTGAGATGGGTGTTAAGAGGTATTTAGGCTGAGAAACATAACTTTATAATTAGTAATTACTACTACTACTACTACTACTACTACTACTACTACTAATACTACTACTACTGCTGCTGCTGCTGCTGCTACTACTGCTACTACTACTACTACTACTGCTGCTGCTGCTGCTACTACTACTACTACTACTACTACTACTACTACTACTACTACTACTACTACTGCTGCTGCTGCTGCCGCTACTACTACTACTACTACTACTACTACTACTACTACTACTACTACTACTACTGCTACTTCTACTACTACTTCTACTGCTATTACTATAACTACTACTACTACTGCTGCTGCTGCTATTACTACTACTACTACTACTACTACTACTACTACTACTACTGCTGCTGCTACTACTACTACTGCTTCTACCACCACCACCACCACTACTTCTACTACCACCACTACCACAACCACTACTACTACTACTACTACTACTACTACTACTACTACTACTACAACCACCACCATTACTACTACTACTACCACCACTACCACAGCCACCGCCACCACCACCACCACCACCACCAACATCACCACCAACATCACCACCACCACCACTACTACTACTACTACTACTACTACTACTACTACTACTACTACTACTACTACTACTAGTATGTGTTTTGTTTTTTTTCTTTTGTGACGTTTTATAGTAAAACACAATTTCACATGTGCATCGGAAAATCTAATATATGTATTAACTTGTTCAGGTTGTTGAGAACAATACATAGGCCACACCAAAAACAGCCTCCGCCAACGCATGACTGTCCATAGATCCCAAATCAAAATACGGGAATACAGGAAAATACCACTGAGTGAACACATTGATACCTGTGCCGCCCAAAATCATCCCAACTTCAGAATCTTTCCCCTCTACAAATTTAAAGATAATGCGACCCACACCCAGCGCATCAGCAAGGAATCTTACTTCATTAACAAATACGGACCCCGTCTAAACACTTCTCCCTAAGACGAACCCACAACATACACACGTCAATATACATACCTACATCAGCACACATCTCTACCCACATATAAACACAATGACATACGTAAACACACATGCTCTATGGTGCAACACAAAAAAATATATGTGCATATATATATGTATATATGTATATATATATATATATATATATATATATGTAGTGAATATATGTATGTGTATATATATATAGTGAATATCATTTCACACCTTTTTTTGTTAAGATTTTTGATGTTCTATTAAGAGAACCGACTTTACTGAAAAAATCGAATAATGTACACCATTTTACCAGGGGGAAAAAATACTGGTCCACACACACACACACACACACACACACACACACACACACACACACACACACACACACACACACACACACACACACACACACACACACACACACATATACACACACACATACACACGCGTACATCAACATACAAAGAGACTTATATATACACACACACACACACACACGCACTTCTCCGTATAAGACAAAAGCTGAAAAATATCTTTTGACATGCTAAAATACCCCCCATTGCTTTCAGACACAGTCTTACTGACCATCCCTGCCACCACGAATTACTCTGCTATACACACACACACACACACACACACTTATCTTAATAGCCATTTGACACACATCGCTGCTAACCATTATCACAACATCGAACACCTTACTACTACTACTACACACACACACACACACACACACACACACACACACACACACACACACACACACACACACACACACACACATATTTGTTGTGAAAGAGTCATTTCTCAATCTTGGCGCAAAACCAATTTTTTATTCACATGACCTCTACCGACCAATCAAAATTGTTTTGACCACAAGAATTTTTGCTGGAGCCACTTTTTTAACATAAAAACAGGTAGAATTCCCAAAACTAATCAGATCATAGCAAACAGCACGGACACTCTATCTCAAAATTATTTTTGAAAAGCATTTAGAAATGCGCAACCGGTAAAAACTTAAAAAACTTAAAACCACAACTGAATACTAACCCATACAATCACTAATACACTTTTATTCCTAATTAAACCATTTTTCAACTGTGAACAATTTATCAGCATTTTCTATTCCGTTTACCAATATATATATATATATATATATATGAGAGAGAGGGAGACAGATTTATATATATTAAAGGTATATATTGAGTTAGGAACCCAAAATAGATCCTTACAACAAAATAGCTCTAAGATTTGGGTTCGTATTTATTTTCTTATTTTGTTCTTAAATTAAGACAAGCGAACCCAATTGTCTATAGTTAGTATTCTTTTCACCTCAGCAAATCAGGTCCCTTACGATTTGAACACATATATCTATATAACTGTGTTCGTTTTTCTTTTATATATATATATATATATATATATATATATATATATCATTATCTATAAAAGGCAGATTGTTGTTGTTGTGTGTGCGTGTGCACATGTTCCATGTTTATACATTTGCATACTTTCAAACCGATTTGACTCAACCTCTGTAAGAATGTTGTAAATGGTCTAACGTACGTCACCGACTATTTATTTCATTCAAACTCACCCACAATTATGGAAATAATCGATAAAACTAAATACTTGACGCTTTACCCCTCTAATAGAATCTGCTTAACTCTCTCTACTCCCCTTCAAATTCGATAAAACTACATACATGCTTACAAACTTCCTTTAGGAAAGCCGAAGAGAGAGAGAGAGAAAGAGCGAGAGGGAGAGAGAGAGAGAGAGAGAGAACGTTTGTTTTTTTTAGTGTGGAACGGTCAAACATTTATTTACTTTAATGACAAAGAGAAATGATTACATTTCATGCGAAACGACAATTATTCAAAAGCAACAGACAAATTTATTCAACAACAAGCGATAAATCTTTTTTAAAACCTCTCAACGAACGCGGATTCTTACAGACTTTGCGTCGAATCGGTTTGAAATTGTGCAAATGTATAAACATGGAACATGTACCCACACACAACAACAACAATCTGCCTTTTATAGAAAATGATAAACCATAATATCCTCTATAAGGTCACTAAACCTGCTAGAAACAGCAGCTAACTCTCCACCATATCACACCCCTGCCTACTGTCTTAAATTTAGAAAACATATCTTCTATGAGGTCACTAAACCTACTAGAAACAGCAGCTAACTCTCCCCCATATCACACCTCTCCCTACTGTCTTAAATTTAGAAAACACACATTAGACAACCATGCAAAATAACTCCATCGCAGCTTTGTTGTTCGGCTGGCATCGTCTACGCGCATGTTGCGCAAGTACTGTGAAACAATAAATTTCAACACTTCTTTGCACAGAGATAATATCCATAGGCGAAACTACAATTGTCACTGCTGGCGCAGCTCCTGCTTCGCCAGTCCAGGTCTGCAATTCATTCACCCAGTGCCTGGCAGACAAAAAAGTGCTGCCATAAAATGGGTGGTGCAACCTAACTTTGGTAACTTAATGACCCCGAGCAACGCCGGGCTTTAATGCTAGTATATATATATATATATACATATATATATATCACCTCTGATGTCACTCCACCTTCTTCATGCGCCTTGCCCTCCTTGATCTTCTTCTTGGCTCTCTGAAGCTCCTCTCTGTCTCAATATCCAGTTCTTCAAACAGCCGCCTGATCTCGCCAGTGCTCTGGGCTCTGGAGGGCGGCTCTCCTAGTAGGGTCCTAAAATGGTCTAGCCATTTCCTCTTCTTATCCTCGGGCCCTGTTCCCTGGATCTGACTCGAACACCTTCTCTTCCTCCCTGTGATCTCGTTGATGATCATCCAGCTCTTCTTACATCCAGACCAAGAAACTCACTCAGATGGTGGATGGGTGCTACACGAGAATGCTGAGGATGGCTCTGAACATTAATCAATATACACATATTTTCATCGTTTCTAAAATAGCAAAACAATTGATGCTTTGGATAGAGTCAAATAGAAGTCGTTAGACATGCTCAACCAACCGTGACGCCTAAACCAATCAGCTTTAGTAATCTAGTGAAACTACACGCCGATTGGTCGAAATACAGTTTGCAAAATTTAGCATTCTGTAGCCCCTTTTTTACTGTATATAAGGCACATCATATACCCATCTCATTACAGTTGAAAATTGTAAACTTGTCTGTCACCACTGAATATGAACCTGAAGATTGCGAAAGCAGGAAAGTGCTTGTTCAATTAACACTTAACATTTAATATTCTACCATACTATTTCATTATAATATCATTATAATTTTAAAGGATTGTAAATAAAATGAGTAAATCAGACAAAGTTGGAATTCCTTTTATTAATAAAATCTTCTATACACAATCATATACACCCGTGTATATTTATATATATATATATATATATATATATATATATATATATATATATATAATACATTTTAATACGCCTCCGCCATTGGCTAATTTACTTTCCTTTTCTACTTTAGACTCACCATATGTTTCCTTTATGTCTTTGTGTTACTAGTCCCTTGTTTAAAATGATAAATGCTTTATAACGTATTAAGAGAGTGCTTATATTGCCTGACGTGTGAATTTTATTTATATTATATTCAGCTTAGTCGATGTAATCTTTCGGGCCACTGGAGTATGAATATATGTATGATGTAAGACTTAGATACATATATAAGCATATATAGACACATATGTATATATACGTATATTATATTTTATATATATATATATATATATATATATATATATATATATATATGATGTATGTATGAATATATATATATATATGTATGTATATATATATATATGTATGTATGCATGTATATATATATATATATATATATATATATATATATATATATATATAATTATTATTATTATTATTATTATTTTATATATATATATGTATATATATATATATTACATGTATATATTTTATACGTATATATATATATATATATATATATATATATATATATATATGTTGTATGTATATACGCACACACACATATGTATATACTTATATATATACGTGTATATGCATGTTGGCTGATGGTGTTTGTATATGTACGTGTGGGTGTATTTATATATA
This sequence comes from Eledone cirrhosa, assembly GCA_964016885.1. Lineage (NCBI taxonomy): Eukaryota > Metazoa > Mollusca > Cephalopoda > Octopoda > Eledonidae > Eledone > Eledone cirrhosa. The sequence goes on from OZ024742.1 coordinate 26,075,708, forward strand.
TATATATCACTGTGAAATCATGTGTTTTCGTGTTGCTATTGTAACCGTTCTCATCATAGGACGTAAAGAAATCACTCAATTAACCTTTATCCAGAGAAGAAGATTTAGGCTATTAATGCATCAAAAGCTAGATACGTATAGTATAAGATAGACAACTTTAACAAAAAACACATAATAACATTATATTATCAACAATATAAAAAATCCCAAGACCAAAAGAACAACAATATAAATATCGCTCTATATTTTAAATGAGCTGTTTTTGAACTAGTTCGCGGATATTTTTTGAGCGAGAGATATACATATTTATATAATGGAGACATTGCACATCGCTGCATTACTTGTTTCCCTTTGTGTGTTCACATGAGTGAGGGCAATTAGTTGATTTATTTTAGTAAACTTGCAGAGACGAATGATAAGAAGGACTTTCCGTTTTCCTAAGAAGTCTTATTATTATGTTAAAATAAAAGAGAAGTGACGCTCTTAAAATATTTTCCCATGAATATACTATATAAATTGGCTATTAACGAAGTTGTTCAAGCTGAATACATACATTCTTATATATATATATATGTGTGTGTGTATGTGCTTGTGTGTGTGTGTGTGTGTGTGTGTACGTAATCACATTGAAACACAAACGGAGCCCTACGTAAACACATAATAATACATACGCATACATGGATTTATATATAGGCAGGTATTAGCAGATATGAATATGGATATGAATATGCATATGTAAATACTCACATATAGGAACAAATTTGTATCTCTTTGAGAGAAACCATATATACACACAACAACACTCACAGCAGCGCATACACCCACATATATTCTCCATCTATCTCTCCCGCACATAGTCGCACGTTCTCACATTCATACACTCATATTTATGTACACAGGCAGAGAACGATAGAGGGAAAGAGAGCGGGGAAATGAGTGGGTGACCATGCTAGTATTTTCTAAAATAAATCTAAAGTCTGTCTTTAGCCTTGAGGCTTATTAAGCAAGTGCTTATCCTCGCTTCCGCGGCGTGAAGTGACTGAGAGTACAAGGCTCCCAATAGACAGGACAATAGTTATAACTCCAGCTATTGCTGGTACTCATTTTGACCTGAGTATACTGGAGCCACTTGAAATGAGGTGTTTTGCTCAAGAACACAACACACAAACCATTATATCTAGAACATCGTTTTATAGTTGGTTATATTTAGTTATATGTTTTTGTAACCAGAACAATTCGTGAACTCGACAAGGCCGAATAATTAAGGAGTCCACTCCGCAATCCTTAACTGCTAGTTTCGATCGCATTGCATTGAATCTTCAGGAAGGGTCATCTAACACTATCTCGGGTGGGTGACTCCATACCTTATGAAGGGAAAGTGGGTAGCTTCCATTGCATGGTATGAGATTTTTGGCCAATGGGCATTTAACATAACCTCTGTTCCACACCATTCCATTGCATGATATCTTTGGCAAGGGCCATTTAATATAACTTCGGGTGGTGGATTCCATATCTTATGAAGGGAAATTGGGTAAATTCCATTGCGCGGTATCTTATCTTTAGCAAGGGTCATTAAACATAACCTCGGTTAGTCGACTGGTGGACGCGATATGTTTGGAAGACCTTCAATTGGACGACGTCACGCTGAATCTCCCCGAGAATTAAGTTTTGTGTAGACGTGTTTGTGAAAATACTCATATACTGATACGACAAATTTAAGAGCAAATTGTTCCGTTAATCGAATGACTAGGGCATTCCTCGTAGAAACTGACCGAGATCGATCGATCGGGCGAATCTGAGCAATGAGAATATTGTTTACAAGCTATATATCCAGAACAATTTTACAATGGACTGATTTCAATAGTATTCTAAAGAAACATAATCGATGTTGGTTAGCATTGTCCTATAAATATACGCCTGTCCTTGGAATGGAATGGATCTCCGTCAGTTTGAATTATGACTCTTGTATTTGGTCGATGAACAGAAAAGAAAATCAATAATAAGAATTTCACCAACAACATTAAAAATAGCAAGAATAATAAACATAAACAAAAAGTAACATTAACAACTACAACATCGACAACATCTTCAAACTTAAAAAGAATTATAATAATTGTTTCTAGTTTAGGCACAATGCCAGCAATTACCAGTACATTACTGGTACTTTATTTTATCGACCCTGTAAGGATGAAAGGCAAAGTTAACCTCGGCGGGATTTGAACTCAGACTGTAAAGGGACGTAACTATGCTAGAAAGCACGGAGTCCAACCTTCTACCGATACTGCCAATTCACCGCACACACAAAATTATAATAATAGTTGCAATAACAACAAACATGACAACAGCATCATAAACAGCAACAACAAAAACGACAACGGTACCACGAATGTTTACAGCAACAACAACAAAAACAAACAACAAGAAAACTACAACAGCAACAATATCAACAACAACAATAAGCTACGACAACAACAACAGCATCAACAACAGCATCAACAACAACAACAACAACATCAAACACTACGACAACAACAAAGGCTATTTTCAATAATGTATTTGGCCATAACTGACAAATTATATTCTCTCTGATATAATAGTTGTTCCTTTTTTCTTCTTCCAATCTTTCATATTGGTTTGCTGTTGTTGTTGTTGTTGTTTTCATTGTTGTAGTTGTTGGTGCTGTAGTAGTTGTGGTGTTTGTTGTTGTTGCTGTAGTTGTTGTGGCTGTTGTTGTTGTAGTAGTAGTAGTTGTTGTGGTAATAGTTGTTTGTGATGTTGTTGTTATTGTAGTTGTTGTTGGTGCTGTAGTTGTTGTTGTAGTAGTAATTGTTGTGGTAGTAGTTGTTGTTATTGTAGTTGTTGTTGGTGCTGTAGTTGTTGTTGGTGTAGTAACTATGTTAGTTGCTGTTGTTGTAGTAGTAACTAAGGTAGTTGTTATTGTTGCCGTGGTAACTATGGTAGTTGATGTTGTTGTAGTAGTAACTAAGGTAGTTGTTATTGTTGCCGTGGTAACTATGGTAGTTGTTGTTGCCGTAGTAACTATGGTAGTTGCTGTTGTTGTTGCCGTAGTAACAATGGTATTTGTTGTTGTTGCCGTAGTAACTATGGTAGTTGATGTTGTTGTAGTAGTAACTAAGGTAGTTGTTATTGTTGCCGTGGTAACTATGGTAGTTGCTGTTGTTGTTGCCGTAGTAACAATGGTATTTGTTGTTGTTGCCGTAGTAACTATGGTAGTTGGTGTTGTTGTTGTAGTAGTAACTATGGTAGTTGTTGTTGTAGTAGTAACTATGGTAGTTGATGCTGTTGTAGTAGTAACTAAGGTAGTTGTTATTGTTGCCGTGGTAACTATGGTAGTTGGTGTTGTTGTTGCCGTAGTAACTATGGTAGTTGATGCTGTTGTAGTAGTAACTAAGGTAGTTGTTATTGTTGCCGTGGTAACTATGGTAGTTGCTGTTGTTGTTGCCGTAGTAACTATGGTAGTTGCTGTTGTTGTTGCCGTAGTAACTATGGTAGTTGTTGTTGTTGGAGTAGTAACTATGGTAGTTGTTGTTGTTGCTGTAGTAACTATGGTAGTTGCTGTTGTTGTTGCCGTAGTAACTATGGTAGTTGGTGTTGTTGTTGTAGTAGTAACTATGGTAGTTGCTGTTGTTGTTGCCGTAGTAACTATGGTAGTTGTTGTTGTTGCCGTAGTAACTATGGTAGATGTTGTTGCCGTAGTAACTATGGTAGTTGTTGTTGTTGCCGTAGTAACTATGGTAGTTGGTGTTGTTGTTGTAGTAGTAACTATGGTAGTTGTTGTTGTTGTGGTAGTAGTAACTATGGTAGTTGCTGTTGTTGTTGCCGTGGTAACAATGGTATTTGTTGTTGCCGTAGTAACTATGGTAGTTGGTGTTGTTGTTGTAGTATGAACTATGGTAGTTGTTGTTGTTGTTGTAGTAGTAACTATGGTAGTTGCTGTTGTTGTTGCCGTAATAACTATGGTAGTTGTTGTTGCCGTAGTAACTATGGTAGTTGTCGTTGTTGCCGTAGTAACTATGGTAGTTGCTGTTGTTGCTGTAGTAGTAACTATGGTAGTTGTTGCTGTTGTAGTAGTAACTATGGTAGTTGTTGTTGTTGTAGTAGTAACTATGGTAGTTGTTGTTGTAGTTGCGTCCTTTGTAAATATTGTTGTTGTTGGTGTTGTTGATTGACCTTTAATTTTATATAAACATGAATTAGAACACATCATATTGTGAAAAAATTGGAGATACACGAAATATGAGTAATTCCACTAGTAGTAGTAGTAGTAGTAGTAGTAGTAGTAGTAGTAGTAGTAGTAGTATTAGTAGTAGTAGTAGTAGTGGCGGTGCTGGTGGCAGTAGTACCAGTAGTAGTAGCAGTAGTAGTAGTAGTAGTAGTAGTAGTAGTAGTATTAGTAGTAGTAGTAGTGGTAGTGGTGGTGCTGGTGGCAGTAGTAACAGTAGTAGTAGTAGTAGTAATAGAGGTAGTAGTAGTAGTAGTATTAGTAGTAGTAGTAGTAGTAGTAGTAGTAGTAGTGGTAGCGGTGGTGGTAGTATCAGTGATGATGTTGAATGCAGAGAAACAAAAGCAGAGTAGATGTCATATAAACCAGGGTAGACAATATAAAACGATGACAATAAATTGTAATACACACACGCAGACAAATACAGACATACACACAGACACACACACACACAGACACAGTCACACAGACACTAACACGCTCACACACGCACACATAAACCCACACTCACACACAAACATATATGCACACACACTCACACACACACACACAGAGTCACACATGCACACACACACACACACACACACACACACATGCACACACACACACACTCACACACATACACGCACCTGCACAACCGCATACCCACAAACATATGGTTTTCTCCAAAACGTCTGACAGAAGAGACACGTGCTTTTCATCAGAATTTGTTTACGTTCCTCCCTCTTCTCACTTTGTATCTTGTCATTTCATTTTTTATTTCTCAATCTATATTTTGATGAAGGACTAGTGACCGAAACGCAAATGCACTTTCGATCTTTTCCCACTATATCAAGCGGTAAACTAATATAATCCTTCAATGAGTTGTGTGCTTTTATGTCTCAGTTTACCTTCTGCATATAAATATATATATATATACATGTATATATATATATATATAGTAATAATAATAAATTTGAAGACTAAAATCCAAAGAGGGCTCGATAAGGATAAATATATATCAAATATATAAGAACCGTAGAGCAAATATTTATTAAAATAACAGATTAAAGTTTAAACAAAGAATCGCTGCTTTCACCCTTAACGGGATCTTCTGAAACTAACAAAGCCAATCTGTAAAATGGTATAGTTGAAGTCGTAATCTACGACTTCAGCTATACCATTTACGTGGTTTTGTCTTTGCGTGCTATTGTTCTCCACGCTCCGCATATGACATATTATCTTTGTTTTTTCCGTTCATTTCCAGAGAACGTCTCTATGAACCACCTAAGACAACATTAGTCTACGACTTCTTTAATACCATAAACGTGGTTCTGTCTTTGCGCGTAATTGTTTTTCACCGCTCCTATTAATGACGTATACTATTCGTTTTTTCCCGTTCTTTGCCAGGGAACGTTTCCACGAACCAAAGTATCGTCTTCCTGTCTTCCTCCGGTTGCAACGTTTTTTTAAATATCCACTTCTGCGTTTACAGATTGACTTTGTTAGTTTCAGAAGATCCCGTTAAGGGTGAAAGCAGCGATTCTTTGCTTAAACTTTAATCTGTTATTTTAATAAATATATATATATATATAGTAATAATATTAATAGTAATAATAATAAATTTGAGACTAAAAGCCAAAGAGGGATCGATAAGGATAAATATATATCCAACATATAAGAACCGTAGAGCTCTTTTCTCTATCAAGGACGAATTCCCCAACGCGGGCGGTGGTTTGTACCGTGATGATGGTCTTTTGACCATGACTAAGTGCGGACCTCGTGTATGCGACAGGTTCAGAAAAGAACTCACAGCCTTATTTAAAGGCTTCAACCTCTCTATACAGGTTGAGGCCAATCTATCGGCCGTTAATTACCTCGACGTTACCCTCAATTTATCGAATGGGTTGTATTACCCGTATAGAAAGCCGAATGATACGCTTAATTACATAAGTAAGCATTCCAACCATCCTGCCAGCATAACCAAGAACGTGGTAAGAAACGTTTCGTTGAGGCTTTCGCGTCTATCTACTAACAAGCATATTTTCAACGACAATTCCACTTATTACAATGAAGCTCGTGCTCGGAGTGGATTTGTCGATAAGGTAGCATATACAGAGTACGAAAATAGACCTAGAAGAAATAGATCCCGTCGCATTTGTTGGTATAACCCACCATATAATATGTAGGTGGCCACACCATTAGATAAGATCTTTCTTTCCCTTATTACGAAGCATTTTCCCCCTACACATAAATATAATAACATTTTTAATAGAAATACTATTAACATTTCTTACTCTAAGACTCCTAACGTTGCACATAACATCACCGCTTCAAATTTAGCTAAACTACCTAGCCGTAGGAATACGTGAAACCCTGTAGTTAGTACTTACTGTAGGAATCGGGTTGATTGCCCCCTATCCGGGAAATGCCTCTTTAGTAACATTGTCTACAAATGTAAGGTTGAATCACCCACGTCCCGTAGGGCCTACATAGAGTTAACCGCCAATAGATTCAAGCAGCGTCTTTACATGCATACCCATTGTTTTCGTTACCCTCTAAGAAGGAATATGACGTAACTTTCAGCTTATATCTGGTGTCTAAAAGACAACCACACCCAATATAAGTTACACTGGGAGATCCTAGCTAGGGCTAGATGGTATAACGGAAATAAAAGACCATGTGACCTCTGCGCCGCTGAAGCCCTGGAAATAATCTACGCCACAGACCGCATCTTAAACAAAAAATATGAGGTAATTTCGGCTTGTAAACATAAATTGCACAAAACCTTCCTGTATTACAGCCCCACGTTATACCCAAGGGATAGTACGATCTATACGTGGATATTTTACGTCTTGATGTGATAGCTAAGTATATGTTTTGTTTATACCATTACTTATTTGCATAGGTAAGTATATATTACCTGTATGTTTTGTGAAGGTAAGTATACTTTCTCGTACGTATATTTGATTGTATATGTTATGGCGTATCATTTTTTATATATTCTGGTACATATGATTTGGTTATGTGTATAGGGGAGTTTTGCGTCTGTGTGAGTATGCAGGTTCGTACGTATGTAGGGTGTGTGTATATGTGTACTTCATGTTTTGGTTCACTTACGTCTCCAACATTTGTGTATTTACATGTAGATATGTGTGTGCTCTTGTTATATACGTATTTATTTTTTTACATACCTTTATTTAATTATTTATTTATTTGTATACACGCACACACACACACACACACACACACACATATTTATATGTGCGTGATTTTGTATACATATGGCAAGTGTTTTCGCGTATGCTTGTTTATGTACGTATTTGCATGTGTGTATGTATTTATTTAATTTCTATTTCCTCTGTATTGTATTTTATTTACTTTATTCTTAACTCTGTAGCGGAGATTCATTCGGTCTCCTAGTTAGAATTTTAGTCTACGACTTCAGCTATACCATTTACGTTGTTTTCTATTTGCGTGCAATTGTTCTCCACGGTTCACATATGACGTATTATCTTCGTTTTTTTACGTTCATTGCCAGAGAACGTCTCTATGAACCATCTAAGAGAACATTAGTCTACGACTTCTTTTATACCATAAACGTGGTTCTGTCTTTGCGCGTAATTGTTTTTCACCGCTCCTATTAATGACGTATTATATTCGTGTTTTCCCGTTCTTTGCCAGGGAACGTTTCCATGAACCAAAGTATCGTCTTCCTGTCTTCCTCCGGTTGCAACGTTTTTTGAAATATCCACTTCTGCGTTTACTGATTGACTTTGTTAGTTTCAGAAGATCCCGTTAAGGGTGAAAGCATGCGCCATATCACCCGTAAAATAAGTAAATTATTATTATTATTATTATATATATATATATATATATATATATATAGTAATAATAATAAAATTGAAGACTAAAATCCAAAGAGGGCTCGATAAGGAAAATATATATCAAATATATAAGAACCGTAGAGCAAATATTTATTAAAATAACAGATTAAAGTTTAAGCAAAGAATCGCTGCTTTCACCCTTAACGGGATCTTCTGAAACTAACTGGTCTGTTACTTTTTTTTATTTAATATTTTAAATTAATTCTGACAAACCATATTGCTGTAGTTAGTATTTTTCTTCCTAGCAAACTTGGTCCTTACGACTCGAACACATGTATGTTTATATTAGTGTTCATCTCTCTTGTTTTATCAATTATATATATATATATATATATATATATATATATATATATAGCGTGTGTGTAAGTGTGTGGGTGGGTGGGGGCGTGTACATATTGCTTTTCGAGGTAGGTGGAAGCATTACAGAATTAAATATATTTGAAATTAATAATAGAAGGGTTGTAAATTGGATTTTCATTTTAAAATCTGAATTTGATTTATTTCAAATCATAATATTCGACTATATCCGTCCCCCGCAAAGAAAATTCAATTAATCTCTTCAAAATTACCGACAGCGGTGCACATAGAGTGTACAAAACCCATAGTCACCTGATTAGCTCCATTCCTCATATATCTATAGGTATCCCGAGTAAAATAGAGGGTCCTCACAGTTAAAGACTGTACTCAATACGTTAGTACAGTGTAAGCACCATTATTCAATATAGAATTGGCTTCTACAGGAATAGGGGTGTTTCATTCGTATGATTTCACAAGAATGAAACAATTATAGCCCTGTACAAGTCATTTGAATGCGGGACCTGATGGTGAGGCTGCGTTTAAGAGAAATCACAGATGGTGTGCAGGAGAAAAGACTATATTGGTACGGAGATGTGGTGCGCAAGGATGATGATCGATATGTAAAGAAGTGCTAGGAAATTCTAACATAGGTAGAACAGGAAAGACTTGAGCAGATGTGGTGAGAGCTGACCTCATGTCACTGGGCTCACAGGAGGGCAGACGAAGGAACGTGGTAAGTGGAGAGATGCTGTACTGAGAAGCACCCTCTACAAATGCAAGCGTGGAAAAACTTACGCAAAGACGATGATGATCTATGTACACAGACACAAACACACACACACGCACGCATGCAAACACACAAACACACATACACAGGGTGAGTGTATATGTGTACTTCATGTTTTGGTTGACATACGTCTCCGTACATTCGTGTATTTACATGTAGGTATGTGTGTGCGCTTGTTATATACGTATTTATTTATTTATATACGTTTATATAATTATTTATTTATTTGTATACACGCATACACACACACACATATTTATATGTGCGTGGTTTTGTATACCTATGGTAAGTGTTTGGCGTATGCTTGTGTATGTACGTATTTGTTTGCGTGTATGTATTTATTTATTTCTATTACTTCTGTATTGTATTTATTTACTTTGTCCTTAACTCTGTAGCGGAGATTCATTCGGTCTCCTAGTTAGAATTTTAGTCTACGACTTCTGCTATACCATTTACGTGGTTTTGTCTTTGCATGCTATTGTTCTCTACACTCCACATATGACGTATTATCTTCGTTTTTTTTCGTTTATTGCCAGAGAACGTCTCTATGCACCACCTAAGATAACATTAGTCTACGACCTCTTTTATACCATAAACATGGTTCTGTCTTTGCGCGTAATTGTTTTTCACCGCTCCTATTAATGACGTATTATATTCGTTTTTTCCCGTTCTTTACCAGCGAACGTTTCCACGAACCAAAGTATCGTCTTCCTGTCTTCCTCCGGTTGCAACGTTTTTTGAAATATTCACTTCTGCGTTTACAGATTGACTTTGTTAGTTTCAGAAGATCCTGTTAAGGGTGAAAGCAGCGATTCTTTGCATAAACTTTAATCTGTTATTTTAATATATATATATATATATATATATATATATATATATATATATATATATATATATATATATATATATATATATATAGGAAAAAGTATAACCCCGATGGCAGAGCTCAAGCCGTTTCGACGGCTATTTCTGGACTAAATTAGAATGTTTAGCTTGGTGGTAAGCACCAGGTCATACTTTTTCCTATTTCCCACTCTACTACCCTAAGTATTGAGTACTCTGGTGCGTTATGGTCCATCTGGTCCCTTACCACAATTCCTTTGTTATATATATACATTTATATATATATACACACACACACATATATATATATATATATATATATATATATATATATATATATATATATATATATATATATATATATATATATATATATATATATATATATATATATACATATATATATACAGCATGAAAACGAAAGGGAGATATAGAAAGCCACCGACAGACCACAAACTTATTATAGAAGGAAATTAGTAATTTTAAACTTGATAAGATGGAGTTTGAAGAAGAAGTGAAGAAACATCTATGTGTTTATACTTCAGTCCTTTGTGATATTATAAACAACAAAACAAAAAACAAAATACCATGAATAATAATTTGATCTTGTGGAATGTGAAATGTCAAAGTAAAGAACAAAAAGCAGGCATCATTTGTGACTTGATAGATGGACTAAATTAGAGAAAGATTGTATTTCATTTCAGACTGAGTTCTTTTGAAATTTCACATTTGGATAATTGTGCTTTTCCTCTGTTTTACACTTTACATACATACATATATATATATGCATACCGACACACACAAATGCATACATACACACATACACACAAGCACAGACACACACACATATTTATACATGCATATACATATATATATATATATATATATACGTATGTATATAATTTATAATTGTATATCTTAAATATGTATATATGTATATATATATATATATATATAGAGAGAGAGAGAGACGCAACACGCATACACATATACACACGCACGTGTATATCTATATCTATCTAAGTCTCTCTCTATGTGTATATATATATATACATACATACATACATACATACATACATACATACATACATACACATATACATATATACACACATATATATATATATATATATATATATATATATATATATATATATATACATATATATATACATATATATATATATATATATATATATATATATATACACACACACATATATATATATACAGATATATATATATACACACACACACATATACACACACACACACACACACACACACACACACACACACACACACACACACATATATATATATATATATATATATATATATATATATATATAATATATATGACTTAGAAGACATGAACTTTTGCCGAAGCTTTCAGCGCCTGTATAAGCATAAGAAGCAGCAACAGTCAGTATGGTGAGACTATGAGTATAAGCAAGCCAATCTAACTGTTCGACCAGACCGCCTTGTTCCCCCGCCACCTCAGGTTTCACAAATATTAGGCAGTGTAGGCTCTTTAATATCAACAGTGGGGACTTTCAAATACAAATAGTAAGGGCCTGCTGTTTTATGAATGTTCAGATTCTGTTTATTATCATCCTGCAGCCAAACCATTTGAGTTATGCCAGAGCCAAAGAGGCGTCTAACTTCTCATAACTATTACCGTGAAAGGGGACGTAGTATGGTTTAATGGTTAAGGATTTCCCTTCGTAATTAATAGCTCACCTGCTCTATTCTCCTCCGTGTTTTCTTGAGCAAGTTTTTTTTTTTCATACTATATCATCAGTTTGACACAGGCTTTTTGATTACAATTAGGTAGAAAGAAACTGTTTAGAAATTCGTTAAATGGAATGTAACTGTAATTGAAAGGGTCAACCGTGTCACACAAACTGAATCACGTTGAATCACATTGAGAAATACTTTATTGATACACATATCTGTAGAATGCTCAGACACGTATAGCTTAATTACTTGATTAGGATCTCCTCTTAGAGGAACAGGTACATCACTCATTGTCGAGACCAATGGGTCTCTATTACAGAAAACGACAGCTTTATGGTCGTTAGCTTCGGTCATAGCTCTTACATACTTCTATCATATCCATCATGGAGAATTCTCTCTTCTGTTTATTTATCTAGTGTTTAGATGATCTTAAACGTACGTGGTTGAGTGGCTATTGCGCTCGCTACACTCTCGTAAGTTTGTGAGCTCGATTCCCAGAGTTGCATCATGTCATTTGCAATACACTCTATTTCTTCTTGCCCCAGTCTCTTCCTCCTATAAACATGAATTGACCCTATAATACGAAGGGCCAGATTGTGACACGATGATTATCCCAGAGAACTACGTTTAGTGTAGATGTGTCTGTGTGAGGTTCAGCCATGTGATCCTTAATTTCACGAAGTAGAATAGTCGTTGTCGAAACAGACGGAAGTCGAACCTATATCATTTCTTTTATTTTTCTTTATTCCTCGTAAGTCTACTGTTGAGCAATTAATATATTGTGAGCCAAGATATAAACCCAGGATTTGAAGCATAAACCGTAATTGGTGTTATACTTCTTCTCATAGATCATACAAGTGGCGAAATGTTTCTCAGGAGACGTATCGGCAAGGGGACAGTATACTGCATTGTAATAGTTGCCTTGAAAGGATTAATTATTGTAAGTCGTATACAAACTCACACACGCAACAGAAACAGAAGTATATATATATATATATATATATATATATATATATATATATATATATATATATATATATATATATATATTTATTTATTTATATTTATATATATATACTTATGTGTATTATGTGTATACATATATGCGCACACATACTACACACACTCACTCAAATATACCTATATATGTGTGGGTGTGTATACATAGAGAAATAAAAAACACATATAAATATATGTAGCCCCCGACATCTGGGTGATATGAGGTTCGATCCCTTATAGCGGACGAGCGCAACTTCTTTTCGTCTTTAATGGTTCTTCACCCTATTTTATAAGCTATTTTACAGCATTATCTCTGCGCATGTGCACATTATTCTTTAAATATATATATATATATATATATATAGAGAGAGAGAGAGGATGAGAGAGAAGTAGGTGCGTGTGTGTGTCGGAATGCTGTATGCTTGTGTACTATGTTTTTATATGAATGGATGTGTGAACTGTGACTTCTTTTTTCTTCTATATTTCGTCATAAATCATTTCGCCGTATTTCACCTCTTTACTAATGATCAATTTTAATAACATTTATAATTTATTTTTCTCCAATGTAATTAACAATACCCTCTCCGCGTCTCATCTCTCCAATATAAACAAGGAAATGGCCATTTAAATCAGAAAATGTTGCTCGCCTATGACTAATGTACTACAACATTCTGGCATTCATTTTACTTTTTAAAATATACAGCCGCCACGAGAATAGACTAAACTATATCAACCCCTTGATTGTGGAAAATTACTATGATTGTTCTTAATCACTTCGAAGCCAACGAAACTCTCATTTCCTCTGTTGGAATCAATGTGGTGTAATTTAAGTTAATCATGGGCAATATTCATTATTTTGTCCGAGCGGTGAATAAGAAAACACAGATGGTCTTACTGTTGTATGTGTATTATAAAATAGATTCGTTTCTTTCACCGTTTAGGAGCGGAGCTTTCAGGAAGGTAACTATTACATCATCTTTATTTTTACTAATTAATGTCTGATTAAAGAGAGAAATTATTATTATTAAATAAAGACATTATCAATTAATGTCTAAATATGATATATATGATACTACTATAGAAATAAATGCGAGATGAAGCTAATTTAGTCATGTGTGTTATAACAGTAAATACTGTGTGGCCGTGAATGTACGTGTGTTTATGTATACATATTTGTGTGTAGGTGGTGGTTGTGGAGTTGAAAACTATGCGCGCATATATAGACACAAGCAGATCTCATTGGCAACGTAGTCCGTGTCACAATCCCGAGGATACACGTTCGATATCATTGAATGGTATCTTAAGCACCTGATTTCGCCATAGTTTGGATATGACTCTAGCCAGTGAGTGAAATTGGGTAGATGTAAACTGAATGGATTATATTTGTTTATTTCAAAATTTCAACCATATCACACACCAATTCAATCCAATCCAGCGTCTTCTCAATCCTGCTGGAGGAACCCCATCCTGGTCGAATTTCACCGCTTTTGTTCGGTTTTGTTCATGTCTGGGGTGTAACTTTACACAACAGGTTTGGCCAGTTGGGGGTTGGTGAAGCTGTTTAACCCGCAGTTGGTGTTAGGAGTTATCTGCCCTTTGACCAGAATTGTCTTTTGAGCTGGTACACTGTTACACTGTATGGTGCTAATTCATCTAGAGAATTAAGAGTACACATCTACGTACCACACAGGTACTTACTCATTTTAATTTAACAAGTATGTTGTTCACCTTTTCGATAAACTGAAAGTGCGTCGTCCAAATGTAGATTATTTATGGTTTGGGTTCATGTGTGTAGGTATGTGTATTATATAAATAATTGTTTCTACTTTTGGCACAAGGCCAGCAATTACCCAGAGCATTACTTGTACTTTATTTTATAAATACTGGTACTTTATTTATAAAAACTGTATGAATAATATTACTGTAATATATAAATAATGTTACTACTATATCTCTAAGGTATGTGTTCTCTATGTAAGAAATAGTAAACTACCAGAAACCTCTCAGTGTTCAGGTTTTCGGAGGATACGTTCTAAGTTCAAAGGATTTAAGGGAAAAAACAGATTTTAATTATTCTGATCAAGAGGATTCGTAGCACTAATATAGTTGGCTTCGTCGCTAATAGTTGTTTCTGATTAAGACAAAAGGCCAACATCTGTAGGGCAGGTGAAATTCGATTAAATTGACCCCAATGTGTTACCGCATAACGATGAAATACAGAGAAAATCTCGGTGGGATTTGAACTCAGAATAGAACGTAAAGGAACGTATCTCTCTGCCGTATCTCTCTGCCACAAAGTATTTTGTTCAGTGCTATACCAATACACCGGATACACACGATACATCCAGAAGCACATGTACCAAAATTGATGGTACTTGTTTTGATGCTCACTTCCGAGATCCCTGCATAAAATCTGTTTTCAGTCGTCCTCTCGCAACTCAATGACACAATATATTTGTATACATTTTCATGCCAGCCAGATATCAACACTCATAAATCCAAACTGAACATCTGTTTCATAAAACTTATCAGTTTTCTTAGGGCAACAAAAAGAAAACTAGTATTTTATAACATTGATTTGGAAATCTCATTTCATTACCAAATACTTGTCTGTGCGCTTCCTTTACACATCTCTTACTTTGACCTACTCAACATATTCAACATAACAAGAAATTAAACACGACCCTTGGAAAGTCCCCTCTCCTGATAAACTCTTCATGAAATAAACTCTATGATTTCCCAAAGGATTTTTGGTGAACACATTTAGGAAAACTCTCATTTATTAACACACCTGCTGATCACTTTAACCTTAAACAAGTGTTAAGATAGAAGAAGTAATGTTTGCTACATAGAGATAGTTCCCTAATCGCAATTCGTATATCTGTGATTATTTTTCTAACTACATTCCTTAACCTCCACTTGGGAACTGTTAAAGTTGATTGAAACATTCTTAATATATTATTGGTTGGAGTTCGGCGGATTGGTAGTATCGGTAGAGCGCTGGACAACATGCTTTGCAGCATATAGTTAGAGCCCTTTACATTCTGCGTTTAAATCTTTCCGAGGTTAACTTTGCCTTTCATCCTTACGGGGTTGATAAAATAAAGCACAAATAACTCAATGGGTTAACTTAATCGATTTTCCCCTCCCCCAAAATTGTTGGCTTTTTGCCAACGTCAGAAACCAATATATTGCTGGTAGCTATATCGCAGGTTTGATTCACTTTTTACGTTTTGAGTTCAAATCTGGCCAAGGTCAACTTTGCCTTAAACTATTCTAAGGGCCATCGAATAAAGTATCAGTACAGTACTGGAAACCATATAAATAACTTCAACTCCCAAAAGAATGTTGTGCCTTGTGCCTTAACTAGAATTCAAAATATTGCTGCTTTTTTATACATATTATCACTGTAGAGAAAACGCAAAGACACAAGTTAATTTTATGAGCAGGATGTTCTGTGATCGAATATCTAGAACACTCAAGTGGAAATTGACGGAGATCCATTTCATACCACTAGCGGAAACGTAACGTCAAAATAAAGAATCGAACCTACATTTCGGAAAGTAATTGTATAAATGGAAGCTTAGCAATAAGAAGAAATATTTGCACATATTGTGAATTTTTCTCCGGGCGAAAGAATTTCAGGTATAATTCAAAGATAAAAATTGCAAACTTGAAGTACTTACCATGTGAAATTAAGCACAATTAAAACACACGGTGTTTAATAAATTAAATTTCTGAAATTCAGAAAAAAATATATATAAGGATTATAAAAAAGAAAACGATTAAATTAAAGGTATCAAATCAAATAAGAATGCCACAAACGCACATAACAAAATCGTACATTATGTAAGAAAAAAGAGCGAAAATAGGCGAGATTATTTGTGTTTGTTTAATTATAAAAAAAATCTTATTTGTTAATACATTAAATTTAAGTAGGTAATTAAGATAGGGAAAGAAAACGAAGCAGAATAAAAAATAATGAATTAATTAATTATCCCCTCACCATAAAACGTGAATTCCTCTCATTTTGGAAACAAATAATGCGAGATAAATGTAATTTCAGTTTAATATATTTTGTTTCATCTGTTTATCAAATGTATAGAAATAAATATATATAAAGAGAGTTAGTGTAATCGATAGAATATCTGAGCTAACGAAATGGAATGTATGTTAAATATCGGGATTTTTTTCCATCCAGTGAGAGAGAATTGATCAGGATATATAAATTCATCCCCTTATTTTACTGTTGCTTACATCCTTCACAAAGACCAAGAAGGATATGCAAACGTTTAGGGAACGAAGGAATTTGGAAGCAAAACATTAAAATAAACTAACCTCAATGCAGGTATATTCCACTTATTAAAAACCATGCATTTTGTGTGTTAAACATAGTATATATATATATATATATATATATATATATATATATATATTTAGAAACACACAGATACATGCCGACGCACACATATATACATGAACGCATCCGCACCCAACTGTGAGTTAAGGGTGCCAACTTCACCGATGTTGCTCAATGAATGACTGGGACAGACCAATTCAGTTTGAACTAGACTGAACCAGTATCAGAGTTAAAAATACATTATGAAGAGAGAAGAAACATTTAGATATAATTAGTAATAAAATGTATCATACCTAAACTGTTCCTAAATTCCTCGACTACGTAGTTTCGTGGCATAAACAAAAACAATATATCAAAGATATAGAGTCCTTGCGAGGTCTGCCGACTTATCAAGAGGATACCTCATTTTACTAGTCTCAAGAACGCGTCTACACGACGTGAGAAAGAATCCCAAAAGGCGGAGGGGGAGATAGTCACGCGATATAACGGTCGAGAAACCGAGCTAAGCCTCTTATAACCACGAAGAAAATACCACGGAGGCGGAGGGGGTATTCATATCGAGGCCGTAGAAGAGGTAGTGAAGAAGGCGAGAAGTATGAGTAATGGAAGCTTTCCAGTTGTCCCCACGTCGTGTAGACGCGTTCTTGAGACTAGTAAAATGAGGTATCCTCTTGATAAGTCGGCAGACCTCGCAAGGACTCTATATCTTTGATATATTGTTTTTGTTTATGCCACGAAACTACGTAGTCGAGGAATTTAGGAACAGTTTAGGTATGATACATTTTATTACTAATTATATCTAAATGTTTCTTCTCTCTTCATAATGTATATATATATATATATATATATATATATATATATATATATATTTGTATTCCAATGTTACTAAGTAGTTGCATTGGATGGAGTCAAGCGACGTCAGAGATTGCTCAACGTATAATAAAGTGTGTTTTAAAATCCGGAGAAAATATGGAGAAGAAGTTTACGAAATGGAAATGCGGGTATACAGAATTTATTAGGTAACAATTGTTTCTATAGTGTATGGGTTACCTATACCTCGCTATTTGAATAATATAAAAATATCATCATAAACCGAAGGTACACTGTAAGCAAACACACCATGTCGTCAGACCTTTGTATTGGAATGATATGAAAATATTTTATACACTAGATAAAAGATAAAGAAGGAGGTAGGAAGAGAAGGGGAAGAGGGAAGTGAGTAAGGTGGAGGGAGTCTTAGGATTTAAGACTGTCAGACTAGTAGAGATTGTGAGGAGAGAATGTTTTGGCAGCAGTTAGCTTAATGAGGCGTGTTAGGGTTGGCGGGGAAGTAAATTCTTCTAGTGGTGTTGTTCGGACAAAATTTAGTTAAAGGTGTCAAAGTGGTACAGTGTCACAGACAAGTTATTAGGGCTATTATAGTAGCGTTTTAATTGTCCTAATAACTTAATTTAGTTATTATTGCACCGACGTGAGGTATATGATTTTTAATGCAATGAAATATCTATGATCGTCGGCAAATCACTGATGAGGGACTCATTTTATTACATGTTATCCATGTGCAACCTGCAGTATTCTTCTCCCCATTTGTTCATATATATATATATATATATATATATATATATATATATATATAAATATATATATATATATATATATATATATATATATATATATATATATATATATATATATATATATATATATATATATATATATATATATATATATATGTCAATCGACTATAATTTAATGTTAATAAATGCTGGGATTTATTGCTTGGATCTTTGAGCATATTCCACAGGTGATATGGCGCACGATTCTGATACTTTCAGACATGACATCTTTAATCTATTTTTGGTAGTATCTACAGTTCGTAAATATTATGCAAGTCGAGATGTTTCTGTTGAAATGACTCGGTTGCTATTTCTAGCTGTCGATAACCCTATTCCTGCCACTGGCTTAACGACGATGTGATGTGTACGTCGTTATTCCATGCTTTGCTTTTAGTGTGTAATCATAGATAGTTAAATCTTCTCCTTTGCCGAAGATCCAATATTTGACATATATATATCAACTTCTAATTTAATGTTTATATCTATATACAAATTTAAATTTAGAAGACCAATTTGCTAAGATAAGATCCTTTTGTTATCTTGACAATTTAACATTCTCTATACGCATTGTGTTGCTTTTCAAAATTTAAATTTGTTTTTCCTATTAAAAAATGCTTCAAACAAGCTACAACACCCTGTTATATATATATATATATATATATATATATATATATATATATATATATATATATATATATATAATACAATAACAGAGATAGTTTAAAGCTAAACTCTGACTGGTAACCATCTCACTCAACAAACATTAGGTTATATTAAAACATAAACCCAATTTAAGTATTTGGGGTGCTAACAATATGTATAATGTGGAAAAACCAGTTGTATTATTTTATGAGATATAATTAAAGTTAAAGTATGTCTCTCTTTCCAAACAATTGTTTCATTATAAGTTTTCTACAAGTTTGGGACAATGTTTCCAGTTTATGTAGAAGCCTAATATATATTCATGTAAGAATATATTTAGGTGGGCACTTATAAATCATCAGTGGAAGCCCATTAAACATTGATATAAGAAAACAATTTCTTACCGCTGTCAAAAATCATGTCCGTAAAGTAGCTCTCTCTCGCCTCGAATGACCGCCAAATTTGAAATTCCAGGAGTTTTTGACTGAGGAAGTATCATAGCGACACGAAGCGGGAAGGGGAGACAACTCACGAAATGAGGAAAAAATAATATACACGCGGGTTAATTAGTTTTTTTGAAAACATTATCAATCCAACGTGTTTAAGAACTCAATTGAAAATAAAAAATAAATATATGCTTGTATAAATTACACACGTATATAGATATTTTCTTAGGCTCAATCAGAAGTTGTACCTTCTCATAACCGCAGTAAATGCAGAAAGTTATGCTATAAAGGGCAAATGGGAATATAATTCTCCGGCCGAATTATTAAGAGTAAAATATAAAACACACGCGGGTTAATTAGTTATTTCAAAACCAATATTAATTCCTCGTGTAAAGAACTCAATTAATAAAAGAAAATAAATACATATATGCATGTAATTATATACGTAGGCATATATATATATTTTCCTAGGCTAAAAAACAGAGAAGTTACAACCCCAAAAAAGCCACAATATTTCACAACATAATAAATACGGAAAGTCAAATTCATGTATGTATATATATATATATATATATATATATATATATATATATATATATATATATATATATATATATATATATATATATATATATATATATATGCACGGGTATTACTTATCGGACACCACAAAGCCATATTTTCTTCTGGCCACTCAAGATACAGGTACATACTGACATTTTATAATCTTTCTGAGTTAGCATCATAGTTGCGTCAACTATAGCATTTATTCCACACAGACGGCACTGCACAATTTGACGTGGTTGGTATTCTAAGCTTAATCGTCCACTGTACTCAACAGTGTTGTTGTCTCACTCTTTAGATCACTGCATGAGAGGTAATCTTTGGATCACTGCATATGAGGTAATCTTTGGATTACTACATAAGAGATAATCTTTGAATCGCTGCATAATAGATAATCCCAAAAACTTTCAGTCATATATTCAGGCTTTTGCCGTTGAAATTATGTATGGAATGTCTTTCCATCAACTGCTAATTGCTTCGTCGCAGACATTCGTCTGTTAAACTCTACTTTCCTCCCCATATTTACCTTTTCGAAAACTATTACTGCTGAAGCATAATATAGATATCGTTCGTTACTATTTATCAAGTTATATCAGTCCACCTAGTGGTCTCACCACTGTACCCTATCACAGATACAGATTTAGTCCACTTAGTGGTCTCACCACTGTACCCTATCACAGATAGAGCTTTAGTCTACTTAGTGATCCCACCACTGTACCCTATCACAGATACAGCTTTAGTCCACTTGGTGGTTCCACCACTGTACCCTATCACAGATACAGCTTTAGTCCACTTAGTGGACTCACCACTGTAGCCTATCACAGATACAGCTTTAGTCCACTTAGTCGTCTCACCAATGTACCCTATCACAGATAGAGCTTTAGTCTACTTAGTGATCCCACCACTGTACCCTATCACAGATACAGCTTTAGTCCACTTGGTGATCCCACCACTGTACTCTATCACAGATACAGCTTTAGTCCACTTAGTGGTCACACCACTGTACCCTATCACAGATACAGCTTTATCCACTTAGTCGTCTCACCACTGCACCCTATCACAGATACAGCTTTAGTCCATTTAGTGGTTTCACCATTGTACCCTATCACAGATACAACTTTAGTCCACTTAGCGATCCCACCACTGTACCCTATCACAGATACAGCTTTAGTACACTTGGTGAACTCAGCACTGTACCCTATCACAGATACGGCTTCAGTCCACTTAGTGGTCTCAACACTGTACCCTATCACAGATACAGCTTTAGTCCACTTAGTGATCCCACCACTGTACACTATCATAGATACAGCTTTAGTCCACTTAGTGGTCTCACCACTGTACCCTATCACAGATACAGCTTTAGTCCACTTAGTGGTCTCACCACTGTACCCTATCACAGATACAGCTTCAGTCCGCTTGGTGATACCACCACTATACCCTATCACAGATACAGCTTTAGTCCACTTAGTGATCCCACCACTGTACCCTATCACAGATACAGCTTTAGTCCACTTAGTGGTCTCACCACTGTACCCTATCACAGATACAGCTTTAGTCCACTTGGTGATCCCACCACTGTACCCTATCACAGATACAGCTTTAGTCCACTTGGTGATCCCACCACTGTACCCTATCACAGATACAGCTTTTGTCCACTTAGTGATCCCACCACTGTACCTTATCACAGATACAGCTTTAGTCCACTTAGTGATCCCACCACTGTACCCTATAACTGATACAGCTTTAGTCCACTTAGTGGTCTCACCACTGTACGTTATCACAGATACAGCTTCAGTCCACTTGGTGATCCCACCACTGTACCCTATCACAGATACAGCTTTAGTCCACTTAGTGATCCACCACTGTACCCTATCACAGATACAGCTTTAGTCCACTTAGTGGTCTCACCACTGTACCCTATCATAGATACAGCCTTTGTCCACTTAGTGGTCTCACCACTGTACTCTATCACAGATACAGCTTTAGTCCACTTAGTGATCCCACCACTGTACCCTATCACAGATACAACTTTAGTGCACTTAGTGGTCTCACCACTGTACCCTATCACAGATACAGCTTTAGTCCACTTAGTGGTCTCACCACTGTACCCTATCACAGATACAGCTTTAGTACACTTGGTGAACTCAGCACTGTACCCTATCACAGATACAGCTTTAGTCCACTTAGTGATTCCAACACTGTACCCTATCATAGATACAGCTTTAGTCCACTTGGTGGTCTCACCACTGTACCCTATCACAGATACAACTTTAGTCCACTTAGTGATCCCAACACTGTACCCTATCATAGATACAGCTTTAGTCCACTTGGTGGTCTCACCACTGTACCCTATCACAGATACAGCTTTAGTTCACTTAGTGATCCCACCACTATACCCTATCACAGATACAGCTTTAGTCCACTTAGTGGTCTCACCACTGTACCCTATCATAGATACAGCTTTAGTCCACTTAGTCGTCTCACCACTGTACCCTATCACAGATACAGCTTTAGTCCACTTAGTGATCCCACCACTGTACCCTATCAGAGATACAGCTTTAGTCCACTTAGTGGTCTCACCACTGTACCCTATCACAGATACAGCTTTAGTCCACTTAGTGATCCCACCACTGTACCCTATCACAGATACAGCTTTAGTCCACTTAGTGATCCCACCACTGTACCCTATCATAGATACAGCTTTAGTCCACTTAGCGGTCTCACCACTGTACCCTATCACATACAGCTTTAGTCCACTTAGTGGTCTCACCACTCTACCCTATCACAGATACAGCCCAGTTGTTTATAGAAAGAAGCAAGTTTCATTCACGGAATTTGAACCAAAGGAGACGTTATAGCCTGCAATGCTATGATTTGTTTACGGTATTTCATTGTTCCAAGCGCCGTCTTCCCAATCCTGATTGTGGTTGGGGTTTCATATGAAATATTATTTTGGTATAGGTGTTAAATCTTCACACTTTACTCTCTTGTAAACTTGTATGTTAAGAGATTAAAGATAGCAACGTCAATAGGTTTAGCTGTTTCTCTGTTTGTCTATTTGTTTATGGGGAGCTGAGTGTTTCTGCCTATGTCTCTAACTATATGTTTTTGAGTATATCTGTGTGTATGTGTATGACTATATGTATATGTATATGTGTATGTCCGTGTGTATCTATATATGACTGTATGTATATGTATTTGAGTATATATCTGTGTATGTGTCTATATGTATTTGTGTCTGTGTATGTCTGTATGTTTATATATTAGTGTATGTCTCTCTGTATGAGTCTCTAAAGGTGTGTGTGTGTGTGTGTGTGTGTGTATTTGAGTATGACTCTTTGTATGTCTCCGTGTATCCGTCTATATTTATGTGTTGTGTATAAATCTATGTATGTATGTATGTGTCTGTGTATTTATGTATATGTCTCTGTGTATACGTGCTGTGTATGCCTCTGTATATATGTCTCTATGTATGTGTTGTGTATGTATATGTATGTGTATGTATGTCTATATGCCTCTGTATTTATGTCTCTATGTATGTGCTGTGTATGTCTCTATGTATGTGATGTGTATGTCTCTATGTATGTGATGTGTATGTCTCTATGTATGTGCTGTGTATGTCTCTATGTATCTGTATATATGTTTCTATGTATGTGCTGTGTATGTCTCTATGTATGTGCTGTGTATGTCTCTATGTATGTGCTGTGTATGTCTCTATGTATGTGATGTGTATGTCTCTATGTATGTGCTGTGTATGTCTCTATGTATCTGTATATATGTTTCTATGTATGTGCTGTGTATGTCTCTATGTATGTGCTGTGTATGTCTCTATGTATGTGCTGTGTATGTCTCTATGTATGTGCTGTGTATGTCTCTATGTATGTGCTGTGTATGTCTCTATGTATGTGCTGTGTATGTCTCTATGTATGTGCTGTGTATGTCTCTATGTATGTGCTGTGTATGTCTCTATGTATGTGCTGTGTATGTCTCTATGTATGTGCTGTATATGTCTCTATGTATGTGCTGTGTATGTCTCTATGTATGTGCTGTGTATGTCTCTATGTATGTGCTGTGTATGTCTCTATGTATGTGCTGTGTATGTCTCTATGTATGTGCTGTGTATGTCTCTATGTATGTGCTGTGTATGTCTCTATGTATGTGCTGTGTATGTCTCTATGTATGTGCTGTGTATGTCTCTATGTATGTGCTGTGTATGTCTCTATGTATGTGCTGTGTATGTCTCTATGTATGTGCTGTGTATGTCTCTATGTATGTGCTGTGTATGTCTCTATGTATGTGCTGTGTATGTCTCTATGTATGTGCTGTGTATGTCTCTATGTATGTGCTGTGTATGTCTCTATGTATGTGCTGTGTATGTCTCTATGTATGTGCTGTGTATGTCTCTATGTATGTGCTGTATATGTCTCTATGTATGTGCTGTATATGTCTCTATGTATGTGATGTGTATGTCTCTATGTATGTGCTGTGTATGTCTCTATGTATGTGCTGTATATGTCTCTATGTATGTGATGTGTATGTCTCTATGTATGTGCTGTGTATGTCTCTATGTATGTGCTGTGTATGTCTCTATGTATGTGCTGTGTATGTCTCTATGTATGTGCTGTGTATGTCTCTATGTATCTGCTGTGTATGTCTCTATGTATCTGTATATATGTTTCTATGTATGTGCTGTGTATGTCTCTATGTATGTGCTGTGTATGTCTCTATGTATCTGATGTGTTTGTCTCTATGTATGTGCTGTGTATGTCTCTATGTATGTGCTGTGTATGTCTCTATGTATGTGCTGTGTATGTCTCTATGTATGTGATGTGTATGTCTCTATGTATGTGCTGTGTATGTCTCTATGTATGTGCTGTGTATGTCTGTGATGTGTATGTCTCTATGTATGTGCTGTGTATGTCTCTATGTATGTGCTGTGTATGTCTCTATGTATGTCTGTTTCTGTCTTTATAACAATGTACGACCTCCTAGAAAGAAATCATTTGGTCTTCATTTAAGTCTAACAGATATCTCCTATATTATACACTGTGTTGTTATTGTTGTTGTTGCTGATGCAGCTGTTAATATTGTAATTACTGCTGCTGTCATTGTTGCTGCTGTTGTTGTTTCAGTTGTTGTTGCTGATGTGTCATAATTATTGTTGTGATTACTGCTGCTGTTGTTGTTGCTGCTGTTGCTGTATTAATGTTGTTGCACCTGAATTGGCAGTAGCGGTAGAGGGACGGACGCCATGCTTTGCAGCAAAGAGTTACTTCCCTTTACGGACTGAGTTTAAATCCTGCCGAGGTTAACTTTGCCTTTCATCCTTATGGGGTCGATAAAATAAAGTACCAGTAATATAGGAGATAATTGCTGGCCTTGTTCCAAAAAGTAGAAACAACTAATGTTGCTGCACCTGGTGCTGGTGTTATTGCTACTTTTGTTATTGTTGTTTCCCTTGTTACTACTGCTGATGTTGTTGTTGCTGTCGTTGCTGTTGTTGCTGTTGTTGTTGTTGCTGCTGATGTTATTGCTTTTGTTGTTGTTGTTGTTGTTGTTATTGTTGTTGTTGCTCTTGCTACTACTGCTGATGTTGTTGCTCCTACTACAGCTGTTGTTGTGGCTGATGTTGTTGTTGCTGTTGTTGATGCGCTTATTTTTATTGATCTTGCTGTTGTTACTGTTATTCTGCTTGTTCGTTCTGTTGTTGTAGTTGATGTTGTTATCGTTGTTGTTGTTTAGAATAGCCGGAGGTTATTCGCACCGCCTATATTTATCAATTGTCCTCAGACACACGCCGAACTATGAAATATCTTATTCGCTGTATTACTAATTGCATATATAAAAAATAATTCACAAGAACAGCACCATCTTTGATTAAAAGAAAGAAACATTGGAGAATTTGCCTCTCAGATAAAATCAATAGCTCTAAAGAAATATCAAATAATGGTTTCTTATATTGGCACTAGACCAGCAATTTTAAGGGAGGGAAAGTTGATTAAATCGACCCCAGTGCGTGATTGCTACTATGTTTTATCCATCAATTAAGGATGAAAGGCAAAGCTAATCCCGGCGGGATTTGAATGCAGAACATAAAGGGAAATAACTCTATGCCATGAAGCATGGTTTTGTCATTCTAGGCCACTCGTATCAACGTTATATTAGTGGTGAACATTTTAGGCGCTTTGTAGGCAACATACTGTGATGTGAGTTATTGAATTGACAATAATGGCAAGGGGTGGGATATCAATATATGACGAAAAAGACATGCTTAGATGAGTATGCAAACACTGGCTATCTTGACGTATTTCTCTCCTGGTGTGTGTGTTTGTATATATATATATATATATATATATATATATATATATAGAGAGAGAGAGAGAGAGATATTTAATTGATTTTTTGTGTGGTTGATTATGCTAATTGGGAGAGGAGATACTATATATATTTTATCAAATGATTCTATGGACGTACTTTCTTGTATATATATATATACAAATGAGGAAACCGTCATCGGATACAAACCCTCCGAAATCGGCGATAAACTTCAAAACCTTTGCGATATTATCCAAACTATGTTCACTACTACCAACCCAGGAAAAACCAAAGAAGAACCATGTGAGATTGATTCATACAAAATGAAAATTTGAACAATTCCAAAATGGAACAAATGCCTCAGAGACAGAAAGTTGTCATTCTGGAAGATAATACAAAATCACAACAAAGCGGAGATATATGAAAAATGGCTTAACTCATCCCCTCTAGCTCTCCCCCGTAAAATACAAATAAAGTCCATTCCAAATGAACCCGAATCTCAAAGACACCTTAGGGAAATAGCATTGGAAAAAATGAAGACAGAAATTGAACTTCTTAAATTGAGGGCCCAGACAAATGAAGAAAAAATCAAAACCATGAGATCCTCCTGGAAATCAACAATAAAACTGAAGGCCCCAAGGTAGAGAAGATCTTTAAATTATGGAAAGGGGACTGCAACAGAGAAGAACTGAAATGCCTTCAACGCTGGTAAAAAAGTGCCGCTTGGTTCCTACACTATGAATCGACTTTTCAACGGATTACACCTCTAATAACCCGTTCATAAAAATAGGAAAACACATAACCGAACCGGAAAACAACTTCGCAAACCCCCCAGCCACTAACAAAAGAAGAAGGAAGCACCACACTGAAGATGAACTTCCCAACCTCGCTACCATAAGAAGGAACAAAACCCTAGAAATCATCTCCCCCAGAATGACATTTACAACTTTCCCCCTTAAAGGAGACACCATACCAAATCACTCAACTACTACGCGGATTCCTCATCGTCAAATATAGGGAAAATATACCACCACCATGATAGATGAACAACTTCCCCGCTTCAAGGGGACAGCAAGGTAATTTCCATTTTCTCAAATCTCGCTTCCACAATACACAACAAACCCACACCACACGATACAACCAACAACGTAGGCCACCTATAACACCACAATCCAACATGGCACATAGAAACACACATCCATACTCGCAATACAGGAACACCCAATTCAATCTACAACCACGAACCCGAACCACATTTTACAACATCAAGGAATATAACAAACACAGGAGACCACTTAATATCAGCAGACAACCCCTCTACCCCAACCATTTTTTAGACACAACACACAGATACAAGCAAACAAAATAACACAAGACAGGGAGCAGAAACCGAGAGTAATACAAATTATCAATCTAACTAGTGCAGAACCAACACCCAACCTTATCAACTTACTCTCCAAAGGTCTTAAATTCACACCGACCCCACTACGTCCTAACTACTATGAAATGAAGGAAGACATCACAGACTTCTGTAGAAAGTTACGACTCAGTGAAGAACTATTCGACCAGTACAATGAGGATGAATCATTAGCCAGAAATAGAAGCAATTACACCCCATCAAAAGGTAGAAATAAAATTCTGGACGAATTCTGTGAACACATCACACACTTCCCTTACCAACACTTGCACAGACAAAAACACAAGCCAAACCTCAACAAGAAAGAATGGGAAGAATTAAATAGATTAAAAACCGACAGAACCATTGCAATTAAAGATGCTGATAAAGGGAGTAGTGCAGTCCTAATGGAGACATAATTCTATATCAACTTAGCGCTCTCCACTTTGGAAAAGGAAACATACTACGAAAAGGCTGAACACTACAATCAACAGAAAATTATGAGAAACCTAAAAGTTCTGATCAACCAATTCAAAGAAGGACTCACTAACAAGGAATTCAGCTTCATCACAGACTTCACAAGTAAATCCAGCCTTTTCTACGGTATCCCTAAAGTACATAAAAGCGAATTAATAAGTAAGGCATGCAAGGAAGCAACAGACATAGTCATCAATGTCCCCTCACCCAATGATCTCAAATTAAGACCTATAGTAGCAGGCCCCGCTTGCGAAACCCACCACCTTAGCAACTTCATTGATACTCTTCTCAAGCCTTTTCTCAAACACATCAAAAGCTATATAAGGGACGACTTAGATATGCTCAATCACCTCCCTAATATGCCCCTTTCTGAAGAAACCCTACTAGTGACGTTCGATGTAGTCAACCTATACTCCAACATTCCCCACAACCTAGGAATAGAAGCTATCCAATTCTGTGTGGAAAATTACCACAATGAACTCCCACAACGCATCAAAAAAGAATTCGTGATAGAGGGACTCAAATTCATCTTGGAGAACAATTAATTCGTTTTAAATAACAGACCCTACAGGCAGAAATCTGGGACCGCTATGGGAACGAAAACAGACCCCACTTATGCCAACCTAGTCATGGGATACCTGGAAATCACCCTCTACAATAAAGTACTAAACAAAGTTGGAAACACTCTCCACTTACACATAGAAAGGAAATGGAAGGGATATCTAGATGACTGCTTCATACTTTGGCACGAAAACATCGAGAAACTTAAAGAATTTCACAAACTTATAAATGGGCTCAACACGAATATTAACTTCACGATGGAATACAGCCATCAACAACTCCCCTTCCTCGACATCCTCATTAAGATCCATAACAAAAAAATAGAAACATACATATACTACAAGCCCACAGACTCCAAGCAGTATCTTCCTTTCAACTCTTGCCACCCTAGACACGTTAAAATTAATATTCCCTACAACTTAGCCAAGAGAATCTGTACTATAGTATCCAATAAAAACACCTACTAAACACCTACTAAACGGCTACAAGAACTAAAGGACATACTCATAGGCAGGGACTACCCTGCATCACTAATTGACAATGGAATCCAACGTGCCCTAAAACTCAGTACCCAGGACCTTAGACACCCTAAAGTAAATCAACTGAAACTAAAAGCTCTTCCATACATCTCCACACACAACCCCCTCAACAATGAGGCCTTTGACACCATCCTCTAGAACATCCCTGTGTTGAAAAAGCACCATATAATGAACCAAATCCTACGAACACACGATATCATAAAGAGCAAAAGACAATCTAAGTCAATGAAAAACATCCTAACACATGCCAAAGTACTGCCAACCACAACAACGAAACCCACAGTAAAAAAATGCGATAGACCCAACTGTGGCATATGCATCAACCTAATAGAGGGTTCGAAATTCTATTTCAAAGAAGGACAACGTTTTATAGTAAAATATAATTTCACATGCGCATCAGAAAATCTAATATATATATTAACTTGCTCAGGTTGTCGAGAACAATACATAGGCCAGACCAAATTCAGCCTCCGCCAACATATGACTGTCCATAGATCCCAAATTAAAATACGGAAATACAGGAAAGTACCACTGAGTGAACACATTGATACCTGTGCCGCCCAAAATCATCCCAACTTCAGAATCTTTCCCCTCTACAAATTTAAAGATAATGCCACCCACACCCAGCGCATCAGCAAGGAATCTCACTTATTAACAAATACGGACCCCGTCTAAACACTTCTCCCTAAGACGAACCCACAACATACACACGCCAACATACATACCTACATAAGCATACATCTCTATCCACATATAAACACAATGACGTACGTAAACACACATGTTCTATGGTGCAACACAAATATACACAAATTTGCATACATTTTGATATCTATAGATATAAACGTGCCAACACACACACATACATATACGCACACATGCATTGCACACTGATGGGCACATACATATGTGTACACAAGTATTCCAATAAAGCAAGGCCTAATGGATTCTCCTTGCAGTACGTACAATCTGGACACTCACACACACCTTGGTATTATGCCAATACTATATATCATTTCACACCTTTTATTATTAAGGTTTTTGATGTTCTAATGAGAGAATCGTTTTTACTGAAAATATCGAATAATGTTCACCATTTTTACCAGTATCAGAAAAATACTGGTCCACACATGTATTCTCACACACACACACACCCACATATATACACACACACACATATATATACACACGCACATACACACGCGTACATTAACATACAAAGAGACATACACACACACACACACACTTCTCCGTATAAGACAAGAGCTGAAAAATATCTTTTAACATGTTAAAATATCCCCCACACACGTACAGACACATTCCTACTGACCATCCCTCTACCACAAATTACTCTGCTACACACACACACACACACACTTGTCTTAAAAGGCATTTGAACTGTCAACAGGCTGCGGTTCGCACACACATCCCTGCTGACCATTATCACAACAACGAACCTCTTTACTACTACTACTACACACACACACACACACATATTTGTCTTGAAATACTTATTTCTCAGTGACTTCTCAATCAGCCGATACAAACCTACATTTGGCGGAAAATCAATTTTTAACATTCACATGACCTCTACCGACCAATCAAAATTGTTTTGACCACAAGAATTTGTTCATACATCTGGAGCCACTTTTTTTTACATAAAACAGGTAGAATTTCAAAAACTAATCAGATTAGAGCAAACATCACGGGCGCTCTATCTCAAAATTATTTTTGAAAAGCATTAGAAATACGCAACCGGTAAAACTTAAAACCAAAACTGAATACTAACCAATACTATTACTAATTTTTACTTATTCCTAATTAAACTATTTTTCACTGGGAACAATTTGTCAGCATTTTCTTTTCATTTTACCAATATATATATATATATATATATATATATATATATATATATATATATATATATATATATATATATATATATATATATATTTATATATATATATATATATATATATATATTTATATATATATATATATACAAAATAAATTAAATTAAGGGTGTCATGTCAGAGACACATGCGCCATATCTACTGTTGAATATGCCCAAGATTCTAATGAATAGATCCGAGCATTTTATATCAACTAGAAATTGATTGACATATATATATCTAAAATAAACATATGAAACAATCACAAGGAATAATTTGTAAAAGTCTGTAAGCACACATAGCTAGGTAGGTAACTAATTAAATTTTAACTAGAACTTTAAACATAGATACATTATAAATTGATTAATCTTCCTTGTATATATTTCATTAAAGAAATATATTTCACCATCAATAGATCGGTAAACCACAGTTGTCAAATCCCTTAATTTAATTTTGGATATATATACCGCCCCTTAATTGTAAGGCTAACTCAGTTGAAAGGACTTGGCTGCTATTTCTAGTTGTCGATAACCCTATTCAAGCCACTGGGATGAAGCTGGTACGATGTGTGTATTTTCTAAAAATGCAACACGTTCTGCTAGTCATTCGCAGATTTGAATTTGCTGTGTAAACACATATAGTTAAATCTTCTCCCTTGTTGAACATCCTATATTTGGCTACTGTGGTTTACCGATCAATTGATGGTGAAATATATTTCTTTAATGAAATATATACAAGGAAGATTAATCAATTTATAAGGTATCTATTTTTAAAGTTCTAGTTAAACTTTAATTAGTTACCTACCTAGCTTTGTGTACTTACACACTTTTACAAATTATTCCCTTTGATTGTTTCATATGTTTATTTTAGATATATATATATGTATCAATCAATTTATAGTTGATATATATATATATATATATATTTACATATACACCAATTAAACAAAGTCATAGATATATATGTGTTTTGGCAACCATTCACGATGTGGCTCAATGAAGAATTAATAAATTAAATAATCAGAGCAATATACTATAAAGTAAAGTGTGTCCATAGAATCATTTGATAATATATACACATCATTTCCTCACCCAATTACCATAATTAACCACACAAAAAATCAATTAGACCAGGCTATAATATTAAAAGGCACCTATGAAGAAACAGTAAATAAATAAACGATAGCAGCCTCTTCGCGGCCAACCGCCATAGAATATCTACCCAACATTTCAACAGCACGTGCAAATTAATTAAATATACGGTCAACCATACACAATTAGGTATGAAATTAAATTTAGAAATGCTTATATACATAACAAACCTTGAGTTTCGTTCTCATTTTGAGATATCCTATTAAGGATAAATCTCGAGTTTCGAACTCGTCAGGGGATAAACACGCTAGGACAGATTATTTTCTGAAGTGTACCTTTGAATCTTATAGCCTGGTCTAATTGATTTTTTGTGTGGTTACTTATGCTAATTGGGAGAGGAAATGATGTATATATATTATCAAATGATTCTATGGACATACTTTACTTTATAGTATATATATATATATATATATATATATATATATATATATATATATAAAATGGAAGAATCAGAATCAGTTATGCAACGGAACTCAATTTATTGCGTATTATAAATGTTTCTACAGCGAACAGCTCGAGGTGCGATATGTTGGTGGATCGACCTGACTCTGGATTCGCAAGTTCCTCAGATACGTCAGTTGGTTACAAAGCAGGTTCTCCTTCTAAAGGGTTCCGATCTTCCGAGTATATATCGTCTGTCTTCATCCTGTCCGCGAGTTCTCTGTGTTGGTCACTGGTTTGTGACGTCTTCACAGTTCTGGCCACTGAGACTGCCCCCTGACCATCTAGTCGTGCGCTGCAATTCCTCTTCGACCCGACATCAAAATTACTGCAACGTGTACTTACACACACTCCCGCACAAACGCACACACACATTCATATACACTTATCTATATATACACCCACACGTACACAGTCACACAAATATACCCACACATGGACATATGCGTACACATACACACACATGTGTACTTACATACAGCTACCTAGCAACACACAACCACACACATGTGCAAACACACCCACACAAATGTGTATATACACACACACACACACATATATATATATATATATATATATATATATATATATATATATATATATACAGACACACGTGTTTACATACACACACAAATATATATACACACTCACCCGTATATATATACACATATATATATATATATATACATATATATAAATATATATATATATATGTATGTATGTATATATATATATATATATATATGTAGGAGGTGAGTTTTATTGTAGTACAATAAAGCAAAGCAGATATCGGATAATAAGCACTCTACAGTTTGTAGGACTGGAGTATACATAATATATAAGAACAAAAGATGGTTAAAAGAGTTCCATGTATTTTATTATGCGCATTTCAAAAACAAATATCATCATGCAATAATATTTGTGTTTTCATCAGATAAAGCAGGAAGACATGATATGAAAATTAAAAAACACTTGTGGGTAGTTCAGTTTTAAATCAACATATGAGAAGTAGTTTTAGATTGATGTGTGATATTGGGAAGAATATTTTATTTATGGGGGGGGGGGAGGCAGGATGAAAAAAAGGAGGAGATGAGAGTAAAAGGTGGAGAGGGAGGAGTATAATGAGGAAGGATGAGATAAGAGGAGAGATGGGTGATAGAGAGAGAGAGATAGCTTTTATAACTGAGAAAGATATATTGTTTTACATAGAGAGGTTGAAAACCGTTGGAAGATAATGTATAAATTAAAAGAATTTGAAAATTAACGAAGAGAAGAATAATGTAAAGTTAAGGTTTGTATATTGAGGGGTTTGATAATATGTGCGAAGAAAAAGAAAATGTTAATATGTATTGAGAATAATGAGTTAGATGAAAGGGAGTAAAGAATAATGAATTGAGGATGAATAATCTAACGTCAAAAAATGTATATGTTTACGAATGATTTTTACAAGGTAATATAGAGTAAGAATGTATTGTATTATGTAATAATTGATTCTATGTTAGGCAAGAGTGAGAAAAGGTACAGATTAGGGGTTAGACATTATAAGAAGAAGAGAAGAAAGGGAAGTGATAAATAGGGGCGATGTAGAATGAGTAAACAAGTATTATAGAATTTGAAAATTAACGGAGAGAAAAATAATGTAAAGTTAAGGTTTGTATATTGAGGGGTTTGATAATATGTGCGAAGAAGAAGTAAATGTTAATATGTATTGAGAATAATGAGTTAGATGAAAGGGAGAAGAGAATAATGAATTGAGGAAGAATAATCTAACGTCAAAACATGTATATGTTTACGAAGGATTTTACAAGGTGATATAGAGTAAGAATGTATTGTATTATGTAATAATTGATTCTATGTTAGGCAAGAGTGAGAAAAGGTACAGATTAGGGGCTAGACATGGGTATATTTTTAAAAGAAGTGTATATATATATATGTGCCTTTGAGAAAAAGATTCTAAATTGATAAAGAATTGAATATTAGCTGTATACTTTGTGAAATGGTTTATGGAATTTATGCAAGCAGATAGAAAACAAGTCAGTGTCTATTTATTATAGAATCTAGATAATAAATAATGGTAAATTTTTCATTTAGACAGAGATTGCAGATTTTGGATAGAGAACTGTTCAAGTATAGAGACGCAGAAGAAACCTTTTTCCAAAAGATGCTATATTTAATATTTTTGTCTTTCAAGGACCATATGAGTTCTGAGAGAGCCGTGTTGGTTCTTTTAAGTTTGTATTTAAAAGACGAATGATGGTTATAAAGACGAGCTTTAAAAGAGGTGGAAGTGGAGCCAAAATAGGTGAAGGAATTGTGTCAGTTATAACTTTACATTCGTAAATTAAGTTCTACTCGTTCCTATATATATATATATATATATATATATATATATATATATATATATATATATATATATATATACATATATATATATATATTCGTTCCTATTTTAAATATCTTTCTCAGTTCAGAGAGGGAGTTAATCCGCCTGGCTAAAAACATGCCATAGTAATGCTGTATGCCACTACAGCGCCCCTACGTGTCCAACAGGAGGTTTGTGAACATGCATGCCTTGGTGGCTAGAACGTCAAGCTTTCACTCGGGAGGTTGTTGGTACTATTCTCGGTCCGGGCTTTGTGTTGTGTTCTTGAGCAAGACACTTTATTTCACGTTGCTCCCGTTCAATTCAGCTGCAGAAATGAGTTGCGACATCACTGGTGCCAAGCTGTATCGCCCTTTGCCTTTCCATTGGATAATATCGGTGATGTGGGGAGAGGAGACTGGTATGTATGGGTCACTGCTGGTTATCCACAAACAACCCTGACCGGATTTGTGCCTCGGAGGAGAACTTTCTAGATGCAAATCCCATGATCATTCTTGATTGAAGGGTTCTTTAATATATATATATATACTAGCGATGGAACCCGGCGTTGCACGAGATAAGGTATTTTGGAACGCGGGCCGCCAAAGCGGGCCGAGGAAATCCTAAAGATTATCCAGCCATCAGAGTATTCGGTTTATTTTCTTTACATATTATCCAGGCATGCAGTTTTTCTACGATTAGGTCTGTTGGCGGCCCGCGGTCCAAAATACCTTATCTCGAACAACGCCGGGTTCCACCGCTAGTATATATATGTATAATAATCGTAGAAAAACTGCATGCCTGGATAATATGTAAAGAAAATAAACCGAATACTCTGATGGCTGGATAATCTTTAGGATTTTCCGCGATGAAGAAGGAAAAATGTAGGTTTTCACCTAGGTGATCAAGAAAATATTTTTTTTTTATGTGCATAATATGCCTTGAAATTTCGGGATATCGGCTAAATGTAACGCCTCTAAAAGGCCCTAGAAAGCTGAAAAAAAATGAAGTTTTTCACCATAAAAAAGTTGGATTTTCTTCTCTCACGGTATGAAAAAGAGACTGACTAATACATAGTTACAATTTTAAGGAAATTGATCTGACGTAACGCCTCGAAAATACGCTAAAAAGCTTATGAAACGCAGTTTTTCACCTAATGCGGGCGCTAGGAGAGGAAAAAGTTGAATATTTTATGTACATAACACTCCATGAAACAGAAGTAATACACATGTAAAGTTTTAAAAGAATCGGCTGGGTACTTCTCGAGTTTTAGGGATTCAAACTGACAGACACACACACACACATCCTCATGGAAGTGACGTAATGCAGACAGCCAGACATACAGACAGATATTATAAGAGCGCGACGTTATATGTATGTATCTATCTAAAAAGAGAAAGACTAAGAATTATAGAGAGAGATCGTTAAATCGCCTAATGCGGTCCTTAAGGGATTGAAAATTTGAAATTTCTTTCGTTCAGAACACTCCCTGAAACATAAGTATTAGATGTGTAAAGTTTGAAAACATTCGATTAGGTGCTTCTCTAGTTTTAGGGATTCAAACTCACACACACAGAGACAGACATCCTCAGTTATATATATATATATATATATATATATATATATATATATATATATATATATATATATATATATATATATAAATGTTAAACGATATTCAATGATTATGTCAAAGAATGAGTTTTACAGTAGATTGGAAGCACTCTACTGTAAAAATAATTTTCTGGAGTTATTAATATTAAAATATAAATATTAATAAAATAGATGTTCTTTTGATCAATTACATTTTATTATACATATTTCGGATGTACAAAAGTACGTCCTCATCAGACAAAATATAATGATACATGACATACCCTGAGATGTTAAATGGTTAAGATTTAATCAAGGTAGTAGCTACTAGTTCCTTACCACATTTCCTTCGTTATATATATATATATATATATATATATATATATATATATAACGAAGGAAATGTGGTAAGGAACCAGGTGGACCATAACGCACCAAAGTACTCAATACATAAGGTAGTAGAGTCGGTAATAGGAACGAGTAGGGCCCCGACGGCTGAGCTCAAGCCGTTTCGACGGCTAATTCTGGACTAAAAGACTTTTAGTCCAGAATTAGCCGTCGAAACGTCTTGAGCTCAGCCGTCGAGGTCCTACTCGTTCCTATATATATATATATATATATATATATATATATATATATATATATATATATATATATATATATATATATATATATATATATATATATATATATATATTGAAGGCTTCTTTGTCTATTTTTATAATTTTTCGGCTCTGTTGTATTACATTCAGCTATATCCTATACTGTCATTTCTATAATATGACGAGTGTGTTTTACTCCAACGCACTCTAGTATTTTAATTCTTATATATATATATATATATATATATATATATATATATATATATATATATATATATATATATATATATATATGAGTATTTTCTTCAGAGACCATATTCCTTCATTCTTATGAGTGAGTATCATTGAAGAGAAATTTGAGTATTTTTTTTTTTATCTTGAACGTTGGTGAAGATTCTTCCACGATGGATCGTGTCTTGATTAATGGCCACAATGAGTAGATTATGCAACCGCATCGACATTTCCTCAATTCTTCGTGAAAATTTTACAACACATATATTATTAGCAGCATCGTTAAAAAATACTCAAGAAGGGAATCACATCACGTAATATCATTGTCATTTGCGATGAATCATGAAATTTATGCGAGAATTGATCAATTTCTGCTAATTTTAGGAAATTCATCCTTTATCTTTTACATTATTGAAATCGTTATCACTTGGTTGGGGGCTTGATGTCTGATATTAACG
Source organism: Eledone cirrhosa (assembly GCA_964016885.1). Taxonomy (NCBI): domain Eukaryota; kingdom Metazoa; phylum Mollusca; class Cephalopoda; order Octopoda; family Eledonidae; genus Eledone; species Eledone cirrhosa. The sequence goes on from OZ024742.1 coordinate 26,114,129, forward strand.
GCCTTCCTATGATTTGGTTTAGGATTAGAATTGAAGTGTGGGGAAAACTGTTTAGGTTCTGCTTTTTTGTATGAAAGAAGCACGTCGATTTATTTAAGTTTCGTATGCATTACCAATAGATATTAATTTGTTGTTTTTTTCCTCACATCTTTCGTTTTGGTCTTATCGTTGGAACAAACGAAGCCGTATAAAATAAATCAAAATGGAAGAAATTATCCAAACTTCATTTCGAACAAAGCATCTCAGCGAATGAATAATTGGAATAAAGAATTAAATAGCATTAGAAAAAGCAGAAAAAAAGAGAAGAAAAAGTTTAGCCCTCGTGATATGTTACCATATTCAATATCACTGGCACCAAATTAATTCCGACAAATTGCTTCATATGTTAATCCTTTAAGAATATTCCATGCCTGGAAATTTGAGAATATTTAGCAAAAGATTTATAACATGAAGGAGGTAGTTGGTCTCTCTATTGCGTAGATCGGGAGCACGAGTTGGACTGATCCTTGAGTTTCATTTATGGTGTAGGCATGTGGAATCTATTTATTTTCATAAGCATGAGTAGGTTGAGAAACGAATCATGACTCAGATGTGAAAATAACTCTCTAATAAAAATGATTTCTAACTCCAAACCAAACAACTAACAAAACCAAAAATGTCTCGTGAAAGAAGAAAGCGCTGTTGCAATATAGTTACAGTTCATCCGATAGGCTTCATTACAGTTTACATCTACCCAATTTATCTCAAAAGGCATGAGTCCATAGAAGGATAGAGAGTGTTACACAGCAAGAGCAAAAGGGACATAGAGGAAGAATAGATCCCAGTACTTGAATGGTAGTCTTTTTTATCGACCTTATATGGATGAAATGCGAAGTTGAGCATGGACCTCACATTACAAATTATCCAACAACGATGTGTACGGCGGTATGACAGATGCAATTAAACCACGTAATCAGTGCATGTTCTGTCATACAAATTAGAATGACAATGTATGATCTGTTAAACAAATCAATCTAAGGAAGGAGGATATGGTTTGTATATGCAACAAATACTCACAAGTTACTAATCTCTCCGTTTACAGACGGTTAACATATCTCTCTTGTAAGGTGCATGGCCTGGTGTTAAGGGTGTTGGACTTACAATAATATATGTTTCTTTTATTTGCCACCAGGGCATCAAAAGTGGGACAAGTACAATGGGGAGGAGTTTACAAAACAAGGCGTCCTCAATAAGGAGGAGGCAATAACAAAATATAAAAATAAAATAAAATATAACAAAAAATTAAATTTATAACAAAATCCTCAATAGAGAGGAGGCGCCTTGGGGGGTCGCACACACCCCCGAAAAAAGTGTGCAACCCTTCTCCTCAGGAGCACAGAGAGGGGGTGCTCCCTCGTTCCTTCCTCTTTTCCACCTACAGGCTTATGTAAAGAGAAGGCCCATTCACACGGGCCATCCTCGCCACTTTCACCCACCTTTTATAAAAACGACTGGGGTGGAGCATCTCTCTCTCCATCCTGATCCTCTTCCGAAATGATATCGGAAGAAACGGACCAGTTGTTGGCCACAGAGAAAGGTGCCTGACCTCAGTCCTTTCCGACGCGTCCACCATACAACTTCTTTCACCATGGCTATTACGCACATAAACACCGCCTCTCCTTCATCTGTGAAGGGGGGAGGCGGCTTGATCATTACAATAGACTCGGTGGTCAACAGGATCGGCCCCACCCTTAACAGCAGTTGTTCGACATAGCCCCACAGATTGGCTACGCCCGAGCAGTGTACCAATGCGTGTGCAACGGTTTCCTCGTCGCACACGCATCTGGGACAGATCTTTTTGGCGGGGTCCCTACCCGGAATTGGAAGAGCGCGCGCTCCATCTTGGCGAGGGTTTCCCTTGGGCAAGGCACAACGGTCAGGCGGTAGTAGATGACGGACGCTATATAGGTGTTCGCCACCTCCTCCCGACCTTTCAGGGATAGTTTGCAACAGGCCCACTTCTGGGTCAGTGCAAACACCCTGTTCGTAACCTCCGCCCAGTCCTTCTCCACCTGGAGGTCTGGTCCGAACCAAACCCCGAGAAACTTCACCGGGCCCTCCGTCCAGCGTCCGACGACGCCATCGGAGGGCATCGGTCTGCCTCTCCACGTGCCGAGTTGCAAACCGATCGACTTGTCCCGGTTCAGCTTAGCCCCTGTGAACCTTTCGTACTCCTCCATAAGGTGCCGAACGCCCCGATTTCGGAGGCCGTCGACACCATTACTGTCACGTCATCGGCGTAGGCCGACACCGCTTTCCGCAATCCCGGTTCCAAAGGGATGCCCTGCAACAACTCCAACTTCCGCAGTAGTGGCTCGAGAGTCAACACATACAGAAGGGAGGAGAGAGGGCACCAGAGAGACTGTATGTACCGACGCAATCTACATAGAACCTCTCATTAAACCTGATACTAGAAATCGAATACTTATGTTGTGTCAACCTTTGAGACGTAATTAGCTAGAATAATTCATGCTGTATTCATATATTCCAGTATATAGAGGCTACTACATAAAATGTTTGTGATATCAGTGGTTTATAATATCTAACAGTATCTGTTATATCACTGGTTTGTGTTATTTATTGTGGAGGCGCGTGACAGTGGAAAGTGTGTTGGATTTACGATCATAATGTTGTGGGTTCGATTCCTGAAGTGGGTTGTGTGTTGTGATCTTGAACAAAATACTTTATTTCACGTTGCTCCAGTATACTAAGCTGAAAATGAATACAAACAAAAATAACTGGCTGGTCAACTCTGCGATGGACTTGCGTCCTGTCTAGAGAGGAAGTCTTGTCTTCTCAATCGCTTCACGCCACGGAAGCCGGGATAAACACCGGCTTGGTGAACCTCCGACTTCGAGACAAACTTTAACCTGTAATGGAGTGGTATATTGTCGGTGGAGCTTGGGTGTTGTACTCCCAACCCCACGAAACCGAAGTAAGAACCAATCTGATGAGCCTCTGGACTCGAGTCAGACTTTAACCTGTAATGGAGTGGTATACTGTCGGTGGAGCTTGGGTGTTGTACTCCCAACGCCACGAAACCGAAGTAAGAACCAATCTGATGAGCCTCTGGACTCGAGTCAGACTTTAACCTGTAATGGAGTGGTATAATGTCGGTGGAGCTTGGGTGTTGTACTCCCAACGCCATGAAACTGAAGTAAGAACCAATCTGATGAGCCTCTGGACTCGAGTCAGACTTTATATTTCTTAGAAAGGTCTCAAATGACTGGAATCTTGGCAGATTCATCACATTTAATAAGAAATAACTTTATGTGCCACCAAGTAGTATACTTTTCACACCGCAAGTCAAAAATATAGTTATTTAAATCGAAAAGGATATTTGACATTTTATATCATCCAGAAATAATATATATATATATATAAATTACAACTAATTAAAACGCATTCTCACACTCTTTCTCTTCATTTCTCTCTCCCTTCTCTCTTTCTCTCCAATATATGTCTGCATATCTATGACTGTTATTCTTTCTTTCCACCACTATGTTTCTCATTTGATAAATTGCTTACTCTCTCTCTTTCTCTCTCTTACCCTCTCTTTCTCTCTATCTTCCTCTCTCTCTATCTCTTTCTTTCTCCCCCCCTCTCTCTCTCTCTCTCTCTCTCTCTCTCTCTCTCTCTCTCTCTCTCTCTCTCTCTCTCTCTCTCTATATATATATATATATATATATATATATATATATATAGAGAGAGAGAGAGAGTGAGAGTAATTAAAAAGTCACAAATAAACGAATATAGATATCGGAAAATTAATTCAATATCCTTATTTCTGATACGCAATATCGCTAATTCTAATTATACATCAGGCTAATATCGTTATCATAACTGTCATCTCATATATTCACCCATATATATATACATGTATATATATATATATATATATATATATATATATATATATATATATATATATATACATATATATATGCACACGCACAAGATGTCTATATCCGATAGACGATAAAAGAAAGTAATTTTAATTGGTAGTTAATTCCCGAAATAAAAGAAAATTAATTGAACGATACAAAGTTATAATCCCTGTATTAATTACACCTTCTACCACACCTGTATTGTATTGTTTGTTGTTGTTTAACGACACCTACGTGTTATTGGAGCTGCTGCAGTTGGTGGTGGTTGTGGAGCTGCTGGGATGGCGGCCTTGGTGTTGGTGGTGTTTGACGTTTGTTGGTGGTGTTGATGATGTTGTTGGCGAAGATGGAGGTGGTGTTTGTTATGTTGGTGGTAGTGTTGGTGGTTGTGGTGGAGCTTGTGTTGACGGTAGTGTTGGTGGTGGTGGTGGAGCTGCTGGTGATGGCGGCGGTGGTTGTGGTGGATGTTGCGGTGGTGGTGGTGGTGTCTGACGTTTGTTGGTGGTGCTGTTGGTGGTTTTATGGCGAAGATGGTGGTGGTGGCGGTTATTGTTGCGTTGACGGTAGCGTTGATGGTTGTAGCAGTGCTTGTGTTGGTGGTAGTGTTGGTGGTGGTGGTTGTGGTGCTTGTGTTGACGGTAGTGTTGGTGGTGGTGTTGGAGCTGCTGGTGGTGGTGGCGGTGGTTGTGGTGGATGTTGCGGTGGTGGTGGTGGTGTTGACGGTAGTGTGGGTGGTGGTGGTGGTGGTGCTTGTGTTGACCATAGTGTTGATGGTGGTGGTGGAGCTGCGGGTGCTGGTGGCGGTGGTTGTGGTGGATGTTGCGGTGGTGGTGGTGGTGTTGACGGTAGTGTGGGTGGTAGTGGTGGTGGTGCTTGTGTTGACCATAGTGTTGATGGTGGTGGTGGAGCTGCGGGTGGTGGTGGCGGTGGTTGTGGTGGATGTTGCGGTGGTGGTGGTGATGTTGACGGTAGTGTGGGTGGTGGTGGTGGTGTGCTTGTGTTGACCATAGTGTTGATGGTGGTGGTGGAGCTGCGGGTGGTGGTGGTGGTGGTTGTGGTGGATGTTGCGGTGGTGGTGATGGTGATTGTTGCGTTGACGGTAGCGTTGATGTTTGTAGCAGTGCTTGTGTGGGTGGTGGTGGTGGTGGTGGTTGTGTTGGCGGTAGTGTTGGTGGTGGTGGTAGTGGTGCTTGTGTTGATGGTAGTGTTGGTGATTGTGGTGGGGGTGGTGTCTGTTGTGTTGGCGGTAGTATTGGTGATTGTGGTGGGGGTGGTGTCTGTTGTGTTGGCGGTAGTATTGGTGATTGTGGTGGGGGTGGTGACTGTTGTGTTGGCGGTAGTATTGGTGATTGTGGTGGGGGTGGTGTCTGTTGTGTTGGCGGTAGTATTGGTGGTTGTGTTGGTGGTGGTATCTGTTGTGTTGGCGGTAGTATTGGTGGTTGTGGTGGTTGTGATGTCTGTTGTGTTGGCGGTAGTATTGGTGGTTGTGGTGGTTGTGATGTCTGTTGTGTTGGCGGTAGTATTGGTGATTGTGGTGGGGTGGTGTCTGTTGTGTTGGCGGTAGTATTGGTGGTTGTGGTGGTTGTGATGTCTGTTGTGTTGGCGGTAGTATTGGTGATTGTGGTGGGGTGGTGTCTGTTGTGTTGGCGGTAGTATTGGTGGTTGTGGTGGTTGTGATGTCTGTTGTGTTGGCGGTAGTATTGGTGATTGTGGTGGGGGTGGTGTCTGTTGTGTTGGCGGTAGTATTGGTGGTTGTGGTGGGGGTGGTGTCTGTTGTGTTGGCGGTAGTATTGGTGATTGTGGTGGGGGTGGTGTCTGTTGTGTTGGCGGTAGTATTGGTGATTGTGGTGGGGGTGGTGTCTGTTGTGTTGGCGGTTGTATTGGTGATTGTGGTGGGGGTGGTGTGTTGTGGTGGCGGTAGTATTGGTGGTTGTGGTGGTGGTGGTATCTGTTGTGTTGGCGGTAGTATTGGTGGTTGTGGTAGGGGTGGTGTCTGTTGTCTTGGCGGTAGTGTTGGTGATTGTGGTGGGGGTGGTGTCTGTTGTGTTGGCGGTAGTATTGGTGATTGTGGTGGGGGTGGTATCTGTTGTGTTGGCGGTAGTATTGGTGGTTGTGGTGGGGGTGGTGTCTGTTGTCTTGGCGGTAGTATTGGTGATTGTGGTGGGGGTGGTGTCTGTTGTGTTGGCGGTAGTATTGGTGATTGTGGTGGGGGTGGTGTCTGTTGTCTTGGCGGTAGTATTGGTGGTTGTGGTGGGGGTGGTGTCTGTTGTCTTGGCGGTAGTGTTGGTGATTGTGGTGGGGGTGGTGTCTGTTGTGTTGGCGGTAGTGTTGGTGATTGTGGTGGGGGTGGTGTCTGTTGTGTTGGCGGTAGTATTGGTGATTGTGGTGGGGCTGCTGTCTGTTGTGTTGGCGGTAGTATTGGTGGTTGTGGTGGGGCTGCTGTCTGTTGTGTTGGCTGTAGTATTGGTGGTTGTGGTGGTGGTGGTGGTGGGGGGGGGTGTATGTTGTGTGGGCGGTAGTGTTGGTGATTGTGGTGGTTGTGCTGTCTGTTGTGTTGGCGGTAGTATTGGTGGTTGTGGTGGGGGTGGTGTATGTTGTATGGGCGGTAGTATTGGTGATTGTGGTGGTTGTGCTGTCTGTTGTGTTGGCGGTAGTATTGGTGGTTGTGGTGGGGGTGGTGTATGTTGTGTGGGCGGTAGTATTGGTGGTTGGGGTGGGGGTGGTGTCTGTTGTGTTGGCGGTAGTATTGGTGATTGTGGTGGGACTGCTGTCTGTTGTGTTGGCGGTAGTATTGGTGGTTGTGTTGGTGGTGGCGGGGGGGGGGTGTATGTTGTGTTGGCGGTAGTGTTGGTGATTGTGGTGGCGGTGGTGTCTGTTGTGTTGGCGGTAGTATTGGTGGTTGTTGTTGGGGTGGTGTATGTTGTGTGGGCGGTAGTATTGTTGATTGTGGTGGGGCTGCTGTCTGTTGTGTTGGCGGTAGTACTGGTGGTTGTGGTGGTCGGGGGGGGGGGGTATGTTGTGTTGGCGGTAGTGTTGGTGATTGTGGTGGGGGTGGTGTCTGTTGTGTTGGCGGTAGTATTGGTGGTTGTGGTGGTGGTGGTATCTGTTGTGTTGGCGGTAGTGTTGGTGGTTATGGTGGGGGTGGTGTCTGTTGTTTTGGCGGTAGTATTGGTGGTTGTGGTGGTTTGGTTGTGGTGTCTGTTGTGTTGGCGGTAGTGTTGGTGATTGTGGTGGGGGTGGTGTCTGTTGTGTTGGCGGTAGTATTGGTGATTGTGGTGGCGGTGGTGTCTGTTGTGTTGGCGGTAGTATTGGTGGTTGTGGTGGGGGTGGTGCCTTTTGATTTGGCGGTAGTGTTGGTGATTGTGTTGGGGGTGGTGTCTGTTGTGTTGGCGGTAGTATTGGTGATTGTCGTGGGGGTGGTTTCTGTTGTGTTGGCGGTAGTGTTGGTGATTGTGGTGGTGGTGGTGTCTACTGTGTTGGCGGTAGTATTGGTGGTTGTGGTGGGGGTGGTGTCTGTTGTGTTGGCGGTAGTATTGGTGATTGTGGTGGGGGTGGTGTCTGTTGTGTTGGCGGTAGTATTGGTGGTTGTGTTGGTGGTGGTGGTGGGGGGGGTGCGTGTCTGTTGTGTTGGCGGTAGTATTGGTGATTGTGGTGGGGGTGGTTTCTGTTGTGTTGGCGGTAGTATTGGTGATTGTGATGGGGGCGGTCTCTGTTGTGTTGGCGGTAGTGGTGGTGATTGTGGTGGGGGTGGTGTATGTTGTGTTGGCGGTAGTGTTGGTGGTTGTGGTGGGGGTGGTGTTTGTTGTGTTGGCGGTAGTGTTGGTGATTGTGGTGGGGGTGGTGTACGTTGTGTTGGCGGTAGTGTTGGTGATTGTGGTGGGGGTGGTGTATGTTGTGTTGGCGGTAGTGTCGGTGGTTGTGGTGGTGGTGGTGTCTTTTGTGTTGGCGATAGTGTCGGTGGTTGTGTTGGTGGTGGTGTCTGTTTTGTTGGCCGTAGTATTGGTGATTGTGGTGGGGGTGGTGTCTGTTGTGTTGGCGGTAGTGTTGGTGATTGTGGTGGTGTCTGTTATGTTGGCGGTAGTATTGGTGATTGTGGTGGTGGGGGGGGGGGGGGTGACTGTTGTGTTGGCGGTAGTGTTGGTGATTGTGGTTGTGGTGGTGCTTGTGTTGGCGGTAGTGTTGGTGGTTGTGGTGGTTATGTTGGTGCTTGTGTTGGCAATAGTGTTGGTGGTTTTGGTGGTTGTGGTGGTGCTTGTGTTGGCGGTAGTGTTGGTGGTTGTGGTGGTTGTGGTGGTACTTGTGTTGGCGGTGCTGTTGGTGATTGTGGTTGTGGTGGTGCTTGTGTTGGCGGTAGTGTTGGTGGTTGTGGTGGTTATGTTGGTGCTTGTGTTGGCAATAGTGTTGGTGGTTTTGGTGGTTGTGGTGGTGCTTGTGTTGGAGGTAGTGTTCGTGGTTGTGATGGTTGTGGTGGTGCTTGTGTTGGTAATAGTGTTGGTGGTTGTGGTGGTTGTGGTGGTGCTTGTGTTGGCGGTAGTGTTGGTGGTTGTGGTGGTTGTGGTGGTGCTTGTGTTGGCGGTAGTGTTGGTGGTTGTGGTGGTTCTGGTGGTGCTTGTGTTGGCGGTAGTGTTGGTGGTTGTGGTGGTTGTGGTGGTGCTTGTGTTGGCGGTAGTGTTGGTGGTTGTGGTGGTTGTGGTAGTGCTTGTGTTGGCGGTGCTGTTGGTGGTTGTGGTGGTTGTTGTGGTGCTTGTGTTGGAGGTAGTGTTGGTGGTTGTGATGGTTGTGGTGGTGCTTGTGTTGGCAATAGTGTTGGTGGTTGTGGTGGTTGTGGTGGTGCTTGTGTTGGCGGTAGTGTTGATGGTTGTGGTGGTTGTGGTGGTTGTGGTGGTTGTGGTGGTGCTTGTGTTGGCGGTAGTGTTGGTGGTTGTGGTGGTTGTGGTGGTGCTTGTGTTGGCGGTAGTGTTGGTGGTTGTGTGGTTGTGGTGGTTGTGGTGGTGCTTGTGTTGGCGGTGGTGTTGGTGGTTGTGGTGGTTGTGGTGGTGCTTGTGTTGGCGGTAGTGTTGGTGGTTGTGGTGGTTGTGGTGGTGCTTGTGTTGGCGGTAGTGTTGATGGTTGTGGTGGTTGTGGTGGTTGTGGTGGTTGTGGTGGTGCTTGTGTTGGCGGTAGTGTTGGTGGTTGTGGTGGTTGTGGTGGTGCTTGTGTTGGCGGTTGTGTTGGTGATTGAGGTGGTTGTGGTGGTTGTGGTGGTGCTTGTGTTGGCGGTAGTGTTGGTGCTTGTGTTGGCGGTAGTGTTGGTGGTTGTGTGGTTGTGGTGGTGCTTGTGTTGGCGGTAGTGTTGGTGCTTGTGTTGGCGGTAGTGTTGGTGGTTGTGTGGTTGTGGTGGTGCTTGTGTTGGCGGTAGTATTGGTGGTTGGGGTGGTTGTGGTGGTGCTTGAGTTGGCGGTAGTGTTGGTGGTTGTGGTGGTTGTGATGGTTGTGGTGGTGCTTGTGTTGGCGGTAGTGTTGGTGGTTGTTGTGTTGGTGGTTGTTGTATTGGTGGTGTGTTGTGTTGGTGGTTGTTGTGTTGGTGGTGTGTTGTGTTGGTGGTTGTTGTGTTGGTGGTGTGTTGTATTGGTGGTGTGTTGTATTGGTGGTGTGTTGTGTTGGTGGTTGTTGTGTTGGTGGTGTGTTGTGTTGGTGGTATTTGTGTGGAGGATGTTGTGGATGGTGATGGCGTTTGTTGAGTAGATGGTGGTGGGATTGCTGCTGCTGAAGATGATGACGATTTGTGATGTTGGTGGTTGTGTGTTGGGTGTAGTAGATGTTGAAGGTGGTGATACGGCTGTTGTGCTGCTGTGGGTTTAGTGTCAGTGGTTCACATGGAAGGATGTTGACATTGATTGTGGATGTAGTGTGGTTGATACGGATGAACTTCATGCTGATGCTGTGGTGTTGATGGTGACGATCTTTATGGTGCTGGTGATGTTGGCGTAGGTGTTGGAAGTAGGAGTGTTGATGCTGATGCTGATGGTGGTGGTGTTGGTGGGTTTGGGGTTAGTGTAAGTGAGGCTGAGGATGTTGGCATAGGAGGTGATACGAGTGTTGTTGATGATTTTCATGGTGTTGATCGTGTTTGTGGTTGTAGTGTTGGTGATGTTGGCGTAGATGGTGATATTATTGATGATGATGATTATGGTGTTGGTAGTTGTGTTCGTGATGTTGTTGGTGATTGTGGTGTAGGGCAGGCATGTCAGACTGAGGGCCCTGAGGGCCTCATGTGACATATATGTGGTTTCTGAGGGACACACATGACAACTAATTGCGCAGATTACAACTAATTTTGTATATTTTATATTACTTGGTTTTACATTTGGCACAAGGTCAGCAATTCACCAGTGTATTACTGGTACTTTATTTTATCGACCCCGAAAGGATGAAAGGCAAAGTTAACTTCGGCGGGATTTGTATATATTTTATATTACGAAAATAAAACATGCTCGCGTTGTAAAAACCTTTGTGTGGGGCGCAGATGTACTTGTAAAGGGCCGCATAAGGTCCGCGTGCCTCATGCGGCCCTGCCTAGTGTAGGGGATGTTAGCGGAGTGGGTTGTGAACGTGGCGATAGTGGTTCTCTTGGTGATATAGTTCGTGTCAGACAGTAATTCTGGTGATGTTGGCGTAGTGCTGTTGGTGGTGGTGATGGTGATGGTGGTGTGGGTGTTTGAGGTAATTCTAATAATATTCTATACAGCTGTAGCACTTTGTCAATCTAGTTAGTAAAGAAACATAACAGTTTAAGTAATATCACTCTTTATTGTAGTAGTAGTAGTAGTAGTAGTAGTAGTAGTAGTAGTAGTAGTAGTAGTAGTAGTAGTAGTAGTAGTGGTGGTGGTGGTGGTGGTGGTGGTGGTGGTGGTGGTGGTGGTGGTGGTGGTGGTGGTGGTGTAGTAGTAGTAGTAGTAGTAGTAGTAGTAGTAGTAGTAGTAGTAGTAGTAGTAGTAGTGGTAGGAGTAGTAGTAGTAGTACTAGTAGTAGTAGCAGTGGTAGTTTTCTCGCTTCATTTTCTTAATTAATTTTCAAGAATTATAATCTATTATACATCGTTGGCTGTTATTTTCACATCTTATTGTAAACTTAGTGAATAATTGATAAATTGTTGAAATCAAATCTGATAGAAATATGACAAAAGGTTAGGAAATTAAACTCATTTGTCTATCTCTTTCTTCCCCTCTCCCCCTCTTTCTACCCCTCTCCCCCTCTATCTCTTATCTTTCTCTCTATATGTCAAACATTCTAATTATTTATCACAAAATAAATTAATGTGTGTTAAATATATAATGAACAGTTTACAGCTCAAATTAAAAGTACATTAAATTTTGTTACAATATATTTCATCCTCGGTTTCCGATGTAATTTTTCTATATGTTGATTCCTTTGTTACTGTGGTAAAGATGTAGTGTTGTATCCTTAGGTCAGTCGTAAGCGAACACACGCACTAACGAGAAGATGAAGGTGGGGGATGCGAACAGGTTACAAAACTGTTTAAAGACCTTTTCTTGAACTGCTTTGCAAATTCTGATAGAATAGAGAGTCCTTCTGCGTATGAATATATATATATATATATATATGAGAAAGTATGACCCCCGACGGCAGAGTTCATGCCGTTGCGAGGGCTATTTCTGGACTAAAGTTACCTACTCTACTACCCTAAGTATTGAGTACTCTGGTGCGTTATGGTCCATCTGATTCCTTACCACAACTCCTCCGTTATATATATATATATTTATATATATATATATATATATATATATATATATATATATATATATATATATATATATATATATATATATATATATATATATATATATATATATATATATTAAAATAACAGATTAAAGTTTAAGCAAAGAATCGCTGCTTTCACCCTTAACGGGATCTTCTGAAACTAACAAAGTCAATCTGTAAACGCAGAAGTGGATATTTAAAAAAACGTTGCAACTGAAGGAAGACAGGAAGACGATACTTTGGTTCGTGGAAACGTTCCCTCGCAAAGAGCGGGAAAGAAGGAATATAATACGTCATTAATAGGAGCGGTGAAAAACAATTACGCGCAAAGGCACGTTTATGGTATAAAAGAGGTCGTAGACTAATGTTCTCTTAGGTGGTTCATAGAGACGTTCTCTGGCAATGAACGGAAAAAACGAAGACAATACGCCATATGTGGAGCGTGGAGTACAATTGCACGCAAAGACAAAACCAAGTAAATGGTATAGCTGAAGTCGTAGACTAAATTCTAACTAGGAAACCGAATGAATCTTCGCTTCAGATTTAAGAATACAGTAAATAAATACAATACAGGGGTAATAGAAATTAAATAAATGCATACACACAATCTATTAAGGATTCTAATGCCGTGCACGTCCATTCCGACAAAGCTGACAACCTATATCAAGTGGAGCGCAGTACTTACCATCAACTACTACATAATGCTGTAACTAAGGATTACTGTAAAACTAATCGGTGCGTCATCAGTGAAATCAACTATGATGGGTTTAAAATCACCCCTGATCTCAACATCCTGGACCGGACCGAACCTCTGGACCCTATTTCTCCCCACCTTGCCCTGAAGGATCACAAATCCAATTTTCCGAACAACCCCTCTATTCCGCTTATTAACCCTACGAAGTCCGATTTAGGTAGACTTAGTAAAAGGGTTCTTGATAGAATTATACCTGAAATTAGAAGTTTGGCCCCTCTTGCACTGTGGAACAATTCTTTCGCGGTGATTGATTGGTTCAACGGCATATGCAACAAGGAACATTGCCGTTTCATCCAATTCGACATCAACAATTACTACTCCTCCATCACTTTACCACTTCTCCTTAGAGCTGTCAATTTCGCTAAAACACTCACAGTGGTTACGGATTTCGAAGTTGATGTCATCCGCAATGCCCGTAAGTCGGTGATTAATTTCAACGACTCTATTTGGATTAATAAATCCAATAGTACCCCATTCGACGTGAGTATGGGCGCTAGTGATTCTGCGGAGGTTACTGATCTTATCGGCCTTTTCCTTCTTTTCTCTGTCAAGGACGAAATCCCCAACGCGGGCGGTGGTTTGTACCGTGATGATGGTCTTTTGACCATGACTAAGTGCGGACCTCGTGCTTGCGACAGGTTCAGAAAAGAACTCACAGCTTTCTTTAAAGGCTTCAACCTCTCTATACAGGTTGAGGCCAATCTCTCGGTCGTTAATTACCTCGACGTTACCCTCAATTTATCGAATGGGTTGTATTACCGGTATAGAAAGCCGAATGATACGCTTAATTACATAAGTAAGCATTCCAACCATCCTGCCAGCATAACAACGAACCTAGTAAGAAAGGTTTCGTTGAGGCTTTCCCGTCTATCTACTAACGAGCATATTTTCAATGACCATTCCACTTATTACAATGAAGCTCTTGCTCGGAGTGGATTTGTCGATAAGATAGCATATACAGAGTACGAAAATAGACCTAGAGTAATAGATCCCATCGCATTTGTTGGTATAACCCACCATATAATATGTAGGTGGCCACACCATTAGTTAAGATCTTTCTTTCCCTTATTACGAAGCATTTTCCCCCTACACATCAATATAGTAAAATGTTTAATAGAAATACTATTAAAATTTCTTACTCTACGACTCCTAACCTTGCAGATCAAATCACAGCTTCAAATTTAGCTAAACTACCTAGCCGTAGGAAAACGTGCAGCCCTGTAGTTAGTACTCACTGTAATTGTAGGAATTGGGTTGATTGCCCCCTATCCGGGAAATGCCTCTCTAGTAACATTGTCTACAAATGTAAGGTTGTAACACCCACGTCCCGTAGGGCCTACATAGTGTTAACCGCCAATAGATTCAAGCAACGTCTTTACATGCATACCCATTCTTTTCGTTACCCTCTTAGAAGAAATATGCCGTCACTTTCAGCTTATATCTGGAGTCTAAAAGACAACCACACCCAATTTAAGTTACACTGGGAGATCCTAGCTAGGGCTAGATAGTAAACGGAAATAAAAGACCATGTGACCTCTGCGCCGCTGAGGCCCTGGAAATATTCTACGCCACAAACCACATCTTAAACAAAAAATCTGAGGCAATTTCGGCTTGTAAACATAAATTGCAGAAAACTTTCCTGTATTACAGCCATACATTATACCCTAACGGATAGTACGATCTATACGTGGATTTTTTACGTCTTGATGTGGTAGCTAAGTGTATGTTTTGTTTATACCATTACTTATTTGCATAGGTAAGTATATATTACCTGTATGTTTTGTGAAGGTACCTATACTTTCTCATACGTATATTTGATTGATTATGTTGTGGCGTATACATTTTTTGATATTTTCTGGTACATATGGTTTGGTTATGTGTATAGGGCAGTTTTGCGTCTGTGTGAGTATGCAGGTTCGTACGTATGTAGGGTGTGTGTATATGTGTACTACATGTTTTGGCTGACTTACGTCTTCGAACATATGTCTATTTACATGTAGGTATGTGGGTGCGTTTGTTATATACGTATTTATTTATTTATATACGTTTATTTAATTATTTATTTGTATACACGCACGCACACACACACATTTATATGTGCGTGGTTTTGTATACCTTTGGCAAGTGTTTTGCGTATGCTTGTGTATGTACGTATTTGTCTGTGTGTATGCATTTATTTATTTCTATTACCCCTGTATTGTATTTATTTACTTTGCATTTGTTCTCCACGCTCCACATATGACGTATTATCTTCGTTTTTTCCGTTCGTTGCCAGAGAACGTCTCTATGAACCACCTAAGAGAACATTAGTCTGCATTTGCGCGTAATTGTTTTTCACCGCTCCTATTAATGACGTATTATATTTGTTTGTTCCCGTTCTTTGCCAGCGAAGGTTTCCACGAACCAAAGTATCGTCTTCCTGTCTTTCTTCGGTTGCAACGTTTTTTTAAATATCCACTTCTGCGTTTACAGATTGACTTTGTTAGTTTCAGAAGATCCCGTTAAGGGTGAAAGCAGCGATTCTTTGCTTAAACTTTAATCTGTTATTTTAATAAATATTTGCTCTACGGTTCTTATATATTTGATATATATTTATCCTTATCGAGCCCTCTTTGGATTTTAGTCTTCAAATTTATTATTATTACTGTATATATATATATATATATAGGAAAAGCGTCAGGACTCCGACGGGTTAGGTCCGGCCTTTTCGACAGCTAGTATCGAGTACTGTGGTGCGTTATGGTCCACCTGGTTCCTTACCACACTCCCTTCGTTATATATATATATATATTTGTACCGTCCTATATTGTCCTGTACTGTCCTCAATGTCTACTTTGTGTAAACCCTTGTGGTTCATGAAGAAAGCATTATAATGAGGGATATGGGCTGGAGAATCGTTAGAGCCTAGGAGAATGCTTTGTATCCTTCAAGAACATATATTTCTCTTCGCAATTTATCCCGCCATGATCGAATTTGACTTTCATGCTTCGGAGGTTAATAAAGTATTAGTACCAATCAAATACTACGATCGATAAATTTGATTTTCCCCTTATCTCAGATTACTGGTCTTGTTCCTATGTTAAAAAGAATTAGTATTAATTTCATCATCATCATCATCATCAACAGCAGCAGCAACGGTAGCAGCACTAAGCCTGGATTATTATTATTTATGCAGAAAGATGTCTCTTCAATCTCTCCACTTTCACCTGCAATATTTATTTTCTCTAACGCAACTATACTATTTACTGCAGCATGTATAAAAAATGCGTGTGTGTGTGTATATGTGTGTGAGGGAGAAAGAAAGAGTAAGATGTTTAGAGAGAGAAAGAGAGAACATGCACAGTGTAAGGGAGCACGTGAGAGATAGAGTGTGTGTGTATAAGAGGGTTAGAGAGGGAGAGAATGTGTGCCAGCGTAAAAGAGAACGTGTGAAAGAGCGCGAGTGAATAGGAGATAGATCTTAATTTTTTTTATGCAGCCTTTTTATAAAATGAAAGGGAAATATTGTTCTTTGCAGTTTGTCTGTAGTTTCATGTTAGGGACTATTTTACTAATAGCTAGAGGATGGTGGTGACAATTGTGGTGGGTGATTGCCGTATTGTTGTGGCAGCGAGCTTGTGTCTTCTTCTTCTTCTTCTTCTTCTTCTTCTTCTTCTTCTTCTTCTTCTTCTTCTTCGTCCTTTTCAGATAAGGAGGAAATAAAACACCAAGGACTTCTGTATTGGGTTACAATTACACAAACAGTAGCAATATCTCCAGCACCTACAACACCAATACCAACACGATCTCTGATAATATAGGAAATTAATCTGATAATACTTTATAAGATTATGACTGCAATAACAGCAGCAACATTAAGAGTTATAATACAGGAATGAAAGAAAGTAAAATTAACAAGTGTAATAAAACAATATATCGTGAAAAATAGCCTTAATATTACATCTTTAATTATGGAGAAAGTGCAGAAGTACACAAGCAGAGAGAGTGGCTGACAATTCACTAACAAATTATATATATCAATAGAGAAAACTATGGTAAGATCCTACAGTATCGCTTACACGTAAGACAGACTATAACATAATACTGAAAACCCCTGTAAGGATAGTTTTCATTTCTGAATGTCTTTCCTGATGAACGAACAACAACAACATTAATTTAGCTGTCGTACCAGTGAAGTTATCATTAAAAGATATTTAGAAACTCAACAAGGTTAAGTGTTTAAAAGTTTTGTTCCTGAACTGATCTCACGAAATATCAACCTAAACAAATGCACTTTACCAGAGATCGACTTAGGTAATTGAAAACCATGTGAGTGAAGCTCAGTGAAGGGAAACTGTGTGGAAGCCCGAATGATGGAATGAATCTATTATTTGAAGGCGCTCGTCGTGATTATGACCTCTGAAATAGTATCTGGTCTTAGATATTAATATATTGAAACATCTTGATATAAGCAGACTTATTGTTTCAGAAAAAATGAGTAAAGCACAAATCTTTCATAAGTGTATATTTATTATGTACATAGCATAGGTAGAGGGGCTCGTGGCGTTTAAATATAATCTTCAGCTCACAATCATAACATAGCTACCCACCTGCCCCAAGTTTATCTTTTATTCTCATTTCCGTTCTTATCCTCATTATCATTATCATCATTTCAGTGAGGATTAACGACAACAGCAAACTCATCACCTACAAATTAAAAATGAAAAGAGTGAATTTGTATATAGATATATTTATATTCAGATGCAAATCCGCCAGCAGCTGAAAAATGGCTATCCGAAGAGAATCCATACAGCCTTGTCCGTTCCTTTCTTACTAAAGGATATAATAACATTTCTACACACACACACACACACACACACACATATATATATATATATATATATATATATATATATATATATATATATATATATATATATATACGTTAACCTTGGTATTCCTCTTCCAGTGTGTCCATGTAGGGGCTCCCACAGGAGCACTGAGTGCAATGTCAACTCTGGATGTCGGTGAGCATGTCCAGTTAACCTCAGTCTCCTATATATGTATATATATAAGGAGACTGAGATTAGCTGGACATGTTCACCGACATCCAGATTTGACAATGCACTCAGTGCTCCTGTGGGAGCCCCTACATGGACACACTGGAAGAGGAACACCAAGGTTAACGTATGTTGATGCCCTAAGGGCAGACACTGGTCTGTTGGAGACACAGGAAATGGCAGCGATAATGAGGGACAGAAACCGCTGGAGAAAACTCGGCCATCGATCTTGGGAATTTTACCCGCCCTAGAATATATATATATATATATATATACGGGGAGGCAAATAAAATGTAAACGGAAACAACAAAGCATAAAACAGAAGTAAAATAAGGAAATATATTTTATTAACGCTAAATATAGTTGGAGAACTATTTGAAGGTTTCGAACACGAGTCATTCATCAGAAGATAGAATAGGAACTAAAAGATGAACTAGAAAGAGAAAGAGTAAAATTATTTGAGAAATAACAGGCGTCTAACCAGTCATCTGTTTTCGAGGAATGAATATACACATGGGGCGGATATGTGTGTATTAAAAAAATATTTCATATTATTTATTCTGAAATATTATATTATCATAAAAAAACTATGCATGCCTAACTAAATAAATAAAACCACAATGAAAATCAAAATATCTTATAAAAATGATAACGCTAGGTCACTGTCGACGCAATATAACCGGTTGCTTTACGATACGAGTTGATAAGGTATAAGATATATCCTCCCTATACTATAAACACCAATAACCAATTGATATATAATTATATTTATACATTAAATACTTGATATCCTTCAGAATCAGCTTCTGTCATGTCCAAATATGTTATTAGTTTCTGTAATAATAACGTCACGTGTATAGTTTCTACCGCCCAGTTGTTCTCATTTTTTACTGCTCACTTTTTATTAATTTCCTTGTCATAACGAAAACATAATTATATATGTATGTGTGTGTATAAATATAAAGATATATATACATACATATAAATATATATACATATATGTATATATATATATATATATATATATATATATATATATATATATATTGGTAAACGGAATAGAAAATGCTGACAAATTGTTCACAGTTGAAAAATGGTTTAATTAGGAATAAAAGAGTATTAGTAATTGTATGGGTTAGTATTCAGTTGTGGTTTTAAGTTTTTAAGTTTTTACCGGTTGCGCATTTCTAAATGCTTTTCAAAAATAATTTTGAGATAGAGTGTCCGTGTTGTTTGCTCTGATCTGATTAGTTTTGGGAATTCTACCTGTTTCTATGTTAAAAAAGTGGCTCCAGCGCTACTTTGGTGTTGCAAATATTCTTGTGGTCAAAACAATTTTGATTGGTCGGTAGAGGTCATGTGAATGTAAAAAATTGATTTTGCGCCAAGACTGGTTTTATGTTAAAAAAGTGGCTCCAGCGCTACTTTGTTGTTGCAAAAATTCTTGTGGTCAAACCAATTTTGATTGGTCGGTAGAGGTCATGTGAATAAAAAATTGATTTTGCGCCAAGACTGAGAAATGACTCTTTCACAACAAATATGTGTGTGTGTGTGTAGTAGTAGTAGTAAGGTGTTCGATGTTGTGATAATGGTTAGCAGGGATGTGTGTCAAATGGCTATTAAGATAAGTGTGTGTGTGTGTGTGTGTGTGTGTGTGTGTGTGTGTGTGTGTGTGTGTGTGTGTGTGTGTGTG
Organism: Eledone cirrhosa; assembly: GCA_964016885.1. Taxonomy (NCBI): domain Eukaryota; kingdom Metazoa; phylum Mollusca; class Cephalopoda; order Octopoda; family Eledonidae; genus Eledone; species Eledone cirrhosa. The sequence continues at coordinate 26,133,305 of OZ024742.1, forward strand.
TGTATAGCAGAGTAATTCGTGGTAGCAGGGATGGTCAGTAAAAATGTGTCTGTAAGCAGTGGGGGGTATTTTAGCATGTCAAAAGGTATTTTTCAGCTTTTGTCTTATACGGAGAAGTGTGTGTCTGTGTGTATAAGTCTCTTTGTATGTTAATGTACGCGTGTGTATGTGTGTGTGTATATGTGTGTGTGTATGTGTGTGTCTGTGTGTGTGATAATGTGTGGGTGGACCAGTATTTTTTTCCCCCCTGCTAAAATGGTGTACATTATTCGATTTTTTCAGTAAAATCGGTTCTCTTAATAGAACATCAAAAATCTTAACAATAAAAGTTGTGAAATGATATTCACTATATATATATATATATATATACATACATATATTCACTATATATATATATATATATATACACATACATATATACACATATATTCTTTTGTGTTGCACCATAGAGCATGTGTGTTTACGTATGTTATTGTGTTTATATGTGGGTAGAGATGTGTGCTGATGTAGGTATGTATGTTGACGTGTGTATGTTGTGGGTTCGTCTTAGTGAGAAGTGTTTAGACGTGGTCCGTATTTGTTAATGAAGTAAGATTCCTTGCTGATGCGCTGGGTGTGGGTGGCATTATCTTTAAATTTGTAGAGGGGAAAGATTCTGAAGTTGGGATGATTTTGGGCGGCCCAGGTATCAATGTGTTAACTCAGTGGTATTTTCCTGTATTCCCGTATTTTAATTTGGGATGAACAGTCATATGTTGGCGGAGGCTGTTTTTGGTCTGGCCTATGTATTGTTCTCGACAACCTGAGCAAGTTAATACATTGTAATAGATTTTGCGATGCACATGTGAAATTGTGTTTTACTATAAAACGTTGTCCTTCTTTGAAATAGAATTCCGAACCCTCTATTAGGTTGATGCAAATGCCACAGTTGGGTCTATCGCATTTTTTTACTGTGGGTTTCGTTGTTGTGGTTGGCAGTACTTTGTCATGTGTTAAAATGTTTTTCATTGACTTGAATTGTCTTTTGCTCTTTATAATATCGTGTGTTCGTAGGATTTGGTTCATTCTATGGTCCTTTTTCAACACAGGGATGTTCTGGAGGATGGTGTCAAAGGCCTCATTGTTGAGGGGGTTGTTTGTGGAGATGTATTTATTCACATGACCTCTACCGACCAATCAAAATTATTTTGACCACAAGAATTTTTGCAAACACCAAGTAGCGCTGGAGCCACTTTTTTAACATAAAACAAGTCTTGGCGCAAAATTAATTTTTTACATTCACATGACCTCTACCGACCAATCAAAATTGTTTTGACCACAAGAATTTTTGCAACACCAAAGTAGCGCTGGAGCCACTTTTTTAACATAAAAATATATATATATATAATATATACATATAAGTATATATATAAATATATATATATACATATAAATATAAATATGAATATATATATATATATTTATATATACATATAAATATATATATACATATATACATATAAATATATATATATATATACATATAAATATAAATATATATATATATATACATATCAATATATATATATATATATATATACATATATATATATATATACATACATTTACATATCAATATATATATATATATATATATATATATATATATATATATATATATATACATACATACATATATATATATATATATTTACATATAAATATATATATATATATATATATATTTAAAGGTTAAACAAGGTTCAATGAATAAATCAAAGAATGAGTTTTTTACAATAGATTGGAACAACTACCATGATTTAATATTAACCATCTACTCTGTCAGGGTGTGTCATGCATCATCTTATTTTATCTGAGGAGGTCGTACTTTTGAAGATAGCTCAGTACCTCTAAAATATGTTTAATAAAATATACTTGATCACACGAATTTCTATTTTTGTTAATATTTTTAATTAACTTATATATATATATATATATATATACGTGGGAAAGTATTAAATCGGAGAATAGGCCGTTAAAACATGTTTATTTAAAACAGCACGTACGTACGTTTCGCCCAGTTGGGCTTCTCAAGGGCATAAATAATTCTAATAAAAAACTCCTTCCGAGCAATGTAAGGAACATTTTGATTATTTATGTTTGGTGTAAGATGTGTGTTGTCACCAATTTGTTTCAAGATGTAAATTCCAATTTAGCGGAGAAGTATATTTCAGAAGTTGTAATGTTGCCACGAGGAACCAGGTTTGGTAGAAAGATATGATAGGAATATCAACAACGACTTTACCTTGGTTTTACATTATTTATTAACAGAGGTTGAGCTGGCATGCCAAGAGAAATAAAATAATTCAATTAAGATTACAAGAGAAAATACGGGCGACTGCCTGAAGGCGTTTGGCCAGGCTCGAAGGTAATGTTTTGTCGTTACATATTGTTTGCGCTGGCGGAGCAAAAGAACAAGCGGTTTTTACTTAGCATGGTCAAGCCTGGAAGTCCTCTAGCATGGAAGTGTTTCTGTCCTCAATCTTTGCGGGCTATTTCTCCCTCAGAACGCGTAGGGATACATCTTCTTCTACTGGCGCTGATTGGCTGAGCTGAGCCAAATCACGCACAGAGAATGTATGTGAGCCCGCGGAATGTAGGTCACTACTTCACCTCCGAGCAGATTTTCAGCCGAAAATCGTTAACGAAGAAACCGAGGACCTACAGATAATTGAATCAGCAAGAACAAATGCTGAAAGTGCACATCAATGAAAAAATAATTGAGCAGAAAGATGCATGCAAGAACAAAAAAAATTAGGCGCGACGGGCCGTGTTGAGCCGCTGTGAAATGACTAGCTGTTTTGTAGTTTAAACGTGACAAAGGTCTAACAGAAAACAGATAAAGTCTGACATGGGCGAAGTTGCTGATCTTGCATTAAATGTTAATGGTAAGCGTTGTACCAGTAGCTGTGAACGAAGCTAATATGGTAGTTTACCAGTGCTGGCGAGAAAATGATGGCCTCCCAGATGTATTGCCGAATGTGCTATGGAGCCAGGAAAAAATGGCATGTTGCTTTGATAAGGAAAAAAAAGCAAGTTGAGTCTGTAGGTGAGTTGCAGTTCCATGTAACACAGCAAAGAAAATGTGTGCGTGCGGTCAATATATAATGATAGAGAGAAATGAATTTTCATATATTACAGTTTAAAAAAAATAAATGTCCAAAATAAATGCGTGAAAAAAAAAAGGAAGAAAGAAAGAATTGTTGTTAAAGCAAAGTCACAATGAATCTTCTGTAGAGTCGAATTCGAGCGTTGAAGAACCTAGCGTCACCGATATGGCAGCCACGTCTGACGCCATAATAGTGAGAAAACTAATGTTTTAATTTCTCGAGTCCTTGTTGTAACGAGACAGCCGGTACGGTGGTTGCGTCGGTAAAGTTACAAGCCGTTTCCTAGTAATATAGCCATGTGTTGTAGCTGATGGCTGTTACTTGGTGGTAGCCGTTTTGAAATCTCCTCGTGGCGTAAAGTTTTGGAAATACTGCTAATTTTTTTTTTTTCCAAAAATATTCTAATAAAAACTTGAAAATATTCTAAAGAAAAAAAATTATTTTCGATGATGGCCGATCGAAAAATGTGTCCGTGATGAAGAGGCCGTCATGTGGCACGATGCAGCCTATCAGACGGCTGGGATCGAAGAAGACAAGCTGAACGCGCGAAAACAACATTTTTGAGACTCCATTTGCAATTTCAACAGAACGTTGAAAGCAAAATTATATATCCAGAGAAATTCTTTTTTTTTATTCTTTTTTTTTTTTTTTTCTGTCTTTATCAGACTACGCTCGCAATAATAATGTTTAATCAAAAAGAGAAATTTTTTGTTAGACGTCGAAAAAAAACGCTTTCTTTTGTGTTGTATTTTTTTGTTCGTCTGTATGCGTGAGTCAGCAGAACGTTATGACAGAAATATTGTGCAGGTCGTGTGCTTCAACAAATGGAATATTATGATTTATTTGGACTTACGCTAAGCGAGTCTAGCAAGCCGATTCGAATATTCCATTTGCTAAGCCACTCCATAATGCCGTTAAAATGAATGGCCAATACAAATAGGCTGCGTTTTCATTTTTTATCGTCGGAGGGTCACCAATTTGGT
>OZ024742.1:26142436-26187436 GCA_964016885.1 Eledone cirrhosa
ATGTATATACGCCTAATATTAACAGCCTTATGTGTGACTAATCAAAACCGTAATAAAGGTACAAGGAACAAGAGAAAGCAATGTAAAGTTCCATATATAAACAATAAAATAGAGAAACGACCAACCTTTCCTATACTTATATAACTAGCTATCAAACTGTATCGGATTTTAATATTAAGAAATATCTAAAGAAATATAGAGACCTGGGAGCTATACCTCCGGGATATTCTCCGATCAGGTGTTACACAAAATAACACAACTGTGGGTGTATATGTTTATTACTATGTCTTGAGAGGTGGGCTCATTAATGATTTTCGTGGTTTCCTGTATTTGTGGATATTTGTAATGGTATGATGGTAAAACGTGTCCTCAGCGTGGAGATGTGGTCGAAATGCTTACAATAAAATAAACTCCACTAAAAGAAGCCAGGGGCCATGTGATAATACTAAACAAGGTGACAGTCTATGTATGCATTATAAGTATACAAGAGTCAAACAAAAAACTTAAACAAATGCTGCAAGGCATCGCGTGCAACAATTTAATGATTTCGCTACTCCAGCAGCCTAGCCTGATACGTTGTTTGTCAATCAAGGAATGATGAAAGGCAAAGTTGAACATTTTGTGAGTTCAACACACACCATGGAACTGGAAGGAATATAGCAAGACATTTCTTCCGACGCACTAAATGTTTGAGTCTTTGTAAGAGTCAACGCTTCCTCCATATATCCGCCGGGGCTGTGGGAGGCCAGCACATGGGACCACATTTGCTCCCCATACGAGGGAGATGGAGACGATGACAGCGGGAGTTCGGCTGTTCTTTCATGTTTACTTAGGATACTATTTTCTATTGTAGTGATAAATAGAGTGGTGACATGTATTTTACAACTGCAACAGATAAAAGTAATTACCTTTTAGCACACAAATCTACTGAGTACTAAGCCTCCCTCGGGTCCGATGTCGAGTGTTCTCTTTGTACGAAGAAGAGACAATGTCTTGCTCAAGGGGATACCGCACTGCCAAGACCGAGAATCGAACTCACGATCTTATGACCGCGAGACGAACACCTCTAAATTCTAATCCGCATGTTTTCTAAGCGATATGGAATATTAAAACAATGACAATCATATCCTGTGGATATACAGCGAATGTTTAGAATTACACACATATACAATGATTTGGTGACGTTTTACCTGAACCAGAGACACATACTCTAACGAGTATTCAGGGTGGATTAACAAAATCTCGAGAAAAAGAGGCACACAATGGAGCAGACTTGCGACACTGAAGCTCCATGTCTGTGGAATGTTCAGCCACTTACTCGTTCAAATCATGAGCAGGCTGTTCCACTAATTGAGCAATGGGAAAACTTGCCTTTCGTCCTTGAAGTTGACGTAAGCCCACTCTATTCCCTCTGTAGGTATTAATTTTACGAGAAGGGATTTTGATCTTATTTGCTCTACTTTTAAAAGTGGAGGAATGTTCATTTATTAATAGCCTATATCATGAAATTATCCTAATCTTATGTGATTGATATCTGGGCGAGACCTAACAGAACTAATATATGTATTGTTACTTTCCATTTCTCTTCAGGATATTTGGTCAGAAATTTATTTGAAGTCATGATTAAATCATACGAATTTACAACATTGATGCTGCGTATAAAGCGAAGATTGACGACATATGAGAAAACTTAAACGTGAAGTTTCAGTAAAATTCCTTCACGTCTAGATGTTATGATTTCTATACTCTCTTCTATACCTAAAACACTTGTATGAGCAGCAAGTGTCAATTGTTGAGATTGCTTTCAATTCCAGCTTAAGTGCACTTCGTGTCACGTCTGAGATTTTTTCCCTTTGACTTCGATTTAATTCTATCGTAAATTCTATAACTGATCACAGATCATGCTGTGAGTAGTGACGTTTCATACAATGCACACAGATCAGTTCAAAAGAATCTCCTTGCAGTATATATAACGATGTATGTGTTTGACAATTAAATGAAAAATACATTCTTAAATGCCGTGAAATTAATTTTGTTAATTTTCCATTGACGCGGCATGTTCTGTATGTGTATTGTCATGACTACAATAGAATATTTTTCATTTGGGTTACGTATACAATATAAAATATCAAAAATAAAAATAAAATGTACAGTATGTTAGTGAATGTCAAAATGTACAATATTCTGGTCCTCAGAAGCATATACGTTCCATCTATGTATGTTAACTCCATTGTTTTTAAGGTGTACATTCCTATGTAGAGTGATCTAGTGATATATTTTCTAAACATATCTCATTTAATATATTTCATACTGTTATTTGCTGTATCCAGTTGACTAGTCTCACATATATGGTGACATTCAGTTGAATCTAAAGTAGACTATAATAGATTAAAGGCCAGTAATTTGGTGAATAATCATTACAGACATAAATTCCTTCCATTTCTGACAGACATATTCACACTGTCTCTCACATAAAGATTCTAATATAACATACATTTTATATCATACAACAAAAATTAAATCTATCTTGAAAAAAAAACTTAATTTCTCTATTTTCAAAGACGTACGTTATACATGAAATATTTTTATGTCAGAGCCGAGGAATGGCAGCAAGCCGATTTAGTCACGTGTGTATAAAATCTCTTTAGTAATCATATTATTGTAATGTCACTTACAAGGCTACATATTTATATATTATAGGTTTCAATTAAAACTTATGGAATGGTTTTTATAGCATGATAGTGGAAGAAAATTTGTTTTTAAAACTACTATTGGTTGAGTTGCAACATGATTTCGGCATATAGTTACCACCCCTTACGTTCTGATTTCAAATCACGCCGAAGTCGTCTTCGCCATTTATCTTTACGTAGTCATTAAAATAAAGCACTATTACTTCACCGGGTTCGATTTTGTCGACTTTCCCTTCTCGCAGAAGTGTTGGATTTGTGTATAAATAAGAAACCATTATCTGTATTGATACCATTTCAAAAAGGGTGTAATTGTGGGATCTGTCAAGTATCTCTAACGAATGTGATGACCGTATACAAAATAACCGATCCTATTATATGTGGAAAGAAAGAGACAAGTTATCTTAGCGCATAGAATTGGAATTGAAATATAATACATAAAGGTTTGTAAATTCAAAAATTCTAACCATCCTAAAACTAAAAATATACAGCTGCGGTCACAAATAAATTGCTACGGCCGTCGCAATTGCTCCCTTTGTACACCCCACCTCCATTAAATCTGGTCCTGGTTGTTAGTACGACGGATGGAATGAGTTGGACATGAGATTTAAAGAGGCAGTTTTTCTCAGACTATATGCCACACTAAGTCCCCTTCAGATATGAGTCAAGGATACATATATTAATGTCTGGGAATACTCACCCACTTGCAGGCTAACATCCCGAGCAGGCTATTCAATTTATCAAACAACTAGAACACTTATCGTCGTAAACAAGCGATGCCAAGTACAAACAATATAAGGAATAATATTACTAAACTCTTGTTTTACTTTCGGTTAAGTAAAATGTGACCTTTATCAATATTTATATATTATTAACTCCGGCTAAATTCTCCATTGCTTTCAGTTTCAATGTACCTTAAAGTCTTGTTTAACTCATTATTGATTTCTCAAAATGTATTTAAATAATAAGCATTATATATGTGTGTGCGTGTGTGTGTATGTGTGTGTGTCTGCATATGCATATAAATGTTTATTCTTTTGGACGTAACAAATATTTTACTAACACATACCCTACACACAGCAGTTGACTATCACAACCGCTTTATCTACAAAATCATGCGCCTTCACACACTAATATATATATATATATATATATATATTAGAAAGTGAGGGTTTTTTTTACAAAATGAAAAATAACCGAGGTGTCCTACACGAGTGAAAGTATAAAGAAAAAAAGTTGAAATCGAAAATGCAACTGGAGTCTTATTTAAAAAAAAAAATATATATTTATTTGGTTCCTTTACCGGTTTCGCAGTTCTTCTGCTTTTCAAAAGTAGAGTTGAGATGGAGGGTCTGTGGTTTTTCTCACATCTTTTTCTCTCTCTCTCCCTCTCTCTCTCTCTCTCTCTCTCTCTCTCTCTCTCTCTCTATATATATATATATATATATATATATATATATATATATGTATGTATGTATGTATGTATGTATGTATGTATGTATGTATGTAGCTATATATATATATATATATATATATTGTTATACATTGGGAGGGTCATGTTGCCAATGAGAAACACACGCACCAAATGTTTCACTCCAATTTATAAATTTCCGGTTGGTTGGTTGGTTCCACAACCGGACGGTTGTTCATATATTGTCAAAGTTCTTTCGTCACACATTCTGTGACCTCTTCAGTGGCTGGGCATTCCTCTCTTTGTTTTGTGCCTCTCCTTTGTTCTGTCCTACGCCATCTTGTTTTTGTGTGTGTTGTGTGCTTAGTTTGCGCATGTGTTACATCTGTGTGTGTTTTTTATTTGTTTATTTTTTTGTTTATTTACATATTACTGGTTGATTGTTTGTTCTATGTGTGTGTGTTTTCATTTTGTCCTTAATTGCAAGTTATGATGTCGCTATTTCATTCATGTTTTCTATTTAACTTTGGTTGCAGTTTATTTATGTTTATTGCTTCTGTGATTTGTCTAAACATTGAGTCTTTTCTGTGTGTAGATTTTCTCTAATTTGCCCTTATGTTTTATTTTAGCATGTTGGTGGAGTACTGATAAATCTTTTCTATCTTGAAGCTTTCGCCAGTGTTCATTCAAACGTTCTCCTATACTACGAGCTGTCACACCTATGTACACTATATTCTTATCTTTACATTGTACTTCAGTACATCTTATGCTAATACTAAGTTTCTAGTTTCACAGTTAATATGGGGGCTTAGTTTACAGATTATGCATTTCTTATCTATACAGGGAGGTCTTTGAAAAGGGTATGTATTACTAATAAGTGTTTTATTTTATGTAGGTACATGATCTTTCTACTATCTTAATATTTAGTTTAAGTTTATCTAGGACCCTTCTAAATTTGTAAGCTAATTCATCAATACTCCACCGACATGCTAAAATAGAACATAAGGGCAAATCAGAGAACATAGAAATAAAAATAAAATCTACACACAGAAAAGACGCAATGTTTAGACAAATCATAGAGGCAATAAACAGAAATGAACTCCAACCATAAGTAAATAGAAAACATGAATGGAATAGCAACATCATAACTTACAATTAAGGACAACATGAAAACACACACACATAGAACAAACAACCAACCAGTAACATGTAAATAAACAAATAAATAAACAAATAATAAAACACACAGAGACACCCGGATGTAACACATGCGCAAACAAAGCACACACACACGCAAAACCAAGATGGCGTAGGACAGAACAAAGGAGAGGCACAAAACAAAGAGAGGAATCCCCAGTCACTGAAGGGGTCACAGAATGTGTGACGAAATAACTTTGACAATATATGAACAACCGTCCGGTTGTAGAACCAACGAACCAACCGGAAACTTATAACTTCTTAGATTTATGAATTTAATTTATAATAAATTGGAGTGAAAGTAACGTGTGCGTGTTCTTCTTATTGGCAAAATGACCCTTCCAAAGTATAACAATATCGGTTTCAACACACGTTTTCAGATAAAGAATCTTGCTAAACAAATTCAGAAACGAAATATATATATATATATATATATATATATATATATATATATATATATATATATATATATATATATATATATATATATTTATATATATATATATATATGTATGTATGAATGTATGTAGCTATATATATGTGTATATATATAGATATATATGTATACGTCAGTTGTGTAATTACATGTGTACACGTATACATACATATAGCCACACATACACAAATGTTTGTATACAGAACTGCATTCATATTTATATTTACTTGGTAAATAGAAGACATACATAAGCGTCACAGTATACCCCTTAACTCACCTAGCGGTGCCCAAACATAATTGTTTCTACTTTAGGCACAAGGCCAGCAATTACCCAGTGCATTACTGGTACTTTATTTTATCGACCCCGTAAGGATGAAAGGCAAAGTCAACATCGGCGGGATTTGAACTCAGACCGTAAAGGAACGTAACTATGCTGGAAAGCCTGGCGTCCGACCCTCTACCGATACTGCCAATCCACCGGCAATTTCGTGCGATTAAGTACACATAGTTTGATCCAGTAAAGCCGTGTAATGACGCAATATCGTCTGAGCTACCTTAAGTAGTGTCCCGACACGTCAAATAAAGACGTATATATATATAATAAAAATGTAAATATTTAACACTAATGTCAAATGGTAAACTTCTTAATAACTCAGGCTTTAAGTATATGTAAATAAAGCTATTTATAGATGGATATCGCTATAACGTGACTTTCATGACTTTCTTAGAAATTGGATAGCGTAAATAATCACCATATTTTTCGTGTGTATATACATATATATATATATTTTTATATATATATATATATATATATATATATTTATTATGAAGATGATTATATATATATATATATATATATATATATATATATATATATATATATATATATATATATATATATTCTAAGATTTCAGTGCTTATGTACTTAAACATATAAACTAGTTTTTAGCATTGTATTCAATTCCTGCAGCAAAAGAGGACTGACAATTAACAAAGCCTGACCTTTTAATATATGCAAAGAAAGAGAAGATGGACCAAGGAATCTTTTTAGACTGCCTTACATAATTTCACGTATAATTAGCTTTTGAACCAGTTTTATTTCAATTTCTTTAAATTAAATAAATACTGAATATTATAAAGAGAACATTAAGAACACAATGTCGTGATTTCAAACCATTATATGCGGAAGGAGAGATTATGTAGATGTGTGTATGTGTATGTTTGTATGTGTGTACGTGTGCACATATCACTATATTTTTGGTGCATATTTATATATATATATATATATATATATATATATATATATATATATATATATATATATATATGCGAGTGTGTGTGGGTGTGTTTGTGCGTGTGTAAGCGTGTGGAATACATGTATGTATATATATATATATATATATATATATGCATTTCTATAAATATATACCTTTTATCTATCATCTGTTGCACCTTTTTGCTTGATATATTTTACACCTATATTACCTTAAAGAATATCTTTATATGTAATATGCTCAATATTTTGATTCTTGACCATTGATCCTTATACCTTGATATCTGTATAACACAACATCTTTTTGTCATTCCAGCTTTTCAATATGATGTCACTGACACTGTTAATAGTAATGTATCTTTAGGAATGTTCTGAGCACTGATATTATAATTACTTGTTTAAACATTGAGTATGCTCCGATGATATTAGACATTTGCCGGGAAGAAACAATTGTCAGCCCTGAAATGTATTAAACTGAAATTTGATTTTTTTCCAATTTTGTATATATATATATAACAAAGGAATTGTGGTAAGGAACCAGATGGACCAAAACGCACCAGAGTACTCAATACTTAGGGTAGTAGAGTGGGAAATAAGAAAAAGTATGACCCTGACGGCAGAGCTCAAGCCGTTTAGACGGCTATTTCTGTCACATGTCAACAAAACACGGGTCATATTTGAAGTCTGGTGAGCTGAACTATATGAGGGTTACCTATGTAGGTTGGCTCGTAACGTAACTCAACATTACAATAATTGTGGCATCATTGTACGAACTTCCAACCTATCGGCATTTTTAGTGCACTACTTAAATCAACTTTAGTTTCTGTAATGTGTTTACATATAATATGCGGTTTTAACATTACAACAGATTTAAACAATTTTATTGTTCTTCGTCGATTTTATTCAATATGTTCTGAGTATTTAGAAATAAATAGAGGCAAATATTTTTGGTTTTGTTTACTTTTAGAAGCCTACTTCTCTTATAGTTCCGTTATTTTTATCTTCTTTTGCAATAGTAGATTACTACAAAAGCAATATGGTAACAAATTCTTTCAACAAATACTACCTCTAAAATATTCAATTAAAGGATTCAACATCTTCAATCAATTTCTATAGATTCATATAAATATTGTTGTTTTTGTTATTATTATTATTATTATTATTATTAGTAGTAGTAGTAGTAGTAGTAGTATTTATGAGCATCCTCGTTGTCATCATCATCATCATCATCATCGTCATCATCAAGCCAACATCCTCATTCTCACAATGCTTTTTATAACATTTATGTTTGAGTTAGTTGACTTGCTATTAAAGTTACTGTCATCGTAACAACTACTACTACCAGCACCAGCACTACTACTACTACTACTACTACTACTACTACTACTACTGCTGCTGCTCTGCTACTACTACTACTACTACTACTACTACTACTACTACTACTACTACTACTACTACTTCAAGTCTGACTTAATGAAATAAATTGATTAATTGTAAATGGCGGCCAAATACAGTGTGGCCCTATGTGGAGTGAGCCGAGCAGTGAGCGAGTCTGTGTTAATGTAGGCAACGAAACAGCCAATACACAACAACATTAGTAGATATTAATGTAAAAAATAAATAGAAGCAGAAGCAACAACAAGTACAACAACAATAACAATATTAGTAAAAGTACCACTATATAAAGATGTACAAACCCAAAACACCAATGATTTCTATCAGAAAACTTAACAATAATTCTGAAAGGAAAAATATATAAATTTTGAAAACATGAAAATGGAATATATATATATATATATATATATATATATATATATATATATATATATATATATATATATATATATATATATATATATATATATATATATATATATATATATATATATGTATATATATATATATATATATATATATATATGTATATATATATATATATGTATATATATATATATATATGTATATATATATATATATATATATATATATATATATATATATATATATATATGTATATATATATATATGTATATATATATATATATATGTATATATATATATATATATATATATATATATATATATGTATATGTATATATATATACTCATATACTTATATACACCCATATATATATATATATACAATTAATTATATATGTACATACATAATTACACACACACACAAACATACACACACATATATATATATACATACATTCATACAATACATCTCTCTCTCCCTCTCTTTATATATATAAATATATATATATATATATATATATATATGTGTGTGTGTGTATGTGTGTGTGTGTGTGTGTGTGTGCGTATGCGTGTATGTTTGTTGTTTGTGTGCATACATATGTATGTATATATATGTATGCATGTGTGCATATATCTACCAATCAATGTATTCAGATACATTAAAGTTATAGTTTTGTCAAATGAACAAATATCTTGAGGGAATATTAAGTTGAAAGATAAAGAAAAATAAAACGAACAACAAAAACAACAAAAACAATGACATCAACAACAATAACAACAACAGCGACAACGACAACAATAATAACAACAATAACACAACAACGATGGTAACAACAATAATAACAATAAGTATTTTATAATAAAATGAACATATTTAAACTATATGAAAGAAACAGAGAAAGCAAATAATATACAACAATACTATTAATAACAGCAGCAATTATATAATGATAATAATAATAACTCGTATGAACATAAAGCAAGATAAATGCAGCTGTAATAATAATAATAATAATAGTGATAATAATGTTAGTAATAGTAGTAATATGGTCGATATAGATAGAAACAAAAAGCGAAACAGAAGGAGAAGAATGAGGAAGGGTAACATGGTGATGTTGATGATGATGAAGAAGAAGAAGAAGAAGAAGAAGAAGAAGAAGAAGAAGAAGAAGAAGAAGTTATGTGATGTGATGTGATGCAAAATTGATGTTAAATGCAAGTTGAATAGAATGTTCGATTTAAGTTTTCCCATGGGAGACCATTATTTGGCATTAGGTAAGGAAATGCACTTACAGTCCAAGAAATGAATCATGGAAGTTTTAAGTGTAAAAAGGTTATTTGATGAAGGAAAATATATTGAAAATGTTTCAAATGAAAGTTAACAGTGAGGAAAGGCATAAACTGCTTAATGAAATCATATTGATGGTATGGGGAAATGGTGAGGTTGGTGGTGGTGGTTGTTGTTGTTGTGGTGGTGGTTTGTGTGGTGATGGTTGTGGTGGTGGTGGTGGTTTGTGTGGTGATGGTTGTGGTGGTGTTGGTGGTGGTGGTGGTGATTTGTATGGTGATGGTTGTGGTGGTGGTTTGTGTGGTGATGATTGTGGTGGTGGTGGTGTTGGTGGTGTTGGTGGTGGTAGTTGTCGTGGTTGTGGTGGTTGTGGTGGTTGTGGTGGTGGTGATTTGTGTGGTGATGGTTGTGGTGGTGGTAGTAGTGGTTTTGCTTTGTGTGGCGAAATGGTGGTGATGGTAGTTTGTGTGGTGGTGGTGGTGGTGTTGGTGGTGATGTTTGTGGTGGTTGTGGTGTTGGTGGTGGTGGTGGTGGTTTGTGTGACGGAGTGGTGGTGCTGGTGTTGGTGGTTGTGGTGGAGGTGTGTGTGGAGGAATGATGGTGGTGGTGGTGGTTTGTGTGGCGGAATGGTGGTGTTGATGGTGGTGGTGAAGGTGTGTGTGGAGGAATGGTGGTGATGGTTATGGGTATGTATGGAGGAACGGTGGTGATGGTTACTGTGGAGCAATAGTAGCGGTGGCGGTGGTGATGATGATGTTTAATGTGGAAGGATGGCGATGGTGGTCGTCATGATGATGATGATGATGATGATTGTGATGATGATAATGATAGTTAGAGCTGAGGAATTGGAGATAGTGGGGGTAGTGATGATTATGATGGTATGGACGAATAGCGATGGTGGTGGTGAAGAGCGAGGTGTAGATGATGGTGATAATGATGATGACGATCGTGATGGTGGTGATGGTTAGTATTCAGAAATAAGATGGTGGGGGCAATGATAATGATGACGATGATGATGATGATTGTGATGATGCTGATGGCGAGGTTGTTGATGACGATGATGATGATGAGAAGGAGGAGGAGAAGGAGGAGGCTGGTGGTTAGTGTAGAGAAATGTTGAGGATAGTGGCGAGGTACAAGGACAAACAGAGACAATGAAATGATGTAAACACTGCTGCTGTTGTTAGTGATGATAGTAATAATTGTTTCTACTTTTGGCACAAGACCAGCGATTTTCCAGTTTATTACTGGTACTTTATTTTATCGACCCCGTAAGGATGAAGTTAACCTCGGCGGGATTTGAACAACTCAGACCGTAAAGGGGCATAACTCTATGGTACAAAGCATGGCGTCCGACCGTCTACTGATACTGCCAATCCACTGCCTCGCTGATGATGATAATAATGATGATGAGGGTGACGATGATAAAGAAGAACAAAGAGAAGAATGTGAAGCGACAATGCGACTGGGAAATTGAAAGAGATAACAGAAAAAAATAAGATGATTTTTGGTGATGATGGTGATGATGATGATGATGGTGATGATGATGATGATGCTGAGGATGATGAAGAAGACGGAAAAGAGAAGGGAATGTGAAGAAGACATAGAAAAGAAGGAAAAGACGTAAAAAAAAGGACGAGTAATAAGAAGAATTAGAAGAAGAGGTAGTGGTTATAGGTGAAGTAAAACATGAGAAGAAAAGGAGGAAGAAACGATGACGAAGATAAACAGAAAACAAACAAATGAGATAAGTGACGTATGAAATAACATAGGAAGAAAGTCAAAAGAAAAAGGTTTATTTTATATTTGATTTATAAAACTGGATTCTTATTATTTATTGATTTATAGTTTTAAAGCATCAATGAAATCTAGGGGACATTTGTGAAATAGGGTAGAGTGTGTAATGGCAATGGTGCACGACAATAAAATATATATAATAGTATAAATATGGTTTTATAAATATAGTTTCCATTTATTAATATCATTGATATATATATATATATATATATATATATATATATATATATATATATATACTTGTGTATAATGGTAGCTATGGTACTTCCATAGGCGGTATGCCAAAATTAGCACTCAATATTCATACAGAGTGTGGATAGTATAAAAAAAACGAAAAATCAGTGATGTATCTGGACTCGGTTTATTGCGTGTTACAATTGTTTCACCGGTGAGAAAATTTGCTCCGAACGAACTACCCGTCTCCGAAGGAACCTGCAGCCGTAGAATCACCCAGATCCATACAGTGATCATGTCTCGAGCTACCTACCGGCGAAACAAATGTAACACGCAATAAACCGAGTCCAGATGCATCACTGATTTTTCGTTTTTTTATACTATATATATATATCATTAATGAAGGACTAATTTTATTCATATGTAACCCATGTGCAACCACGCCGCTCTCCATTTTTGTCATATTTATATTTTTTCCTCAGCTGTATCTCTCACCTTCTTTTTACCCCCTCTGCCAGTCACACTCTCTCTCGGCTGGTCTCTTCCTCACACTTCCACTCACTCATTTTCTGCTTCTCCCCCTCTCTCACTTCCTCCCGTTTGACTTGTGTGAAATCATTTTCTCGCTCACATCTCACCCATGTCGGATGGTCTGTATCTCTCGTCCATGAATTCACCAAGCTAAAGCTTACAGATATCATGTACTTGTTTCTTCCTATCTTTCCGTTGCAATACCATCATTATTTGTTTACATGTCTCGCTCGTTTCACCCTATTTTACTGCTCCAATAATTGTCCATACTTTATTGACTTATTGCTCGCGCCAACTAGAGGTATATGATTTTTAAAGCGATGAAATACCAATGAAAGTTGGAAGATCACTGATGAATGACTAATTTTATTCATATGTAATCCATGTGCAGCCACGCAGCCCTCCATTGTTCTCATATATATATATATATATCAGAAAAATATCTGATATTCAAAACAAAGAAGAGCGCGGGACACGTTTCGCACCTTTCCGACAGATAACCCCCCACCCCGGAAAAAATCCCCAGTTGATGAATGTGAATCCAATTAAATCTCTCCCAAGGTTACTCTATCTCGTGTTATTATTTTTAATTTTTACGCTCTTTCCTACGTTCTTCTACACAATATACATCTCATTCTACATTCACTTACATCTCTCTCTTCACCACCGGATCTTGTTACCTGGAGAATTACCCACCTGCATTTTTGAGGCTTCCAAAACGACCTAATATATATATATATATATATATATATATATATATATATATATATATATATATACATCTGCATGTATGTGTTTGTGTGTGTAAATATACATTTGCGTGCATGTCTTTGAGTGTGTATGTGTGTGTGTGTATTTATTTGTTAGGCTGGCCGGAGCGCAAGAACGTACTATTTATGTATAGGTATGTTTTTACGCACGTAAATTCCAAATTTATTCTGTTATGGGATGCACAGACCTGACATATTTTACCAGGAATATATCTTGCATACTGGCAGGTCCACACTTGTCGCTTCTTTGTGTGTCTTTCTGATATGTTCACCTTTAAACTTACCTATGTATCGTCTTTTAGACCATAACTGTATTTATAGAAAGTCCAGAAGGTGATATATTGCGTAGACTTTATCGCCAGATTTGTGGTATATTTGCATCAGAAATTCCATTCTTCCTTCTACTCGCATTGGCAACAGACCAGAAATACCGCCAGGCGTTACAAGTCTATTAAATCGACCATAACTACCAGAGTGTCCTTATTTTATCAAGTATCGATACTGATCAATTAAGGTCGACACCTGTGGGTTTGAATATTAAACAGAAATAGATATAATTATATACATTAGATAGATTATGAATGGTCGATGAACTGAATATGCTGAGCATCCAGCTAATTTGTAGCGGTATTCTTACGGCTCTTTATGTCCTGAGTTCAAATCCTGCCCAGGTAAACCTGGACTTTCATCCTTCCAAATGAGATAAAATGAATTATTATTTAAATACTGGGGTCTATATAATCGACTTTCCCCTACGGTTTTGTTAGAATCCACATCCTTGTGTGGGGTGTTTGAGAATGTACAGTGAATTAAATGTGGATTTATACCAAGGGAATTCACTACTATTTTACAAATTCTCATCCTTATGAATAAATTTGACGATTACTCTGTTATGTAATCTTGTCACATAGCCGAGCTTGTCGCACATCAAGGTTTGATTCCATATGGAATATTATGTACATAAACTATCACTCCA
This sequence comes from Eledone cirrhosa, assembly GCA_964016885.1. NCBI lineage: Eukaryota > Metazoa > Mollusca > Cephalopoda > Octopoda > Eledonidae > Eledone > Eledone cirrhosa. The sequence goes on from OZ024742.1 coordinate 26,156,738, forward strand.
TCGATTACGGCGACGAGTGTTCCACACGATGCGATTATCGCAGCAGCCTGCTCGTGAGATAAACGCGCAAATGGGTGAGCAGCCAACAGACATGCGTACTCTTAACATAGTTCTGAGGGAGATTGAGCGTGACACATGATATGATAAGGCGAGCCAATAGAATTACATGTACAAGGTGAGATAAATAGTTTTGCGTAAGGAAACAACGCGCCAGCGGTATCGAAATTAAATCCTTCCGTAAGCCGAAAACGCTAACCATTGAGTGACGTGCCCTCATTCTAATATATATATATATATATATATATATATATATATATATATATATATATATATATATATATATATATATATGAAAATGTTTAACCTCGACTGCAGAGCTCAAGCCGTTTCGACGGCTATTTCTGAGTTCAGAAATAGCCGTCGAAACGGCTTGAGCTCTGCTGTCGGGGTTAAACATTTTCCTATTACTCACTCTACTACCCTAAGTATTGAGTACTCTGGTGCGTTATGGTCCATCTGGTTCCTTATCACACTTCCTTCGTTATATATATATATAATATATATATATATATATATATATATATATATATATATATATATATATATATATATATATATATATATATATTTATATATATATATATATATATATATTAATAAGAGGAATTCCAACTTTGTCTGATTTACTCGTTTTATTTACAATCCTTTAAAATATATAATGGTATTATAATGAAATAGTTTGATAGAATATTGAATTCTAAGTGTTAATTGAACAAGTACTTTCATGCTTTCGCAATCTTCAGGTTCATGTTATGTGGTGACAGTCGAGTTTGCAAGTTTCAACTGTTGAAAATTTCAACAGTTGAAAATTGCAAACTCGACTGTCACCACATAACATGAACCTGAAGATTGCGAAAGCATGAAAGTACTTGTTCAATTAACACTTAGAATTCAATATTCTATCAAACTATTTCATTATAATACCATTATATATTTTAAAGGATTGTAAATAAAACGAGTAAATCAGACAAAGTTGGAATTCCTCTTATTAATATAATCTTCTATACACAATCATACACACCCGTGTATATTTACCTATCTATATTTCTCTCTCTCTCTCTCTCTCTCTATATATATATATATATATATATATATATATATGTATGTATATATATATATGTATATATATATATATATATATATATATATATATATATATATATATATATATATATATATATATATGTATGTATATATATATATGTATATATATATATATATGTATATATATACATATATGTATGTATATATATATATATATATATATATATATATATACATATATATATATATATATATTTATATATATATATACATACATATATATATATATATATGTATATATATATAAATATATATATATATATACATATATATATATATATACATATATATATATATATATATATATATATATATGTATGTATATATATATATGTATATATATATATATATATATGTATGTATATATATATATGTATATATATATATATATATATATATATATATACATATATGTATGTATATATATATATATATATATATATACATATATATATATATATATATATATACATATATATATATATATATACATATATGTATGTATATATATATATATATACATATATGTATGTATATATATATATATATATATATATATATATATATTTATATACACATATATATATATATATATATATATATATATATATATATATATATATATATATATATATATATATATATATATATATATATACATATATAATACAATATGTGGAAAAGATAAAACACCAGAGAGAGAGATAGTGCGCCATCAGTCAAACAAGGGAAAAACCACCAGTGTATGGAATCTATAGCCCATGGAAGGCAGAGTAGGCACACAATAATTAAAAGTATAAATTAAAGTGTAAATACGTACCTCTATACATATCTAACACACACGTACAAATAAAAAAACATCTGTTTCGCCAAATAGGTTGTTGACAGAAATGATTAGGCCATGGTTCATCAGCGTGTGTAGGGCGATACATTTCAGACAACACTAAGAGAATCTAAAGCGACCGTCCAGCCTCACGTGGGAAAGATAATTCACAGCCTGCCTAGGACAGTAACCAGTGGTCTCTGAGGGACGAGCTGCTAGAAAAGCCAGCCCAAACAACTCAGAGAAGTGTGCTCAACCAAACAGAGAGAGAGGAAAGACTGTTATAAAGAGCGAAATATCACGATAAATTAACGGAGCCATAGACCTTTCGCTACTTCCTGTCAGTAATGTGCTCCAAGGAGAAGGAATCCCGAGCCCTCTATAATACAATATGTAGAAATGATAACACATTAGAGAGAGAAATAGTGCGCCATCAGTCTAACAGGGAAAAACCACCAGTGTATGGAATCTATAGACCATGGAAGGGTGAGTGGAAGTATAAATTAAAGTGTAAATACATACCTCTAGAGTAGGTAGCGAGAGTCTATGGCTCCGTTAATTTATCGTGATATATATATATATATATATATATATATATATATATATATATATATATCGTTTCTGAATTTGTTTAGCAAGATTATTTATCTGAAAACATGTGTTGAAACCGATATTGTTATACTTTGGGAGGGTCATGTTGCCAATAAGAAACACACTCACCAGTTGCTTTCACTTCAATTTATTATAATATATTTATAAATTAAGGAATTTATAAATTTCCGGTTGGTTGGTTGGTTCCACAACCAGATGGTTGTTTATATATTGTCAGAGTTCTTTCGTCACACATTCTGTGACCTCTTCAGTGACTGGGGATTTTTTTCTTTATTTTTTGTGCCTCTCCTTTGTTCTGTCCTACGCCATCTTGTTTTTGTGTGTGTCACTCTATATCAATAAGCGAACAATATATGATGTTTAAGCCCAATGTTTGTATTAATAGAGGGTAATCGATGATTCCAAACATTAAATCTAATATTTGATATTCCCTGGTCAGTATTTAAATAATGTTATTATCTCTCGCAGTTCAAGTTGCCATATTGATATTCAAATAATATCATTAATTGAGATGTTCGTATTTCACAGGTCAATATCTCTAACTAAATATAGAAATATTAAGCCGGACATTGTCTAAAGAGGAAGGAAGGAAGATGTCACAATTCCTAGGGGAGTCATAGGGTCAGCTACCTGACAACGCATGGCTTCGCCATTTAAAAGCTTGCAGGACCTGTCCCAATCGTTGCCTGAACACATTCGATTACTTTTAGAGAGAGAGATAGGGAGGGTATGATTGAGAAACAGCAAGAGAGACAGCGAGAAAGAAAAGAGAGGGAGAGAGAGAAAGAGACAGAGAGAGAGATAGAGAGAGATAGAGAGAAATAGAGAGAGAGTTAAAACAGGAACTCACCCCAGTATTTGCATTTATTACTCGACCATAAAAGTTGACCGTGGTCAGATTTGAACTCAGAGTGCAGTGAGCTGGAACAACTAGTGAGTCACTTAACTCGATACTTTAACAACTTTACCATGACACCAGTTAATTATCTAAATAACAACACAGTTAAACTGCTACTGTGTCATTCCTCGGGTTGATGTGCAATATAGGACTAATATATGTATTGCCTGTATTACTACATCAATAAGCCCATTAGGTTATTGGTCGTTGTTTGATGTATTCCCAGGACAATACGTCTGTACAGCAATCAACCTATTTGTGGTAGGACTAGAACAATAATTTAATGTGAGCAATTAACCTGCTTGATGTAATTCAATGCAACGCTTTCGGCAAAGTACGTAATTGAGTTGGTTGTTATATCAGAGCAATAGCTCGTTTAAACAATTAACCTCGCTGGTTGTATTCCTTACGTCCAATGTAGAAATATCTCTGCTAAATTACACAGCACTATATACGCATTAAACACATTAGTTTGTTTCTACCTATTTTGAAAGGCAACCATTAATCTTCATATATATAAAATTAGAGATATTTAACCGAAACCTTATATTCTCAGGTAGACTCTATCTGACTGTAGATTGTATAGTGAGAGCAATATTTTAAAACCTACTAGATACCAGACTAACATAAACTGAGTCATTAAATAATAATGGTTTCTGATTTAGGTACAAAGCCAACAATTTTGGGGATGGGGAAGTTCGATTAAATCAAACCGAGTTCGTTGCTGGTACTTAATTTCATCGATTCTGTAAAGATGAAATGCAAAGCTAACCTCGGCGGAATTTGAACGCAGAACGTAAAGAGCCGCAAAGTTTATTGTCTGACACTCTACCAATTCTATCAAATAATTGTTTTTACTTTTGTCACAATGCCAGCAATTATTCCAGTGTATTACTGGTACTTTATGTTATCGACCCCGTAAGGATGAAAGGCAAAGTTAACCCCAGCGGGATTTGAAATCAGACCATAAAGGCCCGTAACTCTTTGCTGCAAAGAATGGCGTCCGATCCTCTACCGATACTGCCAATCGACCACAAGGCCAAACATGTTGGGGAGGTGAAAGTCGATTAAGTCGAACCCGATGCCTTATTGGTACTTTATTTTATCGATCCTGTTATGATGAAATGCGAAGTTAAGATTGATAGGATTTGAATTTAGTATTATCAAGGTACGTATCTATATATTGCAAATCATATTGGCCGACACTCTACAGATACTGCCACATAATAAATATAATTATATTAACAATATATCTAAATTTAAGTTCAAGTATTACAGTAAATAACCCTCACAATTAAACATGTTGTTGCTAGTTGGTATTGGTATCTCGTAAAAAAAGTTATTTGGACTTCTAATTATATGTGATTTAACACCATACGACTTCCGTGTATATAGATTCGATATATAAAGCGAAATGTTTTATTGGAAAATCAGTACAAGTTCGAATCTTATTGAAGGTACTGTGTTGAGGGTTTTAACCTTTTTATTATTGCTGTTTTAATGGCAGTGGATTAACAGTATCCTTAGTGCGTCGGACAACATGCCTTGCAACGTGTATTCAAATTCTGCTGATAACTTTCACTTCCATCCTTACGTGTCGATAAAATAAAGTACAACAAAGCACTGGGGTCTATAAAATAAATTACCATAAAGTACTGGGCTCGATTTAATCGCCTTCCCCTTCACAGAAATGTTGGCCTTGTACCTAAATAAAAACACACACACTATTTTCATTATCGGTAACGCGTCGGAGAGTCAATATAATCGACTTTACCTCCTTGCACCTAAATCAGAAACCATTAAATTAAATAGACCACCATATAATATGCATATATATCTCTATATATCTCTCTCTATATATATATGTATATATATATATGTATATATATATGTATATATATATATATATATATATATATATATATATATATATATATATATATATATAAACATGAGAAGAAAGAAGAATACTGCGTGGTTGCACATGGGTTATATATGATAAAAATAGTCCTTCGTCAGAGATTTTCCAACCATCATTGGTATTTCATCGCATTAAAAATCATATACCTCAGGTTGGTGCGAGCAATAACTAAAAAAAGTTATTGGGACCAGTAAATCGCGTAAAGCGAAGGGGACAAGTGAACAACATAGAAGGATAAAAGCAAACCAAAGAAAGAAAAAAAACAAGCAAAATGGTGTCCTGGTCAGCATAAACTGGGTGGATTGCATGAGCGAAAGGTACAGACGTCCGACCTGAGTGAGATGTAAGCAAGAAGAAACCCACTGTAAGCCAAACGGGAGGAAGTGAGAAGGGGAGAAACAGAGAGTGAGTGAGTGGAAGTGCGAGGAAGCGGTCAGTCGGGAGAAAGTGTAACTGACAGAGAGGGCGAAAGAAGGTGAGAGAAACAGGGAGAACGGGGAAGCAGTAAGAGAGAAACAGACAAACGCAGTATATATATATATATATAAATATATATATATATATATATATATATATATATATATATATATATATATATATATATATACATATACATATATATATATATATATATATATATATATATATATATATATATATATATATATATATATATATATATAAATACATACACACATATATATATATATATATATATATATATATATATATATATATATATATATATATATATATGTATATACATATATATGTATATATATATTAATAAGTCGTTGCGGAACAGTCTCCAACACTGTCTAGTTGTTACCAGGCATTTTTGCCCAATATAGGTCTGTTATTATTCTTAATTTTTTTAAATTTAATATTTAAAGTTAAGGATAACAAACTATATTGCTGTAGTTAGTATTTTTTCACTCTAGAACATTTTAGTCCTTACGATTCGAACACATGTATGTTTATATTAGCGTTCATCTCACTTGTTTATTCAATTATATATAAATATATATATATATATATATATATATATATATATATATATATATATATATATATATATATATATATATATATATATATATAAATGAAAGGTATAGAAAACATTGTAGCAAAAAGCAAACAGTATTCCATAATATATAAGTGACTATATCGTCAAAATGGGAAAAATAGTTAACGTAAGATGTGGGAAAAATAAATCAAACTCATCTCAAAGAGAATCAGGATATAGATTCATCCACAGAATTTAGTGAAATCCAGGGAAAAATCAATAGAGACTTAACTCATATAAAATAAAGTTTAAAATACTCATCCTTCAAATTGGAAAAACTTCAAATGCTCTGTATAGTCTTAAAGACTATTTCACGAAAACTTTCAGTGGAGATGGTCACGGTTGGAATTCGATCCTCAGCAGAGCTCAACTCGATAACCAAAATTCTCACAGATTAATATGCCAGAAAGGGAATTTAAAACAGGCTAGTTCACCATCATGCGTGATTATGAAAAATAAAACGCACATGTGGAAGGACAGGGCTGGTGACGTCAGAATGAGACGAATGTTTGTTTACAAGAGACAACAGTCAAAAATAAATTCCGAAAAAAACTCTAGAATAAGGAGTTCAGCAAAAAGCAATATTATCCTTGTTTTTTATTAAAAAAATACCGGGTTTAGTCACAAATAATTTAAGCACTCTAGGAAAGAAATCCGAGTATAAATATATAAATGAAAGGTATAGAAACCTTGTAGCAAAAAGCAAACAGTATTCCATAATATATAAGTGGCTATAGCGTCAAAATGGGTAAAATAGTTAACGTCAGATGTGGGAAAAATAAATCAAACTCATCTCAAAGAGAATCAGGATATAGATTCATCTACAGAATTTATTGAAATCCAGGGAAAAATCAATGATAAAATTCTATCAATGATAAAATAAAGTTTAAAATACTCATCCTTCAATACTCATCCTTCTATATATATATATATATATATATATATATATATATATATATATCACAGAAATAAAGAGAATCAGTGTTGCGACGAATGGAACTTATTGCACATATTACAATCGTTTCTCTGGCGACCTGCTCGAGGCACGATCGATGTGACGATCGAACCACACTCTGAAAATAGCAGGACAGCGAAGTATATCGATGTAAAAGGACATAGGAAAATCTTCTTCGTAGAATCAAGACGTATCTGAGGACTTGCGATTTTCAGAGTCATGTTCGATCATCACATCGATCGTCCGTCGAGTTGGTCGCCAGAGAAACGATTGTAATATATCCAATAAATTCCATTCGTTGCAACACTGATTCGCTTTTTTTCTGTGACATCATGCTCTGCTCTGAGAGCATCGAGTGCTCATACGGGCTACTGCATACGGACGCTTTAAGCATCCAACACCAATTATATATATATATATATATATACATATATATGTGTGTGTGTGTGTGTGTGTGTGTGTGTGTGTGTGTGTGTGTGTGTGTGTGTGTGTGTGTGTGTGTGCGCGCGTGTTCGTATATATGTTTTTGTGTGTGTGGGATGTGTACGCATGGGAACATATACAAAAATATATAAATTTGCCCTGTTGCTCGCTTTAACTGCCCTGCTCAAGAACATAACACGCATTCTAGGGATAGACCCAATGAGACAAACATTCAAATATCATAGCCAAAAGCAAGCCTTCATTTTTATATAGATTTCTGCTTCTTTATGAGTATTAATAGTTACTAATTTCGGTATAATTGTTAAGGGGGAATGGTTAGTTAATTATATCGATCACAGTACTTGATTGGTATTTTATTTTCTCGATCTCGAACGGATGAAAGCAAATTGATCATAGCGAGGGTGGAACTCTGAACATGCAGTACCGAACCGAAATGCACCAACATATTTTATACGACACACTACCGATTCTGCCAATATCCCACTCGTTGCAGGTTACTAATAATGTCCAGAAGATTTTCCAGAACAGTATTAGTATATGTAGAGGTTCAATCAGTTCTTTATATTCAGAACGTATTTTTCTAAATACAAAAATATACCACCACGATCGTACAGGAAATACGGCTATTAATAATCAGAATGTTTGATAAACTCTTGTGACTCATACTTTGTCCATTCAGATAATACATACAAAAGAGGCGAAGAATAATCTTTGTGAATAAGTAAGTAGACTATTGAAGTCAATGATGATTACCCTTGATGCCTCGTTTCAGTTCAGTTGTCCGAGAGAAGATGGTCGAAACTACTCATGGGTTTAATCATGATTTTCTCTGATCTTTCACTTGGAAATCCTAGCAACCTTTAACAGTGCTTCCTTCTATAATATATAATGCAATTTTTATTCTGAAAATTATTATGATGCATACATTCTAAACACACAGAGATAGCTACAGACAGACACATAATCGCATCTGCACACACCCAAAATAATTAAACATACAAATACACACATATACACACACACACACACACAGACACACACACACACACACACATATATATATAATTTCTCTCTCTCTCTCTCTCTCTCTCTCTCTCTCTCTCTCTCTCTCTCTCTCTCTCTCTCACCCTCTCGCTCTCACTTTCTCCGTCTCTGTGATTGTGAAGAGTAAAAGAGACAGGGAGAGGGTTTTGACAGAGAAAAGCAAATTGACAGGCAGGGATTCTCACACACACACGCACACATAAACACACACACATATATATATATATATATATAACGAAGGAATTATGGTAAGGAACCAGATGGACCATAACGCACCAGAGTACTCAATACTTAGGGTAGTAGATTGGGTAATAGGAAAAAGAATGACACCGTCGAAACGGCTTGAACTCTGCCGTCGGGGTCATTCTTTTTCATATATATATATATATATATATTTCGTTTCTGAATTTGTTTAGCAAGATTCTTATTAGCAACATGACCCTCCCAAAGCATAACAATATATATATATATATATATATATATATATATATATATATATATATATATACCTTAGGCTGATCACACGTATAGATGACATCCTGCTGTATTATATCAGAACGATCTACTTAGGGCGGGAATTGTCTATGCTGAAATTGTATTAGGTTCGGAAATTTATATATATGGTAGTACGCTAATGTTTATATAGATAGTAGAAGTGTGTGTCTGTGTTAAATAATTTCGTTCTGAGATAGTTAAGTATAACAATATTGTACAGCAACGTAGATATACTTAGAATCTAAACACAATATGGTGCTAGAGTTTAGTATGTGACGATAATTGAAAGCATTGCAGTGCTACTTAGAATGGATCCATGGAATCCACAATCTGTATGATGTTACAGGATAACGGGTGATGGGAATTAGAAATTGTATGATGCTACCTGGTATTGTGAATTGAAGATTTATTAAGGTATGATGGGTTTTTGTATGGATACATTAGGTAATTTATTCCGGAAAGGTGATGCCGTTATTGCAGGTAGATAGGTAGATATGGTATGGTATGGTTCCGTAACTTCGGATGGAGTCGTAGGGGCGCCTTTTGAGACAGACGACGTTTCTTGGGCATTTTAAGCCTGGCATTGCCCATAACACTCTGTCTTAACACAGCAGATCTCATCCGGGTATGCATAAAAAGTGAGTGAGAGGGAGGTAGAGAGAGAGAGGGAGGTTGAGAGATATAGAGGAAAAATCGAACGGTGTATGACCAGGCAAAAATAAACAGGTAAATTCGAATTATTTGAATAAAGTCTGTGCTTTTACTTAACTCGGGAAACATCATAAGTGTCGCTAAAAAAGGAAATGATAGCAGTGGCCCATCAAAAAATAAGTTTTGGAAATTTTCAAGGAATAGATGATAACAACAAACGATAGTGAATTAGCGGAATATTAGTGTGGTAGATAAATGCAAAGGTGATAAATCATTTTTATGCTTATATATATACGATGAGAATAGTTGTGTATGTTTCATTACATACAAGACAGTCTCCTTGATTTATAGTTTTAGTAAATTATTAAACTGATATTTTCGTATATCTTCCTTTTTGGTGTTTTTGCAACAAAAGAAGTTCCAAAATTCAACAACCATGTTTCTATAATTTTACTGTCTATCCTTAAGGAAACAATGATAGTGGAGATGATATTATATATATTAAGAAGTGTTGAAACAAATCTATATCTATATCTACCTATATATATAGCGCCGAAACATATATGACCTGAAGTTAACAGCTGATGAAGGTTTTCTCTTGTGTCGTGCATATTACCATCTTAAACTTTGTTCACAGTAACCACACATCCCGCTTCGTTTCTTGTAATTATATATATATATATACATTTATATATGTATATACACACATATACATTGCTCTTAGAAGAAAGCTAGGATGTCGTAAGAAGATATAAATTAAAACAAACGCAATCGAAATCCCTGTGTAATATACATAAATACATGTCCGTGTATATATATATATATATATATATATATAAAATATAATTTCAGCGAGAACGTATTTCGGCGGTGGTCAAAGCAAAACGCAACGCAATCTTCGAGATATGCTGGCAAGCGTTCAATGGACGAAGTAGAAACCAGACCAATTAACATGTGTTCTAAAGGCCAGATAAAATGAAAGCAGTGGTTGTGAAGTCAACAGCCACCGTAGCCGAAAAGCTAATTATATATATATACACACTATATAATTTTAAGGCGAATAGAGCGGAAAATCTTTCTCTGGGAGTTTCTTAAACTCTGATGAAGGGAATTTTAAGTCCCACAGATTACCAGATATCTAACTGTATCGTTGACTTCACCTTGCAGACCATTTTATAGTGTTTAGCCTTCTTACATTCCACATTATATATTATATACAGTACTTCATGCAAACAACATTTTATATATACATATGTATATGTGTGGTTGTTTAAATAGAAATGTTTGAATTACGAAACATTGGGAATAACTATAAAACTGCCTGATAGATAGCCAAAGACGTTGAAGCAATCGGATAATTTACTACTGGACAGAGTTGCATTTCTAAGCAACAGACTTATAAATGTTCCACAGTGTATGTAACTAATTCTCTTTCCTCTAGTTCTAGTCTACTACATACAACTATATGCCTAGAAGCACTCATCTATATAAACACGTGTTCTATACTGATTATATACACTTCTTCTTCTTCTTCTTCTTCTTCTTCTTCTTCTTCTTCTTCTTCTTCTTCTTCTTCTTCTTCTTCTCACTCTATATATATACAGCAGCACACAAGCACACACAAGCACACACACACACACACACACACACACACACACACACACACACAAATATCTATATCTATCTATCTATCTATCTATCTATCTTGATAGAGTAAGACACGCTTCACATCGGCTCCGCTATTCCATCGGGATTTACCCTTACTATTGTAAGTACCGGATAAATTTTTTAGTGCAACACATTTGGAACACAAACCCCTGTTATTTAGGGAAACATTTTTGCATTTACCCCCTTTTTAGGGGGTAAAATAAATATCTATTTTTGCCGAAAAATTTCTTTCTTGGCAGCATGGCGGAAAAGATGGCAGACATGTCTGCCATTAGCTCTGCCACGCCCCCCAAGTCTGAAGAACAAAAAATAATTACAACAAAATTAGACATTGAAACAAACAAACAAAATGAAAAAACAAATGTTAAGGAAAATGAGCAAACAGAAAACAAACAAATAGAAAATAATACAAATAACGACAGGGCAACTTTCGCCCAGAAAACAAAACAATCCATTACATACACACCAATTGACCTAACGGCCGCCAGAGAAAAACTGGCCGAAGCAAAGAAACACATTGTTTTGGGGGAGAACGGAATGTTTTCCATTAACCCCCCCCCCCCCAGAATTCAAGAAAGCCCACTCTCGTCGACAACATATAGCTTCTATCCCTCCTACATGGGTAGAAGAACACAGAGAGTAAAAGTAAAAACAATGCTGCCCACAATGGACTTCTGGTGGGCTATTGCTGGCTTCATTGATATGGGCGAAGACACTATGCTGTCAATGGGGAAGGCAACTGGAGATGCGTTCCTGGGAATGGGCCTCGACATACTAGTCCAAATGAGGCCCGAAAGAATAGCACAAATCCCGGATCGCATCTGGCTGGATGACCTTACCCCAATAGACATAATTGTAGAGGGGAGAAGACCAGCATGCTATTTATGCATGGAAAGGGGACACGTTAAGGCTAACTGCCCGAAACGTATCCCCCAAAAAGGACTATTGCCCACACCCACCACAAACAGTACACCAGCACCACCCACCTCCAAAAATACACTAATACCACACACAGCAAACAAAATACAGACACCACCAACCACAAACACAACACAAACATCACCACCACCAGCACCAAACACAAGCACGACACAAAAATCACCACCACCAACCACAACACAAACATCACCACCACCATCACCAACCACAAGCACGACACAAACATTACCACCACCACCACCACAAAACCCATTCCAAACAAATAATAAAAAAAACAGTAACAAATCTACCCCTCCCGCAAAAAAAAAACAACCACACAACACGTCCCTCCCACCTAGCGCTGAAGAGTTTCCCCCAACTTCTGAAGAAGAAGGAGGAGAAGCCTTCAGACAAGTTAAAAGAAAAAAAAGAAAACACACACCCAGCACACCACAAATAACCCACACACAAACACCAACTCCAATCAAAAACACCCCACCCTCAACAAACAAAAATAAATCTGCGCCTCCCCTCTCCGAAACATTGACAGCATCACAAAAAAAGACGTTGCAATACACATATATAAATAAAGAAAACAAAAAACTGGTTAAATTAATAAACAATAACCCTATGGTGCAGACCGAAGGGCCAAACTTTATCTCAACAGAGAACTTCACCCATTTAAAAATGATAAAGGTCCCTCTGGACCTTTATCGTTCCTTAAAAGAACAATTTAGACGGGACGTGAGCCCCCCCCTGTTTAAAACCGTTGAATCGCGTCCTCTTGAAAGATTTCCCCATAACCGCCCCTCTCCCTGACACAACTCCAAATACCCCAACCCCACCACACACGTGTACCCCCACACCACCACAAAACATCCCTCCACCCAACACACCTGATGCCATGGAAATTACGCAACCCGGAGAGGTAAGTGCTTTTCTTTCTTCACTTTCAACACCAAAATAGATCAATTGAGAGTTGGCTGTTTGAACGCGCGTGGCCTGGGCTCAGCTTGGAAGCAAGCAAAGCTTCTAAGTGACCTCAGGTCACAAAGTATAGATGTGATGGTTGTTTGCGAGAGTCGGATCAGCAGCGTGAGACAGCTGGCGCCCGCCTTCGATGACTTTGAGATGCACGCATCTCTCTGTCAACCCGGAGGCGGGGGGGGGGGAGTTGCCGTACTGCTGGATAAACGTCTGACTCTCGATGTACAGATTGTTCACTCGGACCCGGGGGGTCGATTACGGGTGCTAGACGTCGGAGGCGGTGAAGGCGGGGCTTTCAGACTGGTCGGTCTTTATGCTCCCTTCGGGGCGGAAAGAGCCGACTTCTTCCAGCGTCTGGAGACTTTTTTAGGAACGTCGCGTTCCCTGCTTTTAGTGGGGGACTGGAATGGAATCCTAGATGCGCGTTGGGACTATGCAGGGGCATGTCCCGATAGAGGGGGGTGTAGCAGCATCAAGGGGTTACTCGATCGATTCGACCTGGTCGATAGATTTCGACTAGATTGTCCAACTGCGCCAACCTGGACCTGGGCAAACCGCAGTGGACAATCTAGATCGTACCTAGATAGGTTTTTGGTTAGGAGTAAGGATAGGGACGTATTTAGTTGTCCAGAACTGATCATGGTTGGCTATTCAGATCACAAATTAGTGACCTGCGCGGTCAACCTTGATAGAACGCATAGACAGGGTCCCGGTTACTGGAAGATGAACTTGTCCTTACCGACAAAGAAAGATTACAGAAACCGGATTAGTAGCTTAGTTAAGATGCGGTTGACGGGAGCGATCGTCAACAGTAGGTGGTGGATATCTCTAAAGAGAGAGATTAGAGTAAGTTCGATAGGTTACAGTAAGGAACTAGCGGCGAATAGAAATAGGAGGGAAAGGGAGTTAACAGATAAACTAGAAGAGGCGATTAGGAGCGGAGACGTAGCCAGAGTGTTAGCGACGAGAACGGCATTGAGCCAGTTCTTTGACGCGAAGCACGAAGGCTGCGTTGTCCGAAGTAAAATACGTGCTTTAGGAAACGAGGGGACAAAAGCTGTTAGCTGGGCCCGCGTGACAGAAGCCAAGAGTGGGATTAAATCCACCATTCGGTCTTTGCGAGACCAGGATGGACGGGTGATCCTTGAACCTGAGCGAATGTGCGAGACCTTTCAAAGGCACTTTGCTCGACTGTTCGGAGGTGGCGGGGGGCCGGACGGGGATGTGGACTTCGGTCCATACCTCGACGGTCTACCGCGTCTTTCGAGCGGCGAAGCGGAGTGCTGCGAAAGGCCAATCACAGCCACTGAAATCGGGGAAGCGCTCAGCCAATGCAGCAGACGCAAATCCCCGGGTCTCGATGGTCTACCATACGAACTTTATTTAGCTATGCCGGTCTTGTTCTCCGAACTCCTCGAGGCTGTCTATTGCAACTGGCAACAGAACGGGAGAATTCCCTGTTCTGTGACCAAGGGCGTGGTCACGCTAGTGAGGAAGGACGAGAGCAAGGGGGACGACTTAAGTAACTTTAGGCCCATAACTCTGCTGAATGCAGAGTTACAGATTTTGGCCAAGGTGTTGGCGAAGAGGTTGGCGCTTGTGGTGGGTGGTTTGGTGGGAGACGCGCAGACATGCGCTATCCCGTCCAGGTCCATTCACGACAACCTCCACCTCATGCGATACATCATAGAGAGGGTTGGCTACGAACCCGGCTTTGGTGGGGCCCTGATCAACTTGGTTCAATCTAAGGCGTTCGATAGGGTCGACCATGGTTACCTGGATGCGGTGCTAGCGGCGGCGGGCTTCGGACCCGTTTTCAGGGGCTGGATTTCTGCCATGCACAGTGGCAACATCTACTCTAGGATTAAAGTAAACGGCTACCTCTCGGAGCCGTTTCAAATCACCCGATCCATCAGACAGGGGTGCCCCCTCTCCTCCCTTCTGTACGTATTGACTCTCGAGCCACTGCTGCGGAAGTTGGAGTTGCTGCGGGGCATACCCCTGGAACCGGGATTGCACAAAGCGGTCTCGGCCTATGCCGACGACGTAACAGTAATGGTGGCGGACGCCTCGGAAATCGGGGCGATCGCCACCCTACTGGGGGAATACGAAAGGCTGACGGGGGCTAAGCTGAACCAGGACAAGTCAGTCGGTTTGCAACTCGGAACGTGGAGGGGCAAACCGATGCCGTTAGACGGTGTCGTCGGGCGGTGGACGGAGGGCCCGGTGAAGCTGCTCGGGGTCTGGTTCGGACCGGACCTCCAGGTGGAGAAGAATTGGGGCGAGGTGACGAGCAGGGTGTTTGCGCTGACCCAGAAGTGGGCCAAGTGCAAACTATCACTGAAAGGTCGGGCGGAGGTGACGAACGCTTACATAGCGTCCGTCATCTACTACCGCCTGACCGTCGTGCCTTGCCCCAAGGAAAAGCTCACCATCATGGAACGCATGCTCTTCCAGTTCCTCTGGAAGAAGCGGCCTCCCATGGTGAGGAGATCCATCTGCTGCCAGCACCCTTCGAAAGGAGGGCTGGGTATGCCGTGGCTGTTGATGCGTAGGCACGCATTGAGGCTACGGCATCTACAGGTATTCCTCAACGGTCAGCCGGTGCGGGCCCCGTTTGTCAGGCGAGCCTTCCCACAGCTCGTCTCGCTCACCGAACTGCAATCCTGGGTGAAGCAAAGACCGAGAAAACTGGGCAACTGGCACACCGAGTGTGCCCAGGCGCTCACGGCTATTTGGCAAGCGGACCCGACTGTCAGTGGAGAATCCACCTCGACATTCTATAGAGGGTTGGTGGCTAGCAGGGGCGACGACACCCTTGGAGAGTCGCTAGGCATGGAGGAGGACGAACTGGCCAGCCGGTTCGGTAGAACTTTCGGCCCGGGACCCATGGACAACTTCCAGAGGTCCCTAGCCTGGCAGTGTTACCGGGGGGCTCTGCCCGTTCGAGAAAAGCTCTACAGACACGGGCGCCCGGGCAGGGATCCCGCGAAAAAGATCTGTCCCAGATGCGTGCGCGACGAGGAAACCGTTGCGCATGCACTGGTACACTGCCCGGGCGTTGCCGATCTGTGGGGCTACGTCGAACGACTGCTGTCGCGTGTGGCGCCGATTCGATTAACCGCCGAGTCTGTGGTGAACATCAAGCCGCCTCCTCCCTTCAGAAATGAAGCAGAGGCGGTCTTTCTGTGCGTAATAGCCATGATGAAAGAGGTTGTGTGGTGGACGCGCCTGAAAGGTCTGAGGTCGGGTGACTTTCTCTCCGGCCATCACCTGGTTTACTTCTTCCGATACCACTTCGGAAGAAGAATCAGGATGGAGAGAGAAGTGCTTGGTCCCAGACAGTTTTATGAAAGGTGGGTGAAAGAAGCGAGAATGGCCCGTGTAAATGGGCCTTCTCTCTACATTGTTCTGTAGGTGAAGAAGTGAAGAGGAAAGGGGGAGCGCCTCCTCTCTGGGCTTCCCCCGCGAAAAGAGTTGCACACTTTTCGGGGGTATGTGCAATCCCCAGCACGCCCCCTCCCTTTTGAGGACTTTTTATTGTTATATTATTATTGTTATTCCTTTTTTCTTTACTCGATTTATGTAAACTCCCCCACTGTGTAAATGTCCCCTTCTTTTGTGCCCTCGTGGCAAATAAATAGAAATTCATCTATCTATCTATCTATCTATCTCTTGAGTTAGATAGGGGTCTCGGGGTCTGGTTCGGACCAGACCTCCAGGTGGAGAAGAACAGGGGTGAGGTGACGAACAGGGTGTTTGCACTGACCCAGAAGTGGGCTGAGTGCAAACTGTCCCTGAAAGGTCGGGCGGAGGTGGCGAACACTTATATAGCGTCCGTCATCTACTACCGCCTGACCTTTGTGCCTTGCCCAAGGGAAACGCTCGCCAAAATGGAGCGCGCACTCTTCCAATTCCTTTGGAAGAAGCGGGCTCCTATGGTGAGGAGATCCATCTGCTGTCAACACCCTTCGAAAGGAGGGCTGGGGATGCCGTGGCTAATGATACGTAAACACGCATTAAGGCTACGGCACCTTCAGGTATTCCTCTCCGGTCAACCGGTGTGGGCCCCGTTTGTGAGGCGAGCCTTTCCCAGACTCGTCTCACTCACCGAGCTGCAATCCTGGGTCAAGCAAAGACCGAGAAAACTGGGCGCCTGGCACACCGAGTGTGCCCAGGCGCTCACGGCTCTCTGGCAGGCGGACCCGGCTGTCAGTGGAGAATCCACCTCGTCATTCTATAGAGGGCTGGTGGTTAGCAGGTGCGACGACGCCCTCGGAGAAGCCCTAGGCATGGAGGAAGACGAACTGGCCAACCTGTTCGGTAGGACATTCAGCCCGGGACCCATGGACAACTTCCAGAGGTCCCTGGCCTGGCAATGCTACAGAAGGGCTCTGCCCGTTCGAGAAAGGCTCTACAGACACGGGCGCCCGGGTAGGGACCGATCGAAAAAGATCTGTCCCAGATGCGTGTGCGACGAGGAAACCGTTGCACACGCATTGGTACACTGCTCGGGCATTGCCGATCTGTGGGGCTATGTCGAACAACTGCTGTCAAGGGTGGGACCGATCCGGTTGACCACCGAGCCTATTGTGACGATCAAGCCGCCTCCCCTCTTCAAAAACGAAGGAGAGGCGGTGTTTCTGTGCGTAATAGCCATGGTGAAAGAGGTTGTATGGTGGACGCGTCTGAAAGGACTGAGGTCAGACACCTTTCTCTCTGGCCAACAACTGGTCCGTTTCTTCCGATATCATTTCGGAAGAAGGATCAGGATGGAGAGAGAGGTGCTGCACCCCAGCTGTTTCTATGAAAGATGGGTGAAAGTGGCGAGAATGGCCCGTGTGAATGGGCCTTCACTCTACATCAGACTATAGGTGAGGAAGATGAAAGACCAAGGGAGCACCACTTCTCTGTGCTCCTGAGGTGAAGGGTTGCACACTTTTTTATTGGGTGTGTGCGACCCCCCAAGGCGCCTCCTCTCTATTGAGGACTTTGTTATAAATTTTATTTTTTGTTATATTTTATTTTATTTTTTCATATATTGTTATTGCCTCCTCCTTATTGAGGACGCCTTGTTTTGTAAACTCCCCCCATTGTACTTGTCCCACTTGTGATGCCCTGGTGGCAAGTAAAAGAAACATATCTCTCTCTCTCTCTATCAGACGTGTGTAACTTCGTGGAGAAGTTTCCGTTAATTTATGTAGAAAAAAAACGTGAGTTTTTAGTTAAATTTTATATTATTGTGTAACTTGACCTCCCGTCTGATTTCAGGTGGTGGGTCAACTCATTTTTGCCCCTACAGGGGCGAAATATCCGTTTGAAATTTTTTCTCCATCGAATCTTGGAAAAAATATTGTAAAAGTTTGATTACGTTATGAACGCTGCGTCCAACGATAATGGTGGTGGAGAGGCGATAAGACTACAAAGCTCGCAGTCAACATCGTCTTCTTCACTAGATACTATAGAGATGGAAAGACGAAATGAAAATGCAAAAACAAATTCATATCCAAACAACACAAATGACACCAAACAGTTCAATGACAACAAAAATAACAGCAACACCAATAATGATGATAAAAAAAACAAGGATAACAACAACAAAGAAAAAAATAAAGACAACACCAATAACACCAGCATCAAAGACAACAACAACACCAAGGAAAATACGAATAATATCAACATCGGTGACAACAAGAATAACAACAACAATAACAACAATAATGACAACACCACCAACACGGATAATTCCACAAAGAAACCAAAAACATCTTTGCACAGAAAGTTAAAAAAAAGGAGGAACTGATATATATCGACATAACACATGCAGAACAACTTTTAAAGGACGCTAGGAGATATGTCACTTTCAAAAAAATGGTGCTTTCAGCATCAATTCTCCGGTAGAAATTCGCAAGGAAACTGCTCTCAAAACGATAGTTTTTAGGACAGTTTCCAATTCTACCCGAAAACCAGTCCAATTGTCACAGATAGAAATTGTTCTGGTTTTTAAAAATTCAATGAATGATATTGCATTCATTCAAAGAAGCAAACTTTTTGGGAGTATCCAACCTGTACACATTTTTCCCCTACATACATGAGAAAAAGGAGACAAAAGATCAAAATCACGAGTGTCACACCAAAGGTGAAAATATGGTGGATACTGTGCGGCTTCATCAATTTTGATTAAGAGAGAATACTGTCAGTAGGAAAGTCCCCCAGAGATGTATTCAATGGGACTAGCATTGAAGTTCTGGTGCAAATAAGCCCAGAGCGAATAGCTATGATCCCACAACGTGTACTCCTGGACGGACTCACCTACATAAACTTTTCGGTTGAGGGTAGGCGGCCTTCATGTTAACATTGCTCTAGCGGGGGTCACCTGAAGGCTTCCTGTCCTAAATTAATGAATAAAAAAAAGGCTCTTCTGCCAACACCCATCAAAACAACACAACCACCAACACCACCACAACAACAACACCAACACACAAAAATAACCACAAAAAACACAGTCCAAACCAACCTCACTCCACCTAAAACCACTGCAAAATCACATACAGACACAACAGCTCCCCAAGACATACCCCTCCCCAATCACACAGACGATACAACAGATGAGGCTATCTCGCCATCACCCAGTGAAGACGAGGGAGAACCCCATCGCTTGAAAAGAAAGAAAAGACATCACAAAAGCAAAAAACCAGCAAACACTACCACAAACATACAACCACAAACACAAACAACAAAAACATCACAAACAAAACCCCCACCTCCTGAAAACAAAATACCTACAACAAAACGAAAGCGCACACAAGAATTACAGACAAAAACAAACACAACACAAGAAAATTACACTTACATAAACACTGAAAACAAAACACTAATGGAGACCATCACGAACGACCCTTCGGTGAAAACCGAATGGAAAACTTTCGCCCACTCTATTAAAAATAGCAAAATACTGAACCTAAAACTGATTAGGGTCCCTATACAAACTTATAGGTCCCTAAAAGAAACAATTGAGAAGGATGTGGGGAATTCCTGCGTGAAACCACTCAACCGCGTCCTTCTCAAATGTCTCCCCACCCCAGACACCCCCCATCCCACCAGACCCCACCCCACCAAACATCTCTCTCCCCACCCCGCCGGAAACCACTACCCATCCAGACAGTCCCTCCAACACTCCCATGGAAATCGTGCGGCTTGGTCCCCAGGAGACGAAGGGTGAGTGATCTCTTTTCCTCTTTTAACTTTTCAGCACCAACATGGCCAATATAAGAGTTGGATGTGTGAACGTACGCGGCCTGGGGATGCAGGTCGCACTGTATGGATGTGGTAGCCATTTGCGACATGATCCACAGCGAGCGACAGCTGGCCCCCATCTTCGATGACTTTGAGATCTACGCATCTCTCTGTCAACCGGGGCGGGGGGTGGGGAAGAAGTTGCCGTTTTGCTGCGGAAACACCTGGGCCTCGTAACAAAGACGGTACATCTGGACCCGGAGGGTCGACTGGTGGTCCTAGACGTTGACGGTAGTGAAGGTAGAGCCTTCAGGGTGGTGGCCGCATATGCCCCATCCGGGACACCGCGGCCAGACTTCTTCAAACGTCTAGAGACTTTTCTGGGAACATCCCTCTCCTTGCTTTTAGTGGGGGACTGGAATGGAATCCTAGATGCACGTTGGGACTATGTGGGAGCATGTCCCGATAAAGGGGGGTGTAACAGCTTCAAACAGTTAATCGACTGATTTAACCTGGCCGATAGATATCGACTAGATTTTCCGACTGCGCCACTGTGGACGTGGACTTATCGTAGCGGAACATCTAGATCGTACCTAGATAGGGTTCTAGTTAGAAATAAGGGTAGGGACATGTTAAGCTGTCCACAAATGTTCATGGTTGCCTATTCAGATCACAAACTAGTGACCTGCATGGCCAACCTTGATAGAACCGATAGACAAGGACCCGGCTACTGGAAGCTGAACTTGTCGTTACCGACAAGCAAAGCCTACAGTAGATGGATTAGCACTTTAGTTAAACAGCACTTGACAGGGGCCATTGTCAACAACAGATGGCGGTACACTCTCAAGAGGGCAGTTAGATTAGACTCGATAGTTTTTAGTAAAGAATTAGCTTTAGATAGAAATAGAACCGAGAAGGAACTGGTAGATAAAGTAGAAGAGGCAATTAGAACTGGCAACGTAGCCAGCGTGCTAGCAACGAGAACGGCCTTGGACCAGTTCTTAGACGCAAAGCATGGGGGCTGCGTTGTCAGAAGTAAAAAATACGTGCTCTGGGAAACGAGGGAGCCAAAGCTGTTAGCTGGGCCCGAGTGACGGAGGCAAAAAGTGGCAACAAGTCCACGATTCGGTCTTTGGAGGACCAAAACGGACGCGTGATACGTGAGCCGAAGCAGATGTGTGCGGCTTTTCAGCGGCACTTTGCTCAACTGTTCAGGAGGGGCGACGCGCCGGGAGAGGCTATGGATTTTGGTCCATACCTCGACGGCCTACCGCGACTCTCGGACAGCGAGGCAAAGTTCTGCGAAAAGCAGATTTCAGCCACTGAGATAGGGGACGCGCTGCGCCAATGCGGCAAAAGCAAATCTCCAGGTCTCCACGGTCTACCCTGCGAATGTTACGTAGCAATGCCGGACTTATTCTCCGGTCTCCTGGAAGCGGTCTACTGCAACTGGCAACAGAACGGCAGAATTCCCAGTTCTGTAACCGGGGGCGTGGTCACACTAATCAGGAAGGACCAGAATAAGGGGGATGACATAGGAAACGTCTGGCCCATAACTCTGCTAATCACAGAGTTACAGATTTTGGCCAAGGTGTTGGCAAACAGGCTGGCGCTTGTCGTCGAGAACCTAGTGAAGAAGCGCAGACATGCGCAATCCCGACCAGGTCCATACACGACAACCTCCACCTCATGCGATACATCATAGAGAGGGTAGGATGTAAACCCGGCCTCGGTGGGGCCCTGATCAACTTGGATCAGTCTAAGGCTTTCGATAGAGTTGACCATCGTTACCTGGATGCGGTGCTCGAGGCGGCAGGCTTCGGACCCGTGTTCAGGGGCTGGATTGCTGCAATGCACAACAGCAATATCTGCTCAAGGGTCAAGGTGAATGGCTACCACTCGGAGCCGTTCCATATTACGCGATCCATTCGACAGGGATGCCCTCTCTCCTCCCTTCTGCACGTACTGACTCTCGAGCCACTACTGCGGAAGCTGGAGCTATTGCACGGCATCCCTCTGGAACCGGGACTGCGGAAAGCGGCGTCGGCCTACGCCGACGACGATACAGTAATGGTGTCTAGTGCCACGCAAATCGAGGAAGTCGGCACCTTACTGAAGGAATACGAAAGTTTCACAGGAGCGAAGCTGAACCGGGACAAGTCCATCGGTTTGCAACTCAGATCGTGGAGAGGCAAACCGATGCCTTCCGATGGCGTCGTCGGACGCTGGACGGAAGGACCGGTAAAGCTGCTCGGGGTCTGGTTTGGTCCGGACCTCCAGGTGGAGAAGAACTGTAACGAAGTGACGGCCAAGGTGTTTGCACTCACCCAGAAGTGGGCCGAGTGAAAACTATCCTTGAAAGGTCGAGCGGAGGTGGCGAACACTTTTATAGAGTCCGCCATCTACTACCGCTTGACCGTCATGCCTTGTCCAGCCAAAACGCTCGCCAAAATGGAGCACGCGCTCTTCCGATTCCTTTGGAAGAGGCGGGCTCCTTTGGTGAGAAGATCCATCTGCTGCCAACACCCTTCTAACGGAGGGCTGGGGATGCCGTGGTCGACGATGCGCAAACACGCGCTCAGGCTGCGGCATCTCTACGTATTCCTCACCGGACAACCGGTGTGGGCCCCGTTCGTGAGGCGAGCCTACCAACGACTCGTCATGCTAACCGAGCTGCAGTCCTGGGTCAATCAAAGACCGAGGAAAATGGGCGACAGGCACATCGAATGTGCTCAGGCGGTCACAGCCCTCTGGCAGGCGGACCCGGTGATCAGTGGAGACTACACTTCGTCATTCTATAGAGGGTTGATCCGCAGCAAGTGCGACGACGCGCTCGGTGAAACTCTAGGCGTGGAGGAAGATGAACTGGCCAGTCTGTTCGGTAGGACCTTCCGCCCGGGACCGATGGACAACTTCCCAAAGTCCCAGGCCTGGCAGTGCTACCGAGGAGCTCTAGTAGTTCGAGACAAGCTCTACAGACATGGGCGCCCGGGCAGGGAACCTGCAAACAAGATCTGTCCGAGGTGCATGCGAGACGAAGAAACCGTCACGCACGCATTCTTTCAGTGCCCGGGCGTCACTGACCTGTGGGGCTATGTAGAACGACTATTGTCGCGGGTGGGACCAATCCGGTTGACCACCGAGTCCATTGTCATGATCAAACCGCCACCCTCCTTCAAAAACGAAGGAGAGGCGGTTTTCCTTTGTGTGATAGCTATGGTGAAAGAGGTTGTATGGTGGACAAGGTTGAAAGGGCTGAGGTCAGACACCTTTCTCTCCGGCCAACAACTGATTCTTTTTTTCAAATACCACTTTGGAAGAAGAATCAGGATGGAGAGAGAGGTGCTGTACCCCAGCAAGTTTTATGAAAGGTGGGTGAAAGTGGCGAGAATGGCCCGAGTGAATGGGCCTTCTCTCTATATCAGCCTGTAGGTTGAGGAAAAGGAGGAGGAGAGGAAAGGAGTACAAGCTCTTCGTACTCCTGGAGATGAGGGTTGCACATTTTTTTTTCGGGGGTATGTGTTACCCATATAAACTGTCTCCCTCTATTGGGGAAAATCGACTAACTTTTAAATTCCATCTGTGATAACATTTTACACGTTTTTATTGTATGTAAACTTCCCCCTTTGTATTTGTCCCCTTCTTTTGTGCCCCTGTGGCTAATAAAGAAATATATCTATCTATCTATCTATCTATCTTGATAGAGTAAGACACGCTTCACATCGGCTCCGCTATTCCATCGGGATTTACCCTTACTATTGTAATTACCGGATAAATTTTTCAGTGCAACACATTTGGAACACGAACCGCTGTTATTTAGGGAAACATCTTTGCATTTACCCCCTTTTTAGGGGGTAAAATAAATATCTAATTTTGCCGAAAAATTTCGTTCTTGGCAGCATGGCGGAAAAGATGGCAGACATGTCTGCCATTAGCTCTGCCACGCCCCCCAAGTCTGAAGAACAAACAATAATTACAACAAAATTAGACAACGAAACAAACAAAGAAAATGAAAAAACAAATGTTAAGGAAAATGAGCAAACGGAAAACAAACAAACAGAAAATAATACAAATAACAACAGGGCAACTTTCGCCCAGAAAACAAAACAATCCATTACATACACACCAATTGACCTAACGGCCGCCAGAGAAAAACTGGCCGAAGCAAAGAAACACATTGTTTTGGGGGAGAATGGAATGTTTTCCATTAACTCCCCCCCCAGAATTCAAGAAAGCGAGAACAGAGAACACAGTTCTCTTCAGAACAATCCTAAACGAAACAAGAAAGCCAGCACAACCCAGCCAAATGGAGATAGAGTTGGTCCTAAAAGACTATATGAAGAATATTCTCTTCATACGAAAGGACCGACTCTATGGCAGCATTTCGGTCCTAACAAAAGACAAGGAAACGGCGGAGAAGCTTTCCATAAGCCCACTCTCATCGACAACATACAGCTTCTATCCCTCCTACATGGGTAGAAGAACACAGAGAGTAAAAATACAAACAATGCTGCCCACAATGGACTTCTGGTGGGCTATTGCTGGCTTCATAGACATGGGCGAGGACACAGTGCTGTCAATGGGGAAGGCATCCGGAGATGCGTTCCTGGGAATGGGCCTCGACCTACTAGTCCAAATGAGGCCCGAAAGAATAGCACAAATCCCGGATCGCATCTGGCTGGATGAGCTCACCCCAATAGATATAATTGTAGAGGGGAGAAGACCAGCATGCTATTTATGCATGGAAAGGGGACACATTAAGGCTAACTGCCCGAAACGTGTCCCTCAAAAAGGACTATTGCCCACACCCACCACAAACAGTACACCAACACCACCCACCTCCAAAAATACACTAATATCACACACAGCAAACAAAATACAAACACCACCAAGCACATCACCACCACCTGCAGCAAACACAAGCTCGACACAAAAATCACCACCACCATCACCAACACAAACACCATCACCACCATTACCAACCACAAGCACGACACAAACAGCACCACCACCACCACAAAACGCATTCCAAACAAATAATAAAAAAAACAGCAACAAATCTACCCCTCCCGCAAAAAAAAAACCAGACACGACGTCCCTCCCACCTAGCGCTGAAGAGTTTCCCCCAACTTCTGAAGAAGAAGGAGGAGAAGCCTTCAGACAAGTTAAAAGAAAAAAAAGAAAGCACACACCCAGCACACCACAAATAACCCACACACAAACACCAACTCCAATAAAAAACACCCCACCCTCAACAAACAAAAATAAATCTGCGCCTCCCCTCTCCGAAACATTGACAGCATCACAAAAAAAGACGTTGCAATACACATATATAAATAAAGAAAACAAAAAACTGGTTAAATTAATAAACAATAACCCTATGGTGCAGACCGAAGGGCCAAACTTTATCTCAACAGAGAACTTCACCCATTTAAAAATGATAAAGGTCCCTCTGGACCTTTATCGTTCCTTAAAAGAACAATTTAGACAGGACGTGAGCCCCCCCCCCCCCCCCTGTTTAAAACCGTTAAATCGCGTCCTCTTGAAAGATTTCCCATAACCTCCCCTCTCCCTGACACAATTCCAAACACCCCAACCCAACCACACTCGGGCACCCCCACACCACCACAAAACATCCCTCCACCCAACACACCTGACGCCATGGAAATTACACAACCCGGAGAGGTAAGTGCTTTTCTTTCTTCACTTTCAACACCAAAATAGATCAATTGAGAGTTGGCTGTTTGAACGCGCGTGGCCTGGGCTCAGCTTGGAAGCAAGCAAAGCTACTAAGTGACCTCAGGTCACGAAGTATAGATGTGATGGTTGTTTACGAGAGTCGGATCAGCAGCGTGCGACAGCTGGCTCCCGCCTTCGATGACTTTGAGATGCACGCATCTCTCTGTCAACCCGGAGGCGGGGGGGGGGGAGTTGCAGTACTGCTGGATAAACGTCTGGCTCTCGACGTACAGATTGTTCACTCGGACCCGGGGGGTCGAATACTGGTGCTGGACGTCGGAGGCGGTGAAGGCGGGGCTTTCAGACTGGTCGGTCTTTATGCCCCCTTCGGGGCTGAAAGAGCCGACTTCTTCCAGCGTCTGGAGACTTTTCTAGGAACGTCGCGTTCCCTGCTTTTAGTGGGGGACTGGAATGGAATCCTAGATGCGCGTTGGGACTATGCAGGGGCATGTCCCGATAGAGGGGGGGGTGTAGCAGCATCAAGGGGTTACTCGATCGATTCGACCTGGTCGATAGATTTCGACTAGATTGTCCAACTGCGCCAACCTGGACCTGGGCAAACCGCAGTGGACAATCTAGATCGTACCTAGATAGGTTTTTGGTTAGGAGTAAGGATAGGGACGTATTTAGTTGTCCAGAATTGATCATGGTTGGCTATTCAGATCACAAATTAGTGACCTGCGTGGTCAACCTTGATAGAACGCATAGACAGGGTCCCGGTTACTGGAAGATGAACTTGTCCTTGCCGGCAAAGAAAGATTACAGGAACCGGATTAGTAGCTTAGTTAAGATGCGGTTGACGGGAGCGATTGTCAACAGTAGGTGGTGGGTATCTCTAAAGAGAGAGATTAGAGCAAGTTCGATAGGTTACAGTAAGGAAGCAGCGGCGAATAGAAATAGGAAGGAAAGGGAGTTAACAGATAAACTAGAAGAGGCGATTAGGAGCGGAGACGTAGCCAGAGTGTTAGCGGCGAGAACGGCGTTGAGCCAGTTCTTTGACGCGAAGCACGAAGGCTGCGTTGTCCGAAGTAAAATACGTGCTTTAGGAAACGAGGGGACCAAAGCTGTTAGCTGGGCCCGCGTGACAGAAGCCAAGAGTGGGATTAAATCCACCATTCGGTCTTTGCGAGACCAGGATGGACGCGTGATCCTTGAACCTGAGCGGATGTGGGAGGCCTTTCAAAGGCACTTTGCTCGACTGTTCGGAGGGGGCGGGGGGCCGGACGGGGATGTGGACTTCAGTCCATAACTCGACGGTCTACCACGTCTTTCGAGCGGCGAAGCGGAGTGCTGCGAAAGGCCAATCACAGCCACTGAAATCGGGGAAGCGCTCAGCCAATGCAGCAGACGCAAATCTCCGGGTCTCGATGGTCTACCATACGAACTTTATTTAGCTATGCCGGTCTTGTTCTCCGAACTCCTCGAGGCTGTCTATTGCAACTGGCACACAGAACGGGAGAATTCCCTGTTCTGTGACCAAGGGCGTAGTCACGCTAGTGAGGAAGGACGAGAGCAAGAGGGACGACTTAAGTAACTTTAGGCCCATAACTCTGCTGAATGCAGAGTTACAGATTTTGGCCAAGGTGTTGGCGAAGAGGTTGGCACTTGTGGTGGGTGGTTTGGTGGGAGACGCGCAGACATGCGCTATCCCGTCCAGGTCCATTCACAACAACCTCCACCTCATGCGATACATCATAGAGAGAGTTGGCAACGAACACGACTTTGGTGGGGCCCTGATCAACTTGGATCAATCTAAGGCGTTTGATAGGGTCGACCATGGTTACCTGGATGCGGTGCTAGCGGCGGCGGGCTTCGGACCCGTTTTCAGGGGCTGGATTTCTGCCATGCACAGTGGCAACATCTACTCTAGGATTAAAGTAAACGACTACCTCTCGGAGCCGTTTCAAATCACCCGGTCCATCAGACAGGGGTGCCCCCTCTCCTCCCTTCTGTACGTATTGACTCTCGAGCCACTGCTGCGGAAGTTGGAGTTGCTGCGGGGCATACCCCTGGAACCGGGATTGCACAAAGCGGTCTCGGCCTATGCCGACGACGTAACAGTAATGGTGGCGGACGCCTCGGAAATCGGGGCGATCGCCACCCTACTGGAGGAATACGAAAGGCTGACGGGGGCTAGGCTGAACCGGGACAAGTCAGTCGGTTTGCAACTCGGAACGTGGAGGGGCAAACCGATGCCGTTAGACGGTGTCGTCGGGCGGTGGACGGAGGGCCCGGTGAAGCTGCTCGGGGTCTGGTTCGGACCGGACCTCCAGGTGGAGAAGAATTGGGGCGAGGTGACGAGCAGGGTGTTTGCGCTGACCCAGAAGTGGGCCAAGTGCAAACTATCACTGAAAGGTCGAGCGGAGGTGACGAACGCTTACATAGCGTCCGTCATCTGCTACCGCCTGACCGTCGTGCCTTGCCCCAAGGAAAAGCTCACCATCATGGAACGCATGCTCTTCCAGTTCCTCTGGAAGAAGCGGCCTCCCATGGTGAGGAGATCCATCTGCTGCCAGCACCCTTCGAAAGGAGGGCTGGGTATGCCGTGGCTGTTGATGCGTAGGCACGCATTGAGGCTACGGCATCTACAGGTATTCCTCACCGGTCAGCCGGTGTGGGCCCCGTTTGTGAGGCGAGCCTTCCCACAGCTCGTCTCGCTCACCGAGCTGCAATCCTGGGTGAAGCAAAGACCGAGAAAACTGGGCAACTGGCACACCGAGTGTGCCCAGGCGCTCACGGCTATCTGGCAAGCGCACCCGACTGTCAGTGGAGAATCCACCTCGACATTCTATAGAGGGCTGGTGGCTAGCAGGGGTGACGACACCCTTGGAGAGACGCTAGGCATGGAGGAGGACGAACTGGCCAGCCTGTTCGGTAGAACTTTCGGCCCGGGACCCATGGACAACTTCCAGAGGTCCCTAGCCTGGCAGTGTTACCGGGGGGCTCTGCCCGTTCGAGAAAAGCTCTACAGACACGGGCGCCCGGGCAGGGATCCAGCGAAAAAGATCTGTCCCAGATGCGTGCGCGACGAGGAAACCGTTGCGCATGCACTGGTACACTGCCCGGGCGTTGCCGATCTGTGGGGCTACGTCGAACGACTGCTGTCGCGTGTGGCGCCGATTCGATTAACCGCTGAGTCTGTGGTGAACATCAAGCCGCCGCCTCCCTTCAGAAACGAAGCAGAGGCGGTCTTTCTGTGCGTAATAGCCATGATGAAAGAGGTTGTGTGGTGGACGCGCCTGAAAGGTCTGAGGTCGGGTGACTTTCTCTCCGGCCATCACCTGGTTTACTTCTTCCGATACCACTTCGGAAGAAGGATCAGGATGGAGAGAGAAGTGCTTGGCCCCAGACAGTTTTATGAAAGGTGGGTGAAAGAAGCGAGAATGGCTCGTGTAAATGGGCCTTGTCTCTACATTGTTCTGTAGGTGAAGAAGTGAAGAGGAAAGGGGGAGCGCCTCCTCTCTGGGCTTCCCCCGCGAAAAGGGTTGCACACTTTTCGGTGGTATGTGCAATCCCGAATACGCCCCCTCCCTTTTGAGGACTTTTTATTATTATATTATTATTGTTATTCCTTTTTCTTTACTCGATTTATGTAAACTCCCCCACTGTGTATTTGTCCCCTTCTATTGTGCCCTCGTGGCAAATAAATAGAGATTTATCTATATATATATACACATTCGTATACATATAAATATTTATATACCTATATTTATTCGTATATATCTCTCTTCATATATATATATATATATATATATATATATATATATATATATATATATATATATATATATATATATATATATATATAATATATTTAGAAACACACAGATACATGCGGACACACACATATATACATGAATGCATCCGCACCCAACTGCGAGTTAAGGGTGCCAACTTCACCGATGTTGCTCAATGAATGACTGGGACAGACCAATTCAGTTTGAACCAGACTGAACCAGTATCAGAGTTAAAAATACATTATGAAGAGAGAAGAAACATTTAGATATAATTGGTAATAAAATGTATCATACCTAAACTGCTCCTAAATTCCTCGACTACGTAGTTTCGTGGCATAAAC
>OZ024742.1:26192436-26194936 GCA_964016885.1 Eledone cirrhosa
TGTTGCCATTGACTGACCGACGGTCAAAAATAATACAAATACAATATAGACACAAACACATATATATAGTTTACATAATTTACATAAATCTTTCGTTGCACATCTGCAACATCGTCAGTGGTGTTATATTTTTTCCTCCTGTTGTGTCTACGCCATTTTTTATTCAATCTGTCTATATCTAATAAAAAATGGCGTAGACATACAACACAACAGGAGGAAAAAATTTAACACCACCGACGATGTTGCAGATGTGAAACGAAAGATTTATGTAAATTATGTAAACTATATATATGTGTTTGTGCCTATATTGTATCTGTATTACTTTTGACCGTCGGTCAGTCAATGGCAACATTGAGGACCGAGTAAGTTAGATCGCAGATATAAAAGACAGCGAGAAGCGAAAACCAACCAAACAGTGAGTGTGTTCTGTTATTAATTCTGGCAATATTACGCAAATATAACCCTACCCGAGTATAACAATATATGTTTCGACACACGATTTCATATAAAAAACCTCGCTAAACTAATATATATATATATATATATAAATATATATATATATATATATATATATATATACATATATATATATATATATATATATATATATATATATATATATATATATATATATATATATATATATACACATATATGTAAATATATTTATATATATATATATATATATATATATATATATATATATAATATATATATATGTTTCTTTTATTTGCCACTAGGGCATCAAAAGTGGGACAAGTACAAAGGGGGGAGTTTACACAAAAAGGCGTCCTCAATAAGGAGGAGGCAATAACAAAATATAAAAATAAATTAAGATATAACAAAAAATAAAATTTATAACAAAATCCTCAATAGAGAGGAGGCGCCTTGGGGGGTCGCACACACCCCCGAAAAAAGTGTGCAACCCTTCTCCTCAGGAGCACAGAGAAGGGGTGCTCCCTTGGTCTTTCATCTTCCTCACCTATAGTCTGATGTAGAGTGAAGGCCCATTCACACAGGCCATTCTCGCCACTTTCACCCATCTTTCATAGAAACGGCTGGGGTGCAGCACCTCTCTCTCCATCCTGATCCTTCTTCCGAAATGATATATATATATATATATAATATATATATATATATATATATATATATATATATATATATATATATATATATATATATATATATATATATATAGAGATGTGAGAAAAACCACAGACCCTCCATCTCAGCTCACCTTTTGAAAGGCAGAAGAACGGCGAAACCGGTAATGGAACCAAATAAATATATATATTTAAAAAAAAAAATAAGACTCCAGCTGCATTTTCGATTTCATCACTTTTTCTTTATACTCTCACTCGTGTAGGACACCTCGGTTATTTTTCATTTTGTAATAAAAACCTCACTTTCTAATATATATATATATATATATACATATATATATATATATATATATATATATATATATATATATATATATATATATATATATATATATATATATATATATATATATTATTCAAAAAGAAGAGTGACATGGTTGGCTATACAATAAGGACTTTATTCACATTGCTGACAATTGTTTCTTTGATCTAGTAGGTCTAGAGTTCGCTACTGGCTTGATGTTGCCTCAATCGATCTCCAATACTTTGTTTATAACCAGTCGTTTCATCAGCACACTCTGATTAAACGACTGGTTACAAACAAACTATTGTCGTGATCGAAAGTTTAACATTTTTAAAACATGTATAAAGTTTCTTCCTATTATGCTCAATGTTATTGGTGCAAGAGTTTATCACAAACATGCATCGTCACGATAAAGTCCGCCTTTAAAGTGCGGAAAGGTAACATACAGTTCATTTAGGAGGAACAGTCCAAAAAGTACAGTTACCTGGGCCGAATCACTCGAACCCATTGTAACGTCGAAGTTGTTGGGTGTGTTTTTACGCGTCCAGAGTGTATCCTCAAATTTGATGATAGTCCTACGGGCTGCTAGTATAACATCAATCTGCGGTCGTGTAAGGCTAGACACTCGCATGGCTATAATTAAGGCTTTATTAAGGAGGATAGGTGAAATCGACGTGTAATAGGCATCAATATCAAACTGGCTAAACCTACTAGACTCAAATCGTATCCATTAGCTGCTATATTTCCTTATTTTTTTGTTTAGGTTTATATTGATTACCATCATCATTATTATTATTAGTTTTTTACAGCTTTTCGATTTTAGTTTCCATAGTCTTTTGGCTACCATACCCTATCTATCTTCTTAAGCATTATTATAGTTTCACTACTAACACCTTATGAGTTTATATCTTATTAAATACTTTGTTTGGAGTCTCATTCAACTAATGAAGCCCCTCCTCTACACACTTAATATCCGCCCCTTCTATTATACTATATATAAATTTCACCTTTATGCTCCTTTTTATGATATTATATAATATATTGATTATACTTTTATGCTCTTTCCTATCCTCCATAACCTCTCTTCTTTCTG
>OZ024742.1:26199936-26204936 GCA_964016885.1 Eledone cirrhosa
AAATATAGTATTTATTTGTGTAAGGAACTTATAAATGATTTATTCAAGGTCACCGAGGGAGAAAGTCTTTTTATATTTAAATAGTACGTTTCTAAAAAAGTAACCATCATAAACTTTCTATACATTTATGTAAGCCAAGTGAAATTTCTTTGATATGATAACATCCCTCAAAGTTTTGCTTGTTGATTCCGTGTGATTTATCTAGGTATAAATTATTAATTTATGTCTAAGATTAAATAGAGACATTATTCATTTTTATGACATTACGGTTATTCAAATTTTTACATCAATATTTTTTTTTTGTATTTATATTGGCATGAGTTAAGTAGTTTTATAAATGGTATCAGTAAATGTCTTTCTATTCATTCTCCGTCTTCTTTCAAATGTGAATATCAAAACAAACTAGGTTAGTCTATATTTCACACATCCAAGATTTTCATCGATGTCCAATATACAGCATGTGATGTTGCGATATTTCCCACACAGTATTCTTCACAGGATATTAGTGTAAACGTTCCTATATTTAGTTTACTCCACATCTTAAGAATAAAGCAGACAGTTTTCATTTATTATATAAGATGTGGGAAGGAACTACTTAAATACCACATCTACTAAGCCTACTATATATAAAACAAATGGTTTTTCGTCCTTTAATTAACATTACCCTGTCTCATCCGTCAGATTCCGCCTTAAATATTATTTTCTAGAATGGCAAAGCCACAAAATAATCTTCCAGAACATCATAAATTCTTGAGTCTGGTTCTCTCTTGGCCGGCGTCAGGTACTCTGGAGTTCATTTACAAATATCGATCATATTGAATCGTTTTTTATCTGATTTAATGGTACCAAACCTCTCATATTTCGGGCACCAACGAACGACAAGGAGGTAGATATATGTATTAGAAAGTGAGGTTTTTATTTACAAAATAAAAAAAAAACATGTCTTACACGAGTGAAAGTATGAGGAAAAAATATGAAATCGAAAATGCAACTGGAATCTTTTTATAAGAGGTCCAGATCGTCTCTTACAAGGCTTGGTATGTGTTTGAGAATTGGTTTTAGTAGTATGTCTATAAAGTTGCTTAGTCTGTGTGTTTCACATTGTTGGCCCGCTACAATTGGTCTTCATTTAAGGTCAGTGGATTATTGTGTGTTCACGCATGTTTACGTGGATTTTTTACAGGCATCGTAATTATTTTACACTTGTGGATCTTCGGAAGTCCGTAAAGGTTGCTGGTTTCGTATTAAGATGTTCAGAAATGGGCAAAATGTGTTAAATAATCGCGTTCTTTTTAGTTAAGTCTTCCTGGCATCGACAATTGAATGTGTTTAATCTGGTCATTGTTTTTGATTGCTGGTAGTTTTTTACTATTTCATAGTAGTTAGTCTCTTATATATATATAATAATATAAAGGATCGACCGGCTCTCGTCAAAACGGACCGAGGAAACAATGTTTTCCTCGTTCATTCCATTTGCTAATACAATCTATCGGTCGCAACTCCAGATAGAAGGAGCAACGTGAAATAAAGTGCCTTGCTCAAGGACATAATGCATCGCCCGGTCCAGGAATCGAACTCACAACCTCAAGATCGTGAATCCAATTCTCTAACCACTCAGCCACACGCCTTCACTGTATATATATATAGTGGTCATTTCGTATGGTCAACCTCGATGTAAAATTATGGAGAGTAATCGACGTAATGCAACTCACCCATCTTCGTTTGTGTTGTTGGTGGTGCGTGTACGGAGTTAATTATTATAAAGAATGCTCCAGGAAATGTCGAGCGCTTTCAGATGTAATAATGAACAGAGGCCCTGGCTCCAGTGTTCAGCTATCGCCTGAATGGGACTAACTACACACCATTCGAATTTTGGCTGCATTAAGCTATGTCTACAGCCCACCCGGACCATGCATCGCTGCTCCCCTGTCGGGAATACTCAGACTCCGTCAGACATCATAGATTCTTTAAAAAATCAACATATTCTACTATACCCTGTATTGTATTGATTGAATTCTCTATCATATATTTCAGGGCTTTTGAGATTCACATCGAAAATTTAGACTCTAACATACACTAGGTATCATCTGATACCACTCCAACTCTTCCATCTTCTACATCTATATGTATAACATTGTTTTCTCCAACCGTGATATCTATTGTCCATTAACTGCACCTTGATCTGTATTTTATATCTTCTGTATTGATTTCTTCGATATGTTGTTTTATACTTCCATTTTACTCCCTCAATTACCACCCTAGGTATGACTGCATTTTATTTATGCATTTTACTTATGTTTTTATGTATTTGCTTTAATCTCCTTATATACTTATCCTTGTACTCATTAGCACACGACCCTAGAATATTACTCTCTGTACCCTTTATGTCTGTTTATCTGTATTCACTCCCCCTACCCACTCAAGAATCACACTACATATAACCCGGACTAACTGGGAACTAAATATAGTCAGTTTACACATTTCATCAGATTTTGCCACTTTTCAACTTCACATCCTGGGTATGAATAATTAATAATCATTTGGTACACACGATGATCCGAGGTATGTGGCGGCTTTCCCGAGTGCACGCCATGCGCTCGGGTCCATCAGCCTTCCTAGAGTGCTTGGAAAAATTAAATTTCCCCTTCTTTCGGTAAGCGAAAATACTCGGAACGGCTGTTTCGCCCTGGGGCCCAGTCAGTCAGACTTGTAATCCGGCGTGCAACCACATATTGACCGCTAAACAGTACCTTTAAATTCTAGACTTAATCATAACTTTTAACTTTATCATGCCTCCTTCTAATAGCACTCAACTAAATCCCCCACTAGTGTGAATAACTAGTTATCATTTGGTATATACGATGGCGGACTACCCGCTAGCACACCCGACGATTAAGACAGTTAACGTTCCTGGTGTGCTCGGAAAAATATATTTCCCTTTCTTTCGCTAGAAAATAACTCGGAACGGTTGACACGCAGTTGGGCTCCGGGCTGGTCGGGGGTCAAAAACGTCGCTGGTTAATGATCGCTAAGCATGGGCTTAATCTTTACTCTATATTCTACCCTTTAACTGTATCGTGACTATATATAATACATTTAAACTTTTTCATAAAAGCTTCCTTCTGTAAATTCTTTAACTAAATCTCCCAACTTTAAACCTAAATCTTACTTTTCTAATTTCATCTTAAATGGCATCTTTTAACTCTAAACAAATTTAACGTTTCTAATTGGTAATCGTAATTTCTGACCATACACTATACTGTGCAGACGCCCTATATATAGCTTTGTTAAAGATATATGTTTTATGAAAAAATATTTTTCGCGGCACTTTCTAGCATTCCTGACCAACTTGAATGTAACCTGATCTCACCGATCGCCTCTGTCTTTGACGGGGTGGTAGTAGTACACTATAAGCCTACGCACCTTCACCAGAAGGACATAATAAGACTTAATAATCATCACTTGAGGGCGGCTGACCGGGCTAGAAGCTGCTAAATGTTCGGCCGCCTACATGTCTTTGTTTTTCAGCCCCATGGATTTTGTCTATTATATTCCTTTGTTATATTTCGAATAACTGATGATGTCACCGGATTCATACTGAACCCAGTCACTGGAATGAGCATAGTATAATAAAGCTTTTAAGGAATTACACCAGTCCAGCCTCCTGTTATTTTATAATTATAATATATATATATATAAAATATATATATATATATATATATATATATATATATATATATATATATATATATATATATATATATATATATCTGGCGTCCCCCTTTATTTACGTGTCCCAACGACTTTTTTTAGCCGTTGTTCGCACCAACCCGAGACATATGGCCCTTAAAGCGATGAAATGCCCAGGACGGTTGGAGGGTCACTGATGAAGGACTCACTTTTTCATATGTATCCCATTTGCAACGCCGCAGCTCCATTATTATCATATTTACATATATATTTTTTCCATGCTGCCATTCGTGTTTCGTTTGTATCTTTACCCTTTCTAGCAGTCTCTCTCTCTGTTAGCCTCCTCCTCAACTTTCACTCACTCATTCTCTGTCACTACCTCTCCACCTCCTCTTTCCTCCTCCTCCTTCAAGTTTGACCTGTGTGTAATTCTTTTCTCGCGCGGTCTTGACCAAGCTGGTATGGAATTTTTTTTCTCTCTCTCTTTCGTCTGCGACTTCACAAAACTTACGTTTACTGAATTCGTAGAACAGACCCCTTTATCTTCTTCTTCTTCTTCTTCTTCTTCTTCTTCTTCTTCTTCTTCTTCTTCTTCTTCTTCCTCTTCTCTCCTTTTTCTCTCTCTCTTCCCCCCCCCCGTCAAACTTGGGCGAAATTATATTCATAGAGATCTGGGACTTGTCTATTTCTACTCACTTTCCGTTGCTAAAACTTTTTTGTTGTAACTCTGGCGTCCCCCTTTATTTACGTGTCCCAAAGACTTTTTTTAGCCGTTGTTCGCACCAACCCGAGGCATATGGCCCTTAAAGCGATGAAATGCCCAGGACGGTTGGAGGGTCACTGATGAAGGACTCACTTTTTCATATGTATCCCATTTGCAACGCCGCAGCTCCATTATTATCATATTTACATATATATATATATATATATATATATATATATATATATATATATATATATATATATATATACAAACAAATATATATAAGTATGGTCCTATTGCTCATCCAATCTGGTGCAATGCGCTAGCTCAGTTCTCGCGATACTAAGAGTTTTGGGTTCAATTCCTCTCGTTCTAATGCCAATATGCCTCTGTACATTGCTCTTATAGTTCCTGTTATTAGGCTATATCTTGAAAACAAAACGTCGAAACCTACTACTTCAATTCAAGTTATAACCCGCCCCCCTCCCCCCACACACCCACCCACACACACCCACACACACACAAACACACACACAGACACACACATATATATATATATATTTATTAACATAACAGATTCAAGTTTAAGCAATGAATCGCTGATTTC
>OZ024742.1:26207436-26224936 GCA_964016885.1 Eledone cirrhosa
TCATTTCTGTTTGTTTTTACACCATTTTTTCTATCATTTTTCAATCTCATTCTATTTTGCTGTTATTATTATTATTATTATTATTATTATTATTATTATTATTATTATTATTATTATTATTATCGCTGTTGTTATTAGTAATATTATGTTACTATTAGCATTGTTGAATTTGTTGTTTTTATTTCATGGCAAATAGATTTTAATTTGAAGTGAATGCTAGAAATTGTGATTAATAATTATGAGTTGGATGCATTAGAAAATGGGGAAAAATATTTAAGAATACATTAGTATGTACCAAACATTTACTGACAAGGATCGCATTTAATTTCACGAGAAATGATAATAATGAGGATAAGGGTGCCCTTAATATTTATGTTGTGAGTGACTGGGGAAAGTAGATAGCGAAAGTGTGTCAAACCGTATGAAAATGTCCATTCTGTTGATATCTAGCCAATATTTCCAGCTTTTTTAACATCTACCCTCCCGAAACTTGTGAACAAAACGATAACATATGTTCCCTATTACCCAGCCTACCTCTCTCCGACGATGGAAAAGTCTTCGAAACGTTGGTTATTTTCGCGCCAACACGTAATCAACTCACTAACTCTTGTATGAATTCTGCTGTTTAGAGACACAGCTCAAGGAACAGTTTCCACGGCTTCAGGAATATACTCTAACATATGAAACAGTGTTTGTTGTTAATCTGTTAATTCTAGTTTAATCACCTTATATAGATTCTGAATTTGCAACAGATTTAGGCTGTGTTAGGATGGCTACCATGGCCTTTTGATATCTCAGCTGTTGTCTATATATCCTTGATAAAAAATACTATATTAATCCGTTCCTATTTTGTAATTGTTGGTCCACTCAATATAGAGAAACTGTATGTAGTGACTCAATCCATATAGAAGCTCTCATTAGACCTGATATTAGGATTTGAATTCCTTATGATGTGTCAATCTATGAGACATAGATAGATTAATTCATACTGACATTGAAATGTCCTAGTATATTGAAGCTACTATATGAAATATTTGTGATATCAGAGGTTTATGATATCTAATAGTACCTATTACATCAGTGGTTTGTATTATTTATTGTGACGGCACGTGACATAGAGGAAAATGAGATTGACTTACGATCATAATGTCATGGGTTCGATTCCTGGACTGAGTTGTGTGCTGTATTTTTGGACAAAACCTTTCATTTCACGATGTTCTGTATATTCAGCTAAAAAAAAGTAACAGCGAAATCTGTGGGTTTAACACTGCAAGGAATTGTCCTCAGGGAACGAATCTTAAACTCTCAGTCGCTTCACGCTAGGGAACCCGATGTAAGCACTGGTCCGATGAAACTACAGGATTGAGATAGACTTTAGTAATTAATATCTATTGTTAACATAGCAACTGATTTATTATATTCAATAGTTGTGATGTTTGATAGGTTTTTATGTCACTGGCTCTGACAACAAGCGTTTGTAGCATTAAATAATTGCCATACTAAGAGGGATATGATATCAATAGATGTATAATGAATACAGGAGAGAGTAACAACTTATTGCGTTCCTATCTGCTAAAAATACAATATCACAATAATTGTTTCTACGTTTTGGCACTAGGCCAGCAATTACCCAGTGCATTACTCGTACTTTATTTTATCGACCCCGTAAGCATGAAAGACAAAGTTAACCTCGGCGGGATATGAAGTCTCCATGTACATTTGTATCAGTACAAGGTAAACAAGGTAAGTGTTTACTAATAATTTAAAAAAATATATACATATGGCCGACTCAACACACGCGTGTGTTTTTTTCTCCCCAAAGTTTTTTCTCATTTTCCCCGTTTCTTTCTCTCATCACTCATTACATTCTATTTATCTTCTATCTTTAATTCTATCTTCCGATGAAAGAGTAGAGTCCGAAATGTTAAGACTCTCTTCCTGCGATTTAAAACGTTAAGCTATTATATTTCTTCCATGTAGTATGCCGTTTGTTTTGTTATTTTTGTTATTTCTGTTTACCCTTTACACATATCGTGTCTTAACATTCCGATAATGTGAATGTAGAATTAAAGGACGCTAAAAGCAAGCTGTGTTGATAAGAGAGTGGAGTGAATCACATGGAAAGTTGTGTATCAAATTCAGAAACTAAAATTGATATACTATATTGCTAAAGACTATATTTCTATAGAGACCATCCACACACACATACATATGTGAGTATGTATGTATGTGTATATATATATATATATATATATACGTATCTCTCTCTATATATATATACAAACAGACACACACACATATATATATATATATATATATATATATATATATATATATATATATAAACACACACACACACACATATATATATATATATATATATATATATGTGTGTGTGTGTGTGTGTGTGTGTGTATGTGTGTGTTATAGATTTTTATAAATCTATGTATGTGGGTGTAATTGATAATGTATTTGTATGTTTATAATCAGGTTGTGAATTAAAACCTCTAGCCGAGTTGATCTTCGTTACCTGAATCTATTTACTGGTGTGTGTATTTTCACTGATAAAACAAATCTTATCACTGAAATTAATCTTGTCTACTTAGTCATCCTTTAATGGATAATGAAACATCACATTTCTAAATTATTTCATACACCGATATCTACATCTGGTCATATAGCTAGTCTAGAACCAGCCGAAAAATATTGCCACAGTTAATGCCTTTTTTGACGTTCAAATCCCTTTGGATACGATTTAAATAGTTAACCTATTAGATACCATATGTTAAATACCAGTCGTCCTGCTGGGCTCAATTTATACAACTATTTTTTTTCTTCTTCTTAACTCCGTGTGTTTCGTGGGGATGAAGTCCTCAAACACCATTTCCAGCGGATCCTTTCAAGAAGCAACCGTCTCCAATTGAGACCATGTTACTCGAGGTCTACCACTCGTTCTCTTGCCGGCTGGTTTTCTCTGTAAAACCTGTCCAGTGATTCATTGCTGAGACATTCTAACCACATGCCCATAATAACGGAGCTGTGATCTCTCATTTCGGAGAAGTAGCGGGTCTACCTACTCTATTAATTAACGTTATTCCAAAGACCCTTCGAAGGAACGCTATATCTGCCGATTGTATTCGCGACCGTATTCATTCGATAATCGTTATTGTGGTATTTCACAGTAAATATGATAACCACTGGATCTCCTATTGTCTGTAGGATCTCACCAACGACCGCAAACGGAGCGTATAATCACGAATGTATGTGAACTGCTTAACTAGGCTATCTATTGTAATAGAGTTATTATTGTTTCGAGATCTGTCTGCTCACGGCACCTTCTCACTGTTCGTAAGTACTTTATTTATAGACCATGTAAGAATGAAAGGTAAAGTTAACCTCGGCGGGATATGAACTTTGGACAAAAAACTCAGAAGAAATACACTTAGCCTATTTATTCGACACTGTACCGATATTGACATTCCAACGCCCTCAAATAGAAATTAGATTATGAAAAAAGTGGGAAGGAAAAAGTGAAAGGGCACATTCTAAATTTCTATATGGGTGACATATATCTGCTATGGCACCTGGAGAGCATGGTGAAAGGGAGGGGTCAAATTCTAACGTGGGGCTGGGCGATATATTTCAGCTCTACCACGAGGAATAAATGATGAAATGGAGGGGGGAATTTCTACATCTCTAGCTGGGCGATGTTCTTCAGCTCTCCCACACAGACTAAATGGTGAAAGAGAGAAAGAGAGGACGGAAATTAAACATCTTTGTCTGGGCAATATATTTCAACTCCTCTACAAGGAATAAATGGGGAAATGGATCGGGGAAAACTCTACAGTTTTGGCTGAGCGATATATTTCAGCTTCTCCGAATGGACTAAATGGTGAAAGTATTGCCGTGGAGAACAACCAATGACAGCCATTCGAGCCCACGGATTTCCTTCTTGAGACAGGACGTACTACTCCCGATTTTGCGGAGGTAAATGACAGCCGTGTGACAGATGATACCAGATGTCACGACGACATTTGACAAAGTGCCTGTGTTTGTAGCCGACAACAACATTTAGTTAGGTAAAATTGTTGTAGAGAGCAGTAAGTAGCTAAGTAAATAGAGTGAATTGTATTGTACCGAGGTGAGCGTCATTACCGCAATTGTGTCTCACCAATTTCTCACAGATTTCAAAACAACGGATATTTCCACAGGCTGTTCAGTAGTGTAACTATTTAGCTATCAGCGGCCGAATGTCTGATTGAGATGTTGTAAACAAATAGAACGTTCAGAGTGATGATGATGATGATAATGATAATGATGATGATGATGATGATGATGATGATGATGATGATGATGATGATGATGATGACGGCGACCATGATAATGATGATGGTCTTGAAGGTGACGGTGACGGTGATATCGATGTTGATGGGGGGGGGGGCATTAGGATATGTGAATAAAGGGGACAAGAAGAAGAAATAGGATACGAATTCTGATGAAGATGATGACGGTTATGGTGATAATGAAAACGATGGCGCTTTTCATCGCGTTTTATGGCGACGAAGATGATAATGTTCATGATGGTGATTCAGATAATGATTAGTAAAATTGTAATTATTGCTCGTGTAAATGATGATAGGTGAACGTGTCAAAAGAATACTGTTTATGGTAGCAAGGGTGTCATAGTCAGACGGTGTAGTTAAAATATTAATAATTTGGGGTACATCCAAAGTGACCCAGCATCCTTCCAATCGTTCCACCACCTTTCCGATGACAAGCTAATAAATTGAAGCTGTCACTTGTAAATGTCCAGTGAATTGAAAACTCAATGATATCAAATGTAGCTAGAAATTATGGTTAATTTGTTAAGTAAATTGCAACAGACACTAAAATCACAATAAATCTATTAACATCTCATAGAAAATCTTCAAGCAATTATAATGATTAAAATTTCTTGGCCAGCAATATTCAGCTGAGTAGTGAAGTGGGAAATAAGATCGTGATATGTGAGGTCTTTTGTGACTTGTGTTCGATTCTACTTTAACAATTTTTCTCCTTGTGTTTGTTGTTAATACTATTGTTTCATCTTAGGTTATTATTCATTACGTAGACCTATGTTAAAAGTGTTTTCCTGTTGCGGACACACTATATTGTATTTTTTTTCTTTACAATGTGAAGTGTATCGAGAAATACATCATCTAAAAAATATTTTTGTGCTAGAATGACGTTTATTTGAGGGCAGTACAACTACTCTTTTTAGCATCACAAAGAGCTCAGTGAAATTGTGAAGAGGAAACTAATTGGAAGAAGCTTGATTATAGCAATTAATGCAAGATCTCTTTCAGTGATAAGGAATGGAGCTAGTCTTATAGACTGGATCAAATTGGAGCTCCAAATAATGGATAGGAAAACCAGACATTTGTTGACCATGCGTAGTGTCCATCACCCAAGAGCAGACGAGAACCGGCTGTACATGAAGTATAGAGATGGAGGTCCAGGATGTATTTGTGACGGAGACTGTGTGAGCATGGAAAAGAAAAGCCTCAATGATATAGTATGAAACAATAAAAGCCAGTGTGAATATTTGGTAGGGTGTGCTTCGTCCGAGCCGGTAACCACACTGTTCGTTAGATAGCTTGGACTCGACAATGTTATTGATGCAACAAGGAGGTTAAAGGTGCCATCCGATACAAATGTGTTGTACAAAGCTTGGCCTGGAAATAAGTCTTACCTTTTTGCAATCGTGCTGCAAATGTTGTAGCTGAGACATTAAAGGTAGCCAAAGTTAATAGAAGGGAGAACTTAAGGGTTAAGCTGGAATACGACTTTAGACCAATTTATGAATTATTTTGGTAAACTATCCACCAATTTCGTAATATGAAGTCCCTTCTACACCTGATAACAGGAACTCGTCTCAGGTTCCTCTCCCTGAAGAGAGGGGTGTCCTCGTGAATTGACGAGAATACTTTACTGGTTTCCTAAATCCGGTCAAAACAATATCTTCTGATGTACTTCATCTACATCAGAAGATATTGTTTTGACCGGATGCCAAAACATATCTTCTGGAGGTTCCAGTCACCATAGCAATTAAATCATTCAAATAAGGCAAGGCATCAGTTGAGGATGACATTTGGACCACGATATTAAACGCCTTGAATAGAGGAGTTATGCTGTGGCTGCCTCGTGTGTGCCGGGTGGCCTGGATCTATGGAAAGATATCAAATTAATGCAATCAATCCTAATTTTCAGGAAGCGAGACGAGAGAGGAACTATTCTAATGATAGAGGGATCTCCTTGTTAACCCACGCCGATATTTTCTTTGCTGAGTAATTGTCAAAGAATTAGCCGGAAATGAAGGCCAATATATTAATTAAAAATAGAAAGGTCTATATAAGGCAAAGTTGAACAAATCTAGCTAGAACAAAACATTATTTGGGGCTTAAAACATCAAATGTATTTAAATGAATATTCAAATGAATATTCATATAATCGTGAAACTCATATCATTTCATTATTGTCGCTTAAGCTGAAATGCCGCCGAAGTTAACTTTCCTTTTCATCCTTAG
This sequence comes from Eledone cirrhosa, assembly GCA_964016885.1. Classification (NCBI taxonomy): domain Eukaryota; kingdom Metazoa; phylum Mollusca; class Cephalopoda; order Octopoda; family Eledonidae; genus Eledone; species Eledone cirrhosa. Next base: position 26,214,003 of record OZ024742.1, read on the forward strand.
GGAGTCGATAAAACAAAGTACCAGTAACACACTGTGGTCGATTTAATGGACTTTCCCTACACCCTAAATTATTGGCCTTGTATCTAAATCAGAAACCATTATTTTTAATGTGGCTAGAAGAAGGGATTTGATTGGCAGAATCGGTAGAGCGTACGGTGGAATGTTTGTTTTCCCGCTTAACGTTCTCTATTCAAATCAGATTCGGTTTAACTTGACCTTCCATTGTTGGTATGTCAGTAAAATACAGTACTAGTTAAATACTCGGGTAAATATAATCTAAAGTCCCCTTCACTTCAATTGCTGGCTTTTTACTGATGTTATAAAGAATCATTGTTGCTAGAGCGTGGCACGATCGGTAGAGCGTCGGACAAAATATCTTGCGGTATTTAGTTATGGTTTTCTACGAGCTGAGATGACATCTCACCTTTTATATTTCTGGGATCGATAACATAAAGTGCCAGTGACCAAGAGGTGTAAAGTAATCGATATTCTCCTTCCTCAATTTTTCACCATGTATCTACATTAGGAATAATCATTATTAATGTAGATTCGCAGTATCGGTAGAGGGTCTGACACCATGGTTTGCAGCAAAGAGTTACGGTCCTTGCCATTCTGAGTTCAAATGCCACCGAGGTTAATTTTGCTTTTCATCCTTACGGGGTCGATAAAATAAAGTACCAGTAATGCACTGGGCAATTGCTGGCCATGTTCCAAAAGTAGAAAGAATTATTAATGTAGATTCAGTGGATAGAAGACTGGCAGTATCTGTAGAGCGTCACTTTATGGCATTGGGTACCGGCACTCGACTTGCTGAGTTCAAATCCCGCTGAGGTTAGCTTTGCCTTTCATAGATATGATACAGTACCGCATTGGTGTATATTTAATCGACTTTCTCCTTCCCCAAAATTATTGACCTCCTGATAATGTTGGTTTCTTATATAGGCACAAGGCCAGTAATTTTGGGGGAGGGTAAAGTTGCTTAAATCGACCCAGTGCGTGACTGGTACTTTATTTTATCGACGCCATAAGGATGAAAAGCAAAGTTAACCTCGGCGGGATTTGAACTCAGATCATAAAGAGCTGCAAAGCATGGCGTCATACCCTCTAACGATACTGCCAATCCACCACCCTTGACCTCCTGCTAATTATTGTTAATTGAGATTATGCAAGATATAGACGTAGAGTGAGTAGCATCAACTACCAGATATTTTAGTTCATGTTAATTATTAGATTGTCTAACAAGATCTAACAAGATCTAAATTTTATCCTAAGACATTTCCTTTTTATCACAGGGAGATGACGTCTTATATAACATTTTCAATAGATAGAAAGTGTCTTTGTTTCTTAATACTATTTTGAAATGGATTTCCTGAAGTATGTAGCACAATTATTGTCATTTTTACAAATGTACGTTTGCTATATGCTTACAACTCTTAATATTTCTACGTTGGGCATTTAATATAATTTCTGTTTACGAGAAAAGAATGACGTAACGGAAGATGTTGTGTCAGTGACGTTTTAGAAATGAAATTAAGATTGATAATCTAATAAATATAAACTCTAAAATAAACAGGCAAATACTGTGTTCATATATAATATAACATATTGTTAATTTACAATAAATTATGTAGTTTAAAATCTCAGATTGCGGCTATTGGGCCGGAGTAGCCTACACGCAAAAATGATCACCGCGTGTTGCAATGACTCTTTAAGTATATTCCACTCGTCATATTAGGCGCTGAGCTGGCCAGCCGCAGGTGTGAGCCTCCCGAGCTTGAATGGCTTTTCCAGCGCGTCTCCCTTGTCGTACTCCGGGGAAACACCTTCTCCATTCTGTCCGCCGGGGCTGTGGGGATGCTACAGATATGATTGACTGACTTGTTATTTTATCAGTCAGATACTCACTCATCAACAACTGTGGTAGCAGCACTGAGGTTTGTTTTTAAAGAAGTGAATACAAAAAAGACAAGCAACAAATTTAATTTACTAAAATTAGTTTAAACATAAAAACATTTGAAGAATATTAAAACTCTTCATTTACGCGTCATACTCCAGTCAATACTTTCTAGACTCAGTTAACCTTTGACCATGAGATGTCATATGTCTGGATCTCTGCACATCGGGGTGGTAGATCGGCCAAACGTCGGTTGGATAATTTAAGGTGACAATATTTCATCGGGTATTTTGTGCTGACCATTGGCCATTTATTAACATATAGCTGTATAGGCAAGACAACGCCACCGAAATTAGAATTATAGCTAATATATCACTGAAGATAATTTGTATATATATCCCAATCAATGTCAGGCCAGACATCTGCCTGCTTCTAGTACCTTGTACAACCTAATTCATGCGTAAGTGGTTGGCGACTAAGCCGGCTCCTTCCATCTCTGGTTTGGTGAGGACGATAGGTGAACCTCAGCAGCACAAATAAACAAGAACTGTCAAAAGGTCGGATGATATCCTCAGAGTCAACGTCCATCCACGCCAACTATGGATTAAATAGCCACACGAATCAGCAATTGGCCAAGCGTGCTGAGTACGGCTACACTCCTGACATGACCAACATCAAACAGAAAGCGGCTGAGGTCAACCAGGGAGTCGTTCCTCCAATAAGTGTGAGAAGGCTCTAGATTGGATTGGATAGGTCTCAAATTTGGTTCTCCGATATGTAGGTTCTTCGTTTTTTTTTTAATTCACGTTAAGAAAAAAACTATAAATAGCACATTCTTATCGTTTCTCTACTTTGTGTTCAGAAAAAAAACTGTATGGACCTTGAAAAGAACGTGTGCCTAATATAATTGATTGATTGGTATACTATTCCGATTAATCTCGGAGCGATTGAGGGATCTGATATGAAATTCTGGAGAAGTGAATAAACTGGAATATAATGTATTTACTGAACCGGTTGTTGATTTATACTCTGAAGTTGTTTTTTTTGTTCATCATCGTCATCGTCGTCGTTTATCATACATTTTCTCTGCTTGTTTTATCTCTGAACTCGGTTCTTTCAACTATTGTTTACTTGTTTTCTGCAAACTCCAAGAAGGTGAATCAACACGCTCCTCACTCTCTCTCTCTCTCTCTCTCTCTCTCTCTCTCTCTATATATATATATATATATATATATATATATATTTCTCTATATATATCTATCTATCTATATATCTATCTATCTCTGGGATGGAGACACGCGTTTAACTTGCTGAGTAAGTTCTGTTTAAATTTCTATAGAAATTCTTGTCTGATAACTTTAATTTTTGTACCATTTTGTAGAGGGATTGCCAGGTCAAACTTTGATCTGGTCAGTCTCTCAAAATATTCTACGCCTTTAGGCAAAATAGTTAAACAAAAAAATAAAAGTTTTTTCTTGTTGAAAAGTCAATATTTTTTTAAATGGCCGAAGCTTCTTCACCAAAATTCGAAGGAGGAAAGGGGAAGATGAACTTACAGCTTCCCCCTGCCACTGTCACAGTAGCAGAGGTCAAGAAGAAAGGTCAGCTAGAGGAAGAATTCTCTCCACCTGTTAACCGACAACTTGACGTTGCCATGGCAACAACCCAAAGAACCAGCAGCAACAGCAACAACAACAACAATGCGACGGACGAAAACAACACCAATAACAATAACAATAACAACAACAACAAGACCAATAACGGTGACAACAACAACAATGATAACAACAACACCACCAACGACAACAACAACACAAACAAACAAAATTTCTCCTTCGCCGAGACGACAAGGAAAACCCTCGACTATCTGCCAGTAGATATAACAAAAGCGAAGGAGCTACTGGCGGATGCGAAAAAATATATAGTGTACGGGGAAAATGGTTCATTCACAATCCATTCCCCCCCGGAACTAAAAAGCCAGAGACTCCTAAACACGGTCATGTTTAGGACAATCTCGAACAAAAGTAAAAAACCAGCTCAACCATCACAGAGCGAGATAGAGCTGGTTTTAAAAGACGTCATGAAGGACATCACCTTCATTCAGAAGGATAGACTCTACGGGAGTCTATCCATTCTCATGAAGGACAGGGACACAGCAGTGAAACTGTCCATCAAACCAATCACATCCACCGCATACACCTTCTACCCTACGTACATGGGTAGAAGAACACAAAAAATAAAAATCCACACCATCCTGCCGATTATGGACATATGGTGGGTTTTGACAGGTTTTCTGGACCTGGAGGATGACATGCTGGTGTCCATGGGAAAGGCATCGGGTGACGCGTTCAGTGGAACGAGCCTCGAACTTGTAGTTCAAATGAGGCCCGAAAGGATCGCCCAGATCCCTGAACGCGTCATACTGGATGATCTAACCTTCATCAACATTACCGTTGAGAGTAGACGGCCCTCGTGTTACCTCTGCGGAACCAGAGGTCACCTGAGGGCTGTCTGTCCCCAACTTAATAAGAAAACCCCAATCCTGCCTACACCACCAACAACTGCACAACCAACACAATCACCACAACTACCACTACAAAAACAATCACCACAGCTCAAACCAAAACAAAACAATGTCCAACCCATCCCCTCCACTCAAAAAACAAAAACAATTTCCAAAACACCCGTACCGCAAACACAACCCGAAAATATACCCCTCCTCTCCAACGCGGAAGATGACCCTAGTTCGTCGTCAGACGAGGAGGAGCACTTCCACACAATCAAAAGAAAAAAAAGAAAACACACCTCAGACACACAAATGAAAAAAAACCCTCCCCAAAACATAACACTGACACCAACACAAAAGAGCTCACAACAACAGCAAACAAAAAACACCACACAAAAACAAAAACATGCATACACATACATAAATACAAGAAACAAAAAACTGTTAAACATTGTGTACAACAACAATCTAATAAAAACACAAGGGCCTAACTTCACCCAGGCAGGGGATTTCCCCCACCTCAAAATGATTAAGGCCCCACAGGACACCTATAAAACTTTAAAAAACAATTCTAAAGAGGACGTGGGTCCCCCCTGCGTCGGGCCCATTAACCGCGTCCTCCTAAAAAACTATCCCACCCCCTCCCCAAACACCCACACAACTCCAAGCTCCCCAACCACACAACACACTGATGCCCCCACACTTCCACAAACCACCACCCCACCCAACAACCCATCCCCCACCCTAATGGAAATTGTCCAGCCCGATACCCGGGACGCAGAGAGGTAAGTGCCTTTTCTCTTCACCACCAACATGGCTATGCTAAGAGTAGGCTGTTTAAATGCGCGTGGCCTGGGCTCAACTTGGAAGCAAGCAATGCTTCTAAATGACCTCAGGTCACAACGTATAGATGTGATGGTTATTTGCGAGGCGCGGATCAGCAACGTGCGACAGCTGGCCCCCACCTTTGATGACTTTGAGATGCACGCATCTCTCTGTCAGCCCGGAGGTGGGGGTGGAGTTGTCGTTCTGCTACAAAAACATCTGGGTTTCGCAACACAGATGGTACATTTGGACCCGGAGGGTCGACTAGTGGTTCTGGACCTTGGCAGTGGTAAAGGCGGAGCGTTTAGGTTGGTAGCCGCCTACGGCCCTTTCGGGTCAATGCGGCCGGACTTCTTCCATCGTCTGGAGACTTTTCTAGGGACGTCCCGCTCCTTGCTATTAGTGGGGGACTGGAATGGTATCCTAGATGCACGCTGGGACTACGTAGGGGCCTGCCCCGATAGAGAGGGGTGTAATAGCCTCAAAGGGTTAATCGGTCGATTTGACCTGGCCGATAGATATCGACTAGATTTTCCGACTGCGCCAACCTGGACTTGGGCAAATCGTAGCGGATCATCTAGGTCGTACCTAGATAGGTTCTTAGTTAGAATTAAGGATAAGGACATTTTAAGTTGTCCAAAAATGCGCATGGTTGGCTATTCAGACCACAAATTAGTGACCTGCATGGTCAACCTTGACAGAACTCATAGACAGGGCCCCGGTTACTGGAAGCTCAACTTGTCCTTGCCGGCAAGTAGAGCCTACAGGAATCGGATTAGTACGTTAGTTAAGGAACGGTTGACTGGAGCGATCGTCAACAGCAGGTGGTGGGTATCTCTAAAGAGAGAGATTAGAGTAGTCTCGATAGAATTTAGTAAGGTTCTAGCTGCGGATAGGAATAGGAAGGAAAGGGAGCTAATAGATAGAGTAGAAGAGGCAATTAGATGCGGCGACGTGGCCAGAGTGCTAGCGTCGAGAACGGCTTTGAGCCAGTTTTTCGACGCGAAGCACGAAGGCTGCGTTGTCCGAAGTAAAATACGTGCTCTAGGGAACGAGGGGACCAAAGCTGTTAGCTGGGCCCGCGTGACAGAGGCCAACAGTGGAACTAAATCCACCATCCGGTCTTTGCGAGACCTGGATGGACGGGCGATTCTTGAGCTTAAGCAGATGTGTGAGGCCTTTCAAAGGCACTTTGCCCGACTGTTCGGGAGGGGCGGGGAGCCGGTTGGGAACGTGGACTTCGGTCCATACCTCGACGGCCTGCCGCGCCTCTCGGACAGGGAGGCGAAGTCCTGCGAGGAGCCGATTTCGGCCGCTGAGATAGAGGACGTGCTGAGCCAATGCGGCAAACGCAAATCCCCGGGTCTCGATGGTCTTCCTTACGAATTATATCTAGCTATGCCGGACTTGTTCCCCGATCTCCTCGAGGCGGTCTACTGCAACTAGCAACAGAACGGGAGAATTCCCTGTACTGTGACCAAGGGCGTAGTCACGCTAGTAAGGAAGGACGAGAACAAGGGGGACGAAATAAGTAACTTCAGGCCCATAACACTGCTAAATACAGAGTTACAGATTTTGGCCAAGGTGCTAGCAAAGAGGTTGGCGCTTGTCGTGGGCAACATGGTGGGAGATGCGCAGACATGCGCTATCCCGTCCAGGTCCATCCATGACAACCTTCACCTCATGCGATACATCATAGAGAGGGTTGGGAACGAACCCGGCTTTGGTGGGGCTCTGATCAACTTGGTCCAATCTAAGGCGTTCGATAGGGTCGACCATGGTTACCTGGATGCGGTGCTAGCGGCGGCAGGCTTCGGACCCGTTTTCAGGGGCTGGATCACTGCTATGCACAGCAGCCGCATCTGCTCTAGGGTCAAGGTGAACGGCTACCTCTCGGAGCCGTTCAAAATCGCGCGGTCCATCCGACAAGGGTGCCCTCTCTCCTCCCTTCTGTATGTGTTGACTCTCGAGCCACTACTGCGGAAGTTGGAGTTGTTACAGGGCATCCCATTGGAACCGGGATTGCGGAAAGCGGTGTCGGCCTACGCCGATGACGTGACAGTAATGGTGTCGACGGCCTCCGAAATCGAGGCGGTCGGCACCTTACTGGAGGAGTACGAAAAGTTCACAGGGGCTAAGCTGAACCGGGACAAGTCGATCGGTTTGCAACTCGGCACGTGCAGGGGCAGACCAATGCCCTCCGATGGCGTCGTCGGACGCTGGACGGAGGGCCCGGTGAAGTTGCTCGGGGTCTGGTTCGGACCGGACCTCCAGGTGGAGAAAAACTGGGCGGAGGTTACGAACAGGGTGTTTGCACTGACCCAGAAGTGGGCCAGTTGCAAACTATCCCTGAAAGGTCGGGCGGAGGTGGCGAACACCTACATAGCGTCCGTCATCTACTACCGCCTGACCGTAGTGCCCTGCCCAAGGGAAACCCTCACCAAGATGGAGCGCGCGTTCTTCCAATTCCTTTGGAAGAGGCGGGCTCCTAAGGTGAGGAGATCCATCTGCTGTCAACACCCTTCGAAAGGAGGGCTGGGGATGCCGTGGCTAATGATGCGTAAACACGCATTAAGGCTACGGCACCTCTACGTATTCCTCACCGGACAACCGGTGTGGGCCTCGTTTGTGAGACGAACCTTTCCCAGACTCGTCTCACTCACCGAGCTGCAATCCTGGGTCAAGCAAAGACCGAGAAAACTGGGCGCCTGGCACACTGAGTGTGCCCAGGCGCTCACCGCCCTCTGGCAGGCGGATCCGGTTATCAGTGGAGACTCCACCGCAACATTCTATAGAGGGCTGGTACGCAGCAGGTGCGACGACGCCCTTGGAGAAGCCCTAGACATGGAGGAGGACGAACTGGCCAGCCTGTTCGGTAGGACATTCAGCCCGGGACCTATGGACAACTTCCAGAAGTCCCTGGCCTGGCAGTGCTACCGAGGGGCTTTACCCGTTCGAGAAAGGCTCTACAGACACGGGCGCCCGGGTAGGGACCCCGCCAAAAAGATCTGTCCCAGATGCGTGTGCGACGAGGAAACCGTTGCACACGCATTGGTACACTGCTCGGGCGTAGCCGATCTGTGGGGCTATGTCGAACAACTGCTGTCAAGGGTGGGACCGATCCGGTTGACCACCGAGTCTATTGTAATGATCAAGCCGCCTCCCCCCTTCAAAGATGAAGCAGAGGCGGTGTTTCTGTGCGTAATAGCCATGGCGAAAGAGGTTGTATGGTGGACGCGTCTGAAAGGACTGAGGTCAGGCACCTTTCTCTCTGGCCAACAACTGGTCCGTTTCTTCCGATATCATTTCGGAAGAAGGATCAGGATGGAGAGAGAGGTGCTGCACCCCAGCCGTTTCTATGAAAGATGGGTGAAAGTGGCGAGAATGGCCCGTGTGAATGGGCCTTCACTCTACATCAGACTATAGGTGAGGAAGATGAAAGACCAAGGGAGCACCCCTTCTCTGTGCTCCTGAGGAGAAGGGTTGCACACTTTTTTCGGGGGTGTGTGCGACCCCCCAAGGCGCCTCCTCTCTATTGAGGACTTTGTTAAAAATTTTCTTTTTTGTTATATCTTATTTTATTTTTATATTTTGTTATTGCCTCCTCCTTATTGAGGACGCCTTTTTGTGTAAACTCCCCCCTTTGTACTTGTCCCACTTTTGATGCCCTAGTGGCAAATAAAAGAAACATATCTATATATCTAACTATATATCTGTATGCCTATATCTATCTATATCTCCAACTCTCTCTCTCTCATCCACTCTCTCTCTCGTTATCTATCAATATCTCCCGCAGATAGATTGGCAGCATTTAACATGTAGGTGTGCGGTGGATTAAGAGCAGAGGGAGGGGTTAGAAAATCTGAAAAATCACTAAACGGGGGAGGGGGAGGTTATTTCAAACACGAGTGTAATTATTAATTCCTAATTTTTTTTCAAATTCTTTTCCTTTCTTTTTTCTTCGTATCCTCATTGCCACGTATATTGTACAGTTTTTATGACATTTTCTATTTAGTAAAATAATCTATTTCCGAACAGCCAAAAATTAAAAAATAAAACTTTAACCCTTTAGCATTTAAACCGGCCATATCCGGCCAGAATTCTCTCACCTCTTTCTGTTCAAACTAGCCTTAACTGGCCACTCATACCGACTTTAAGGTATAGTTTTCAAAATAAATAATATCAAAATCTCATAGTTTCCATATTATGTGGGATAATTGTGTGAGGTAAAGCATTTACCACAAGAATACAATAGTAAATATAGAGTAATACAAATGCTAAAGGGTTAATGTATGTTTCTTTTTAAGCAATAAATAAATATTCAATTTTACGTTCGATAAAATTACTTGATATTATCATTATCTTTGGCATCGTCTGGATATAGTTATTTCTCCTTTGTACTGACCATCTCTACACAGTTTCGCCTCCCTAATTTGTAATACCGTAATGGAAGGATTCAAAGCTAAGTTAACCTAAAGAAAGCTGTAGTTTAGAGGCGTCGGCTGAAAATTGGAATGTTTTGTCACTTTTAGCACCTTTCCCCAGTTTGTTCGCCTCTTTCTGTATTGTATATAGAAATATATATATATATATATATATATATATATAAAATAAAATAAAATAATTATGATTCCAGTTCCTCAGTGAAATAACAACCCAACCAGGAACTGGGGATATCAGAGTATTGACAAAGTTAAACACCTCAACAACATGTGTACTCGTCTCTACCACACTAATTCGGACTGCCTGAAGAGGTCACAGCCAAAGATTGCTGTCACCGTAATATATATAGCAGTAATAAACGAAGCCAAATTTTAAACATTTGACATTTATTTTATTTTATTTTACATTACTCCGGAGTAATCAAACCAACCTGCGCACTTCGTCGAGTGCTCCAATCTGCATACTCAGGTGTTAGTATACAACCAACATATACTCAACATTTATATATATATATATCAAGTAATAATTGTTTCTACTTTTGGCACAAGGCCAGAAATTATCCAGTGCATTACTGGTTCTTTATTTTATCGACCCCGTAGGGATGAAAGGCAAAGTTATTCGAATCAGCGAGCGAGTTTGAAATTATTATAAATGTAAGCTAATAAATGTAAGCTATCGCCGTATTATGACTAAAGAAATTAAAGAAATTATTTAGGCTGATAGTGGGGTTAAGAACCCTCGGAGAAATGGAAAAGGGTGAGTATTGACGTACATGTACGTCAATACTCAGCTTTTTCCATTTCTCCGAGGGTTCTTAACCCCACTATCAGGCTAAATACTTTCTTTAATTTCTTTAGTCAAAACACGGCGATAGCTTACATTTATAATAATAATAATTATATATATATATATATTAGAAAGGGAGTTTTTTTATACAGAATGAGTATAAGAAAAAAAGCCAGTTGCATTTTCGATTTCATCTTTTTACCTAATATATATATATATATATATATATATATTATCCTTATTGAACCCCCTTCAGATTTTAGTCTACACATTTATTATCATTACTATATATATATATGTGTGTGTGTGTGTGTATGTTTTAGGTAATTCCGAAGAAAAACCAAAGGAAAAAAGAGTGTTCTATGTATAGAACAGAGCGAATTAATTAGAAAGTGAACAACACAGTATATAACTACTACAGAGATAACATCTCAGTCTGAAGAACGATCTAAACGTATATTAATATTATCTACGGTCCTG
>OZ024742.1:26229936-26237436 GCA_964016885.1 Eledone cirrhosa
TATATATTCTTATACATATATATATATATATATATATATATATATATATATATATATATATGTATTATTTATTTTAGATACGTTGCGATCTAGCTTGCAGGACTCCCATATGGGCTTATACCGCGGCAATACACTGAGCCTATCTAGCCATAAAAGTGGTCACGATCTAGGCAGTTTTAATAAAAGATTTAATTGCAACATTTAATGAGTTAGGACTTAGGATCACAGTAGCTACTAACCTTAGTAGTGTAGATTTCTTAGATGTAAATTTAGATCGTCACACACATAACTTTAGCCATCTATAAGCTAAATGAAAAACTAAATTACATGCCCAAGAACTCATGCCACCCACAGTTTCCAGAAAGGTCCTGAAAAATATCGGCACTAGAATCTCTAATCTCTCTTCTAATAAAACTATGTTTGACAGAGCGGCACCTTGTTAGTGTTAGCTAACAGTGACTTCTCACAATCAATTGCTTGCCCACCTACTAACGCCTATAAAAATAGAAAAAGAAATTGTGCGCCCATCCCAACTCTCTTCACTCAACGTTAAAACTAATGTAGATAAATTATATGTAGCTCTTTTGAATAGGCACTTCCGCATAGGCCATACATACCGTTACAACTTTAACAGACACAGGGTGAAACTAGGATATTTCTGTGCTAAGAATATGAAGGCCCACGTCACCAACAACTGTATGAGCAGAACCCCATCAGGATGCTCTTGTTGAAGGCCTGAAACTTGCTCCATTGAAGAACAGTGCAACAGGCTCGCTGTAATTGATGAAGCTGTAGTCAGTTCTATCTGACCAAATCAACAAGAGCTCAAATCCTATGTAGGTATGTTGGAGGCCTGTTTTAAAGAACGCTTCCTGAATCATCTGTCGACATTCAGACACCCCGGACAAACGATCGTCCACGAAGCTTGCGAGCCACATATGATCCCTCAAGGACACAGGCGTGGATTACTCCATTCAATGTTAAATTATTAGTAAGTCTAAGCCCTACGTCTCGTGGACTGTGCATTGAAGTCATAATCAAATTCCTGAGGAGATGGGTAAAAGCGCCTGTAGAAATCAAGGGAGGAAATTTTCTCGTCTGTCCGCACGTTTGGAAACACCTATTACGTAAAGCTCCACGCTGACTGATATGAATAATCTATTATACTCTCGAATGAATAACATGAATAATCTATTACATTCTGAGTTTCAACAGTTATTTCCCTCGCACCGATCCTACGTCAGTTAACCTCCCCTTTGGAAGTTACTTCTTCTGCATATACTTATTCGTATAATTGTTTTTACTTTTCCGTATAATCTCATTTAAACCGAGCTGATGATCCGAAAGGAAAAAATTGTTCTCGGGAATGGTGAATTAACAGTTGTGGAACTAATTCTATACATACAGACACACAAAGACAAACGCACACACACAGACGCACGCACACATAGACGCACACACGCACATACACACACACACACAGACGCATATATATATATATATATATATATATATATATATATATATATATATATATATATATATATACATAATGTAGTACGCTCATGTCATGCGTAGAAAATAGGTACGATCGGTTGATATAAAATAGCCTATAAAATAGAGACGGAAAAAGAAATTGCTAGCTTAATATTAAAAGTTAAATATTGTAAAAATTATAATTAGTGATATTAATTGTATATATATAATTAAAGACATAGCAATTACGTGCGCTATACATTGGGCCATTATCTTAAAATATACACGCTGTGTTATTTCTTCTGTAAACATTCTCCGGTGTGTATATAATCTATTTTACATTTCTGATACATTTTACATCTTATGATATATATAAATAGATTTATTGTTTTATTCTAATTGTTAAATAATTACCAATATTCCGTAAATAATTAACAGTATTACTTAATAATTATTGATTGTTTGCTACATTTAATAATACTCTTCTATAATTTGTAGTAATTAATGGATTAGTAATAACTTTAATTTAATTTTAATTAAAATTCCAGCGCACATTTATTAAACATTTCTCAAAAGAAAATATACAACAACAACCACAAATCATACAACATTTTATATTTCTGAAATAGCAGTTTACTTTTCAGCAATTTATTGGCAATTTACCGATTTATAATGAAAATGAGCAGTACGTATTTAAAATTAAATTGCATGGCCTAATATGTAGAATGAATGACCAGCATATGATCTGAGGAATCTATCAATACGAATATTGCAGTTGCTTGGTTGGAGATATTTCTTGTACCACACATCTATTTAATATTTAATATAAAAGGAAAATTCCAAGCAGGCTTCAAATGCGCATTTTACGTTTCCCTTTAAGCATCTAAATTTCATTACCGGTCATTAAATTTGAATAGAGATAACGCAAGGATGATTGTTTTTACAATGGTTCATTAAGAGGTTATATACCCAAGAAATATCAACTGATTATTATTGCTGCTTAGACAAAAACCTGTTCAACAGATGAGGGCAGGTCTTAGACAAAATTACAAATGACAATATTAACACAATACTTAAGAAATGAAGACATGGTGGGGAATGACAATAAATTTGAAATAAAGTAACAAGATTGAAATCAATATAGAGTTCTTTTTTTCATTAGCTACTATATAAAAATACTACCAGGGAAATCTGGCCCTTTTCTATATTTGATTTTTGGTGGGAGCAAGTATTAACTAAAAGTTAGTATGATGTGCTGATTACGAAATATTTTCTGGACACATATTTTCAACAGGATTCAACATGTAACCCACCTCATTCAATTGTCATATTTATCACATTTCCACAATAATACCACCCTCCCAATCACACCCGTTTCTAACTACAGAATGGAACATCCCTGACACGTTAAAACACCTGTATGTCCGATAATCCATACTACCATATGATTGCGACCTCAACCCCTCCCACATTTATGGTTATAGTATTTATTATGTTTTTTGTCTACTGTAAACGATTCTGACTCAGAGAGTCTTATCTTATGACGGGCTTAACTTGACAGCTAGTGATACCTCTGACTCAGACAGTCTTATAGGTGGTCGCTACTCTCATGACAGGCTTAACCCGACAGCTCGTTTAACTTTTGATTCAGTCAGTCTTATTGCTGGTCGCTCCTTTCACGACGTGTTTAACTTGACATCTATATAGAAAGGATTGACAGAAGAATTAGGAGTGGAATGGTTTTGATATGTCAGCTCCATTAAAACAAATTAGAATGTAATGGACCTTCAGTTTCGACGATGTGTTTTGTAACATTTCAATCGGAAAATTAACGTATAAATAGCTGAGTATTCCAAAGACACGCGTTCCCCTAACGTGATTCTCATGAAGATTCAGCAGGACACAATTTGTGACAAGCCGCTAGTTCTTCGAAATACAGCGAGAGTCCATCTGACTAGATTCCGAATAGTTTCTGTCTATCCAATCTCATTCAGAAAACATGAGTCCATCCGAAGCTCTCGTAAAAGGCTCCGACCGAACATGTTATGTCATGGGACCAACTAAGGAATCAAACTATTCGGCCAGGCTGCGTCCACAGTTTAGTTAATCTCCTTTATATTTTAAGATATAATTTCCTTGTTGATTTCATACTTAACTGAGTCGTTGCTTTTAAAATAGTCTCTTCCGTATCACCGAGATCTCTAATCAATGGTGTACCATTGTTGACCATTCCATAGGGTGAATATTGACGGTTACTCCATTATTGAATGTATCTTCCCTTATTAAATTACCTCGGGTATGATATTGTTCTGATATACCAAACAAGTAGAGTGTCCGCCCGGAGTCTTTCTCTTTTCTAGGGTCGATAAGATTAATTTCAGAGAAGCACTACTAAGGCAAATTGAATCTACTGTACCATGACCCAGAACGTGTGCTTTGGCAGCCATAGCAAGAAACGTTATTATTCTCATTTTTGATTTAGGATGGCAGAAATCGTAAAATATCGGCAAGAAAAATCTTGATGAATGTAGTTACCTCCCTTCACATTTACACTTGATACTCTGGCTGTGTTGAAATCTCTAGGGTGTACAAAATAATATCTAAGTATGGAAAGAGGGAAACTGAATCAATCAACTATATCCTATCTCAGTAACATTGTGGCATGGTGCCAATCTGAATAACAATAAGTATCATCGTATTTATGTTAATCATAACGATCAGGTAAATATAACGATAATAATAGTAATGATGATGATGATGATGATATAGATTTGTTGTTGTTGTTGTTGGCTGTGGTGTTGCTGTTGGTGGGGTTATAGTGGTGGTGTGGTTTTACTGGCAGGGTCGTTAGAGCGTCAGCTAAAATGCATAGCACTATTTCTTCCGGCTCTTTACGTTCTCAGTTCAAATACCGTAGAGTTCAACTTTGACTACTGGGGTCGTGAAATAAAGTACAGTTAATCACAGGAGTCGGTATAATTAACTTATCTCTCCCCTAAAAAATGTTGGCCTTATACCAACATAAGAAGCCACATTTAGAAGGTTGCCAAGCGCTCAAGAGATTGTACTAACTGAAAAGCGTGATAGGTAGCCAGAATGAAACACTTGCGTTTTCTAGAGTGTTATTGGGAGCTATGAGCGACGATTATCTAGGATCGGTTGTAGACGTCAATACGAACAATTTGACCAGGATCTTTCGCAGGTTTTAAATTGTGATAGGATCAGTTGGGTGAGTGACTGAAAAATACAGAACAAAACCTTTATAGAATCAGCCCTGGCTTTACAGCATTGCAGAAAATGACACCCCTGGGAAAATTAAATATCCTTTGAAAAGTACTGTATCTGAGGTTACATAGCATGATAGGAAGTCAATTAAATAATCTAGTGTTAATCATCACTGTGCACATGAATATGACTAATAATAATGATAACACCAGTATTATCCTCAGTAGGACTATAGGGAATTACGTAATGAACGTCATCATCATCAGAATCATCATCAACATCATCATTAACATCATTATCATCACCATCATCACCCTCATCAACATCAACATCATCATTATCATCGTTACTAACATCAAAATATCTCTAATTGTTAATTTCAACGAAGATGAAAGAGGAAATAGAACAAAGACATTTTAGTAACAATACTATTATAATTTATTTTTGCATATATACGATAGATATATATATATATGTGTTGTATATGTGTATGTATATATATATATATATATATATATATATATATATATATATATATACATAGAGGGTGTCCATAACAATATAAACACACTTCGACAGCATTCTAATAAATATTGCCTGTACAGGTAATCTATTTTTGTATACATTATTGGAGGATATCCTGTATATGGATAAACATATGCACACGCACACGCACACAAACACACACACACACTAACACACATGTATATATATATATATATATATATATATATATATACACACACACAAAAAGTTATATACGTGTATATGTATACATATATAGGTATACATAGAGGAGCCATTATGTTTTTCAAAAATAAAAATACTATTGAATTAAAAATCATATGAAAAGAATGATGTTCATAATAATAATAATAATTGTTTCTACTTTTGGCACAAGGCCGGCAATTACCCAGTACATTACTGGTACTTTATTTTATCGACCCCGTAAGGATGAAAGGCAAAGTTAACCTCGGCGGGATTTGAACTCAGATCATAAAGGGACGTTAATAATAATAATACTATTAATATTAAAACTATAGAAGTAAACACAACCACTAGCTTGCTGATAAAGACAAATGTCATCAGTGTTTTAGCTTAACATTATCGGCGTTGGAGACTTGAAATTCACAACTGGTCTTGATACTTAGTTCCTTATCAATATACCTCGCCATATATATACATACTCACACGCACACACATACACACATATATATATATGTATATATATATAGGAAAAAGTATGACCCCGACGGTAGAGCTCAAGCCGTTTCGACGGCTATTTCTGGACTAAATTAGAATTTTTAGCCTGATTCACCAGAAATAGCCGTCGAAACGGCTTGAGCTGTGCCGTCGGGGTCATACTCTTTCCTATTTCCCACTCTACTACCCTAAGTATTGAGTACTCTGGTGCGTTATGGTCAATCTCGTTCCTTACCATAATTCCTTTGTTATATATATATATGTATGTATGTAAAAGGTAAGCAGACATAACAACACATTCGGTACAGTATATGGAAGGAATATATTAGGATAACGCTTGAAATAGCAGGAAGAGGGTCTTAATATTTCGGACGCTAGTCCTTCATCAGAAGAAAGGAAGAGAAATTAAATGGATTGAAGGGATGGGCGGGGTGTAATAAGAAAACAAATGCTTTTAGAGAAAAATAACAGGTCCATCTATGTTGCCATTTCGTGTGTGTGTGTGTGTGTGTTTGATATATGTTAAGTGTCATGGCTTATTGGTTGGACATTTGGGCATGCAATTAAGAGGTTGTGAGTTTGAATCTGGGACCGGGGAGGGGGGGGACCGTTGTGTCCTTGTGTATGATACTTTATTTCACGTCAATCCAGTATACTCAGCTGTAAAAATGAATTGTGACATCACTGGTGACAAGATGTATTGGCGGTTACCTTTTTCTTAGGATAATATCAGTGGCGTGGAGAGGGGAGATAGTATACATGGATGACAACTGGTCTTCCACAAGACTTGTACTGGCTCGGGGGGACATTTTCTAGTTGCAAAACCATGTCATTAGCCAGCGATTGGGACCTTACATATATTATATGTATATATATATATATATATTTAGTTTCAGAAGATCCCGTTAAGGGTGAAATCAGCGGTTCTTTGATTAAACTTTAATCTGTGATTTTAATAAATAAATATATATATATATATATATATATATATATATATATTATATATATAGTAATAATAATAAATGTGAAGACTAAGATCCGAAGTGGCCTCGATAAAGGATAATATATATCTAAAACATATAAAACCGTAGTGCAAGTATTTATTAAAATAACAGATTAAAGTTTAAGCAAAGAATCGTTGCTTTCACCTTTAATGGGACCTTAAGAAGATCCGGTTAAGGGTGAAAGCGAGGATTATTTGCTTAAAATTTAATACATATTTCTAGGGCGGGTAAAATTCCCGAGATCCATGGACGAGTTCTCTCGAGCGGTCTCAGTCCCTCATTATCGCTGCCATGTCCTGCGTCTCCAACAGACCAATGTCTGTCCTTAGGGCATCAACATACGTTAACCTTGGTCTTCTTCTTCCAGTGTATCCATGTAGGGGCTCCCACAGGAGCACTGAGTGCAATGTCAACACTGGATGTCGGTGAGCATGTCCAGCTAACCTCAGTCTCCGCTGTGTCACTTTTGAGCTGACTTTTGGGAGGCTCCCATACAGCTCTGTGTTTTTCATCCTCAGTGTACACTGATTAATGTTCAGAGCCATCCTCAGCATTCTCGTGTAGCACCCATCCACCATCTGAGTGAGTTTCT
>OZ024742.1:26242436-26247436 GCA_964016885.1 Eledone cirrhosa
AGATGCAGGGAACAGGGCCCGAGGATAGGAAGAGGAAATGGCTAGACCATTTTAGGACCCTACTAGGAGAGCCGCTCTCCACAGCCCAGAGCACTGGGGAGATCAGGCGGCTGTTTGAAGAACTGGATATTGAGACAGAGCCCTTCCCCATAGAGGTGGTTCAGAGAGCCAAGAAGAAGATCAAGGAGGGCAAGATTCATGGAGAAGATGGAGTGGCATCATAGGTGATGAAGATGTGTGATTTTCATGATATCATCCTGGGGTTCTGTAACCAGGCACTGGAGAAAAGAGTTGCTCCGAATCGGTGGCGGATCAGTAACATCGTGCCAGTACACAGAAGGGAGATCTCTCTAACACCAACAACTACATGGGGGATCTCACTGACGTCACTTGTGGCAAAGACCCTTAACCGGATGATTCTTAACAGGATCCAGCCTGAGATGGAGAAGAAGCTCGGGGACAACCATGACGGCTTCAGAGAGGGAAGATCAACCACCAGTCACATCCTGATGCTGAGGAGGATATTAGAGGGAGATAGAGCAAAGTGCCTTCCTGCGGTCATGGTTTCCATTGACTTTAGTAAGGCCTTTGATTCTGTGGACCGTCACTGCCTGATGAAGATCTTACAGGCTTATGGAATCCCCAAGAAGATAGTGGACCTGATATCACTGCTCTACACCAAAACCAAAGCCCAAGTCATTACAACCAATGGGATGACAGAGTTCTTTGTGATACTGAATGGAGTGCTCCGGGGTTTTACATTAGTTCCCTAACCTTGTATCATCGTAGTGGACTATTATATGCGCTTTGCACTGGAGAAACACCAGGATACTGGATTTAATGTAGCACCAGCTCAGAGCAGGAGAGTTAAGGGGAAAAATATATCGGATGCTGAATTTGCCGACGACAGAGTTTTGGTGACAAATACAGTGATTTGATGCATGTCCAGCCAACCTCAGTCTCCTCTGTGTCACTTTTGAGCTGACTTTTGGGAGGCTCCCATACAGCTCTGAGTTTTTCATCCTCAGTGTATACTGATTAATGTTCAGAGCCATCTTCAGCATTCTCGTGTAGCACCCATCCACCATCTGAGTAAGTTTATTGGTCAGTGTCCAAATATCAGACCCGTACAGTAGCACAGAATCCACTACAGCAATGAAGAGGCGGGTTTTCAGGTCTTTACGAAAGTCTGACTTCCACCCCGATCTCAAGCTGTGGCAAACCGCCTAGGCCTTGCTCTTCCGCTCAACCACATCATCTGTATACCCAATCTTTGCTCCCAAATACAGGAAGTCCTCAACCAATTCTAGCGGCTTCCCGCCTACATTACTGAACCCCTTTGGCTTCTCAACATTCTCTACCAGATATTTTCTTTTAGTCTCATTCATTCTCCGCCCCATAGTCATCGATACAGTCTCAACCTCCTGCATCAAATCATTCCCGAGATCCATGGACGAGTTCTCTCCAGCGGTCTCTGTCCCTCATTATCGCTGCCATGTCCTGCGTCTCCAACAGACCAGTGTCTGTCCTTAGGGCATCAACATATGTTAACCTTGGTCTTCCTCTTCCAGTGTGTCCATGTAGGGGCTCCCAAAGGAGCACGGAGTGCAATGTCAACTCTGGATGTCGGTGAGCATGTCCAGCCAACCTCAGTCTCCTCTGTGTCACTTTTGAGCTGACTTTTGGGAGGCTCCCATACAGCTCTGAGTTTTTCATCCTCAGTGTATACTGATTAATGTTCAGAGCCATCCTCAGCATTCTCGTGTAGCACCCATCCACCATCTGAGTGAGTCTCTTGGTCAGTGTCCAAGTCTCAGACCCACACAGCAGCACAGACTCCACTACAGCAATGAAGAGGCGGATTTTCAGGTCTCTACGAAGGTCCGACTTCCACACCGATCTCAAGCTGTGGCACGCCGCCCAGGCCTTGCTCTTCCTCTCAACCACATCATCTTCCGTATTCCCAATCTTTGCTCCCAAATACAGGAAGTCCTCAACCAATTCCAGCGGCTTCCCGCCTACATTAGTGATCCCCTCTGGCTTCTCAACATTCTCCACCAGATATTTTGTTTTAGTCTCATTCATTCTCAGCCCCACACTCATCGACACAGTCTCAACCTCCCGCATCAAATCCTCTGCCTCCTTCACTGTATTTGTCACCAAAACTATGTCGTCGGCAAATTCAGCATCCGATACCTTTTTCGCCCCAACTCTCCTGCTCTGAGCCGGTGCTACAGTAAAGCCAGAGTCCTGGTGTTTCTCCAGTGCAAGGCGCATACAATAGTCCACTACGATGATTAAAAAGGTAGGGAGCCAATGTATCTCCCTGGAGCACTCCAGCCAGTATCTCAAAGAACTCTGTCATCCCATCAGGTGTAATGACTTGGGCTTTGGTGTTGGTGTAGAGCAGTGATATCAGGTCCACTATCCTCTTGGGGATTCCATACTGTACGTCTGTATACATATATGTATGTACGTATACATACATACTTACATTTATATATATATATATATATATATATATAAATGTAAGTATGTATGTATACGTACATACATATATGTATACAGACGTACAGTAGCATGTATATATATACATACAGGCACACATATATATATGCACGTATCAGTTTACCGAACATTTATGATAATGCTCGGTTTGTTCGTTTGTAAACACACAAACAGCCTGAATTACTGCGTACAGTGTTTAGGCAACCACGTCACCTTTTTGTTCAACTCTGACACAGGAACGATGTACCAGTTTTAAGCTTATTAGCTATCGTCAGCACCGTATACCTTTCTGCCAGATGGTTGAACGTCCGAAAGTATATACTTTCCTTATGAAAATTAACGGCTGAGCAGCCTAAATTGAATATCGAGTGAGTTCAGTCGGCCAGGCGCACCGAAAACGATAAATGGAATAGAATGAAACGAAATTTCATTTCTCACTCTTAGTACGGCACTTACTTAAATGTAAGTATGTATGTATACGTACATACATATATGTATACAGACGTACAGTAGCATGTATATATATACATACAGGCACATATATAGGAAAGTATATACTTTCGGACGTTCAACCATCTGGCAGAAAGGTATACGGTGCTGACGATAGCTCATAAGCTTGAAACTAGTACATCGTTCCTGTGTCAGTGTTGAACAAAAAGGTGACGTGGTCGCCTAAACACTATACGGCGTAATTCAGGCTGTTTGTTTGTTTACAAACGAACAAACCGAGCATTATAATAAATGTTCGGTAAACTGATACGTGCATATATATATATGTGCCTGTATGTATATATATACATGCTACTGTACGTCTGTATACATATATGTATGTACATATACATACATACTTACATTTAAGTAAGTGCCGTACTAAGAGTGAGAAATGAAATTTCGTTTCATTCTATTCCATTTATATATATATATATATATATATATATATATATATATATATATATATATATATATATATATATATATATATATATATATATATATATATACATATATATATATATATATATATATATATATATATATATATATATATATATACATATATATATATATATATATATATATATATATATATATATATATATATATATATATATATATATATACATATATATATATATATATATATATATATATATATATATATATATATACATATATATATATATATGATAATTGGTTACGTGCACGCGTAAATATACAGATATCCTAAATATACTTCCACAGAAATATATGTGTATTTATGTGCGTGAGTGATAGTCTGTATGTGACTGTGCGTGGGTGTTTGAGTCTGTGCTTGAATGTGCGTGTGTGTATCTATCTGTGTCCATGTTCGTTTGTGTGTGTGTCTTTGTAACTGTATATATGTGTGTGTGTCTTTGTAACTGTATATATGTGTGTGTGTCTTTGTAACTGTATATATGTGTGTGTGTCTTTGTGTAGCCGGTTAATGATTCAATGATAGCAGGATATGTAATTGAATTTCATTTCGACAGATTGAATACCAATAAACTAGGAGTAATATTTCTTTGTGTTACATTGCATATCTACTTCATGCATACATCCATATATATGTATATATACACACACGCACATATATATATATATATATATACATATATACACACATACACACACACACACACACACACACACATATATATATACATGCGTACACACACCCACACTCACACCCCCACACCCCCACACACATACACGCATACACACTCACACACACACACACACACACATATATATATACATATATATATTCATTTTATTAAGGCTGCATATCAATTCTCGTTGATCTGGAGTTTCACATGGATACCAAGTGTCACCAGATGAAACTGTGATAGCCTGGCGAAACTTACAGCCATAATAAATTCAATATCAAAACTCTATTTCGTTACTGAGTCCACTTTTCTCCGAGCCGTCTCTACTTAAATAAGACAGCTAATACTCCAATCCGTCTACAGACACTCAGTCAACATCCTAAACCGAACGCTAACCTATACTCATGACACCTGCCAAAACAAACCATAATCATACTCCATATTTCACAAACCAAAATCTGACCACCCATCTTCCCAAACTGGCACTCTTCGTCAATGCATCCTGTTGTCTTTTACATAATGGCGCTTTACGCCAATGCGTCCTGTAGTCTTTCACATAATGGCGCTGTTCGTCAATGCGTACTGTAGACTTTCATATGATGAAATATCTTGATTCTGATTGTTGACTTAATAATCTTCCGTTTAGCGTATAACATGTATGTCCGTTGACTAAACTCCGTTGACTAAGTTTCTCCAATGACATCACTCGTAAACCATGCTCCTATCGTAGAGTCTGATATTTTCGTCATTGAATTCTACTCCCCTAACAATTAAGGTTAATAATTTATCTTACGCTTTGATCTGTCTGTTATTGCTGGACGTAGCAGATTTTAAGGCTACCGCTTTTATAGGTTTCCGGATCAA
>OZ024742.1:26249936-26262436 GCA_964016885.1 Eledone cirrhosa
ATCCAGAGAAGGCTCGATAAGGAAAATATATATCAGATATATAAGAACCGAAGAGCAAATATCTATTAAAATAACAGATTAAAGTTTAAGCAAAGAATCGCTGCTTTCACCCTTAACGGGATCTTCTGAAACTAACAAAGTCAATCTGTAAACGCAGAACTGGATATTTCAAAAAAACGTTGCAACCGGAGGAAGACAGGAAGACGATCGTACGTATATTTGACTGTTTTGGCGTATAATTTTTACATATTCTGGTATTTAGGGCTTGGTTATGTGTATATGGGAGTTTTGCGTCTGCGTGAGTATGCAGGTTCGTACGTATGGTGGGTGTGTGTAGGTGTACTTCTTGTTTTGTTGACTTACGTCTCCGAACCTTCGCGTATTTATTTGTAGGGATGTGTGTGCGCTTGTTATATACGTATTTATTTACTTATATACGTTTATATAATTATTTATTTATTTGTACACAAGCATACACACATACACATATTTATATGTGCGTGGCTTTGTATACCTATGGTAAGGTTTTGCGTATGCTTGTGTATGTACGTATCTGTTTGCGTGTATGTATTTATTTGTTCCTATTACTTCTGTATTGTATTTATTTACTTTGTTCTTAACTCTGTAGCGGAGATTCATTCGGTCTCCTAGTTAGAATTTTAGTCTACGACTTCTGCTATACCATTTACGTGGTTTTGTCTTTGCACGCTATTGTTCTCCACGCTCCACATATGACTTATTATCTTCGTTTTTTCGTTCATTGCCAGAGAACGTCTCTATGCACCACTTAGAGAACATTAGTCTACGACCTCTTTTATACCATAAACATGGTTCTGTCCTTGCACGTAATTGTTTTTCACCGCTCCTATTAATGACGTATTATTCGTTTTTTCCCGTTCTTTGCCAGCGAACGTCACCATGAACCAAAGTATCGTCTTCCTGTCTTCCTCCGGTTGCAACGTTTTTTGAAATATCCAGTTCTGCGTTTACAGACTGACTTTGTTAGTTTTAGAAGATCCCGTTAAGGGTGAAAGCAGCGATTCTTTGCTTAAACTTTAATCTGTTATTTTAATATATATATATATATATATATATATATATATAAATATATATATATATATATATATATATATATACAGTGGCGGGCTGGCCAGGTTGCCAGTTTCCCAATGGCAAGTGGGTGCCAGGGGGTCCTGGGTACCACTGCAAGAGCCCACTGTAGCATTGCAGGACCCACTGCAATATTTTAGGAGCCAAAGCTTCGCTTTCAAAAAATATCTGATATCTATGAAGAAGGATAACATAAAAAAAAATGAAAATAAATAATTAACCAAATTGGTCAATCAATTCCCTATGGAATTACTAGAAACCAAAATATAGATAGTGCAAGTAGCTGGAATAAGTGGTTGTACATTCTACGAAAGCTAAAGCTTAGTGTATTCATTCATGCATGCAAACATACATATATAAACACAGACACGCAAGCATATATATATATATATATATATATATATATATATATATATATATATATATATATATATATATATATATATATATATATATATATATATATATCAATATATATATATATATGTATATCTATATACTTACACGCGACTATTGACCAAATAATATTTGTTATCAATGGGTTAAAGACATCAGTCAAATCAATTAGAGGTGAAGGTGGTGTATATATATATATCTAAACATACACACACACATACAGACACACAGGTATATATATATATACATTGAGTGAATGTGAAAAGCCAAAGGTCATTACTGAAAGTGTCTGCTTTTCGCAAAATACATATTTTTTATTAGAGGAGTTAAGTTATTTTTCCGCAAAAATTTGATTGCACTGTTTTGTTTCCACTTGTGTATTTTTTGAAAATGTCATTTATTCTTTATAAAAATAAAATGATAGTATTCTGTATGTAGGTGTGTCCGCTTCATCTGGCAACCAATAATTTTAGATCTAGTCTGCCAGCACTGATGGTGATTATCGCTAAATATTGATGTTGATTTAGTTATTAATATTAATATTATTGGGCACACAGTGAAGATTTGTAAGAGCCCACTTGCATAATAATCCATTGATTTTACACAAGTTTGTACATAACTTGCTACAATTTCACCCACCAAGTAGAAATCTTATAATGAAACGATTCGTTTGGGAAATGAGATCTTTAATATATCTCATATAAAATAATACAGCCAATTATCCACACAATACAATATAGTAAGCACTCCAAACGTTTAATTGGGAATATACTCCGGTATTTCTTAATGTTTGTTGAGAGAGTTGGAAATTGGTCGGAGTATCGCTAATAGCTTTCTCCGTTTAGGTAGTTATGTATATATATATATATATATATATATATATATATATATATATATATATATATATTATATATATATATATATATATATATATATATATATATATATATATATATATATATATATATATATATATATATATATATATATATATATATATATATATATATATATATATATAAGAACATGAGGGCCCACATCACCAACACCCATAGGAGCAACACCCCAGCAACACAACAGCAATGCAACACACCAGCTGTAATCTATGAAGCTGTGGTCACTTCCAACCGACCAAACGAACCACAGGAGGTCAAATCCTATGTGGGCATGGCGGAGGGCCGATTTAAGGAACGTTTCTTGAACTACCAGTCTACCTTCAGATATCCGGATAGACGTTCATCCACGAAGCTCGCGAGCCACGTATGGTCCCGCAAGGATTCAAGTACAGACTACTACATCCAATGGAATGCCATCACTAAGTCGAAACCATACGCAAGGGGAAATCCGACGTGTGGCTTATGTATTGACGAACGAATAACTATTCAAAAGAGATTACGCAATAGTGATTGCCTAAACACGAGAAGTGAATTTTTCACACGTTGTCCACACGTCGCCAGACACCTATTACATAACTACAAGACTCCGGACTGATTCATTGTATTTTTATTTTATTTTCAACCTAAAGACTTTTCGAACTTTCGCAGTTATCTCCCTTACACCTCTCGCACGCAGTCTAGTATTGCCTGTGTGAAGTGACCGGGTTTCTGCGCATGCGCGTTCGTACGGTTGTCCTTCCTGTTCCTATAACCATGCCCATCCCGAGCTGAAGATCCGCTAAGGAGAAACAATTGTTCTCGGTATGGTGAACTAACTGTTGTGTAACCACTTCTAAATATATATATATATATAGAGAGAGAGAGAGATTTAGAGTTTATGTTGGTTGTATACCAACACCTCAGTATGCAGGCTAGAGCACTCGACGAAGTGCGCAGGTTGGTTTGGTTACTCCGGAGTAGTGTAAAATAAAGTTAAATAAAAGTCAAATGATTAAAATTTAGCTTCGTTTATTACTGCTATATATATTTCAGTGACAGCCATCTTTGGCTGTGACCTCTTCAGGCAGTTTGAATTAGTATGGTATAGACAAGTACATATGTTGTTTAGGTGTATGATATTGTCAATACTCTGATATGCCCAGTTCCTTGTTGGGTTGTTAATTCACTGGGGAACTGGAGTCATATATATATATATATATATATATACTTTTTGAAATAATGAAATGTAAGGATATCCTATTAAATAAGCGACAACAATTAATTATATCATGTAATCATAAAATTAGAAGAACTTTTAAATATTATAAACATAATTAACAAGATAGAAAAATGCGTACAGCAAAAAAAGTAATATTGTTGGAATATAAAAACTTTAAAAATACAGGACAAGAAACTAAAATAAAACTTTAAAAGAATAGGACAAGAAACTAAGATAAAACTTTAAAGAATTGGACAAGAAATAAAAAAAATTACAATAATATTAATGGCAATATTTTTATTTGTAAAAAATCGAGTTCCACATTCATAGGCTCTGGGTTCCACATTCAGAGGTCGTCGTCAGACCGGCGGGATCATTTGATCCTGGTTTGAACACCAATTGGGCCATAACCATACCCCTATTTCATCATTCGGCGACACGCCTCATGTTTCATGCATAATGTGAATGGACCCATGGGCGCATGAACACAGATCTTGAGCAGCAGCGGAGGTCTTGTCGTCCCGCTCATCCTTGATCTTGACCAACCCGTCCATCTTCTCCTTCTTGTCCTTGAGTTCAAGTCCGGCAGTCCAGATTAATGCGCGCCACAGCTTTCTGGGACAGGAAGGGGGAGCAGGGGGACTGGAGGGATGACGGGACAGAGGGAGGGAGGACCGGTGGTTGAGGGAGGTTCCGTAGTCGGTGGTCAGAGTCGACATCTTGTCCCGGTCGTCTTCTCCATCTTCGTCTGGTGTTGCAGGACCAGAAGTGCATTCTTGGAGGAGACCTGCAGCTGCATCGGCCAATTCTTCTTGCAATGGTCATTCTGACGGGCAGAACTGCTCAGCCAACCAGCCCCAACCAGAACCAACCGCTCAGGGGCAACGCACAATGAGATCATGACAATTATTATGCACTAATCAAGAAGATACTGGGGCATAGTACAGGAAACGAATAATAAAATGTTGCCACTAATATTATTGTAAAATTTTTTTATTTCTTGTCCAATTCTTTAAAGTTTTATCTTAGTTTCTTGTCCTATTCTTTTAAAGTTTTATTTTAGTTTCTTGTGCTGTATTTTTAAAGTTTTATATTCCAACAATATTACTTTTTTTGCTGTACGCATTTTTCTATCTGGTCTACTATTTTTTAAGGCAATGCAAGCAACAACTATCTAATAATTAAATGATCATAGTGAATTACTGACAAGTGATTGACATTTTAAAGTTCTTTTAAGTATAATTGCAATCTAGTTGAGGCAACTTGCTTAATGACAAAGCTACGTCATTTCTGGATTACCTCCCCTAGCGTCACGCTTACTACTCACTCACTTGAACACAAGATTTATCAGCAAACTTTGATTATAAACTTTTTCCCGCTGGACCAAATTTCTAGATTTTTAAGCCAAAAGATGCGTAATGATCTACTGTTCATGCTCATATAAGTTTTATCTCAGTTAAATAAAGTAGAGCTGCGCTGTACTGTCGTAAACAGACGATTGCCAACGAAAACACGACCACAACAATATTACTAAACGGACTAACATCCGTTTAGGATATACACTTTACAAATTATTATAATAATTTTTTTTTTTTTTTTTAAATTAGTTAACCTATAATTAATATTCTACTACTAATGAACTGCATAATTTTATTTCCCTTTTACAGCTATCTTTTCCTAAAATTTATACCAATAAGTATACATATAAACTATTTTAATTTCAGGTTATGAATCTATATTCCTTATAATCTATATACATTTGTTATTTCTCACTAATACATTTATCCCCCCCCCCCCAATTATTATTATTATTTTTTATTCTCCCTTCGTTTTTAACAACATTCTTCAATTACATCTAACTCTTATTTATCATATCTATATGAATTAATATAAATTTATCAATATAAATATACCTATCAATTTAATTTATTTATTTTCTTTTTATAGATGTAAATTCCTTATGTTTTAAATAAGATTGATATTTTTCACTAACACATTTATCGTAAAATGTTATTCTCCTTAGATTTTTACATTAGCATTATTCTTTTATAACATCAAATTTTCGTGTACCTTTTACCGACTTGACCTATTTTCATCCCCAAAGTAATCTTTTCATCCAAAATACTCTTTCCATTCAAAACTGAAGTCTGCTTTCCTCTACCACTAAATTAAAGTTCCATTACTACTATTCTACATCTTGACGACTTACTACTTTTCTATTGGTCAATTCAAAACCTGTTCCCAAACAGACCTATTATATTAAATCTTTGTTGGTTTTTTCAATAAACAAATATCATTATTTCTGAAGACAGCATATATATGTGTAGGTATGTATATTCCCTCTGATAGTTTGTAAAATGTTTACATAGATCTATATGATATACATACCAACACACACATATATATCCTAGAAACGATCGTAAAATTATGAATTTTTTAATATAAGGAACTGTTTCTTTGTTTTTATTCATTATTTTTATTAATTTATATATATATATATATATATATATATATATATATATATATATATATACATATATATATAACGAAGGAAGTGTGTTAAGGAACCAGATGGACCGTAACGTACCAGAGTATTCAATTATTATGGTAGTAGAGTGGATAATAGGAAAATGTTTAACCCCGACGGCAGAGCTCAAGCCGTTTCGACGGCTGTTTCTGGACTAAATTAGAATATTTAGAATGGTAATAAATAGTCGAACTTTTCAAGGGGTAATTCCTTATATGGGAAGACTGTAGTTGTCAAAAGGATTGATCAAAGTTTCTTGTAAACACAATTAAATCTTTCATGGCGATGGATTGGAGGTGTTGGTGGCTGAACTTGCCTGTAGAACAATGATGGAGTGGATGGAGCCGGTCAAGCGTTGAAAGTGAATTCTATACATCAAATTGTAAGGAGTATGTACGGAATTAGGCTAGGTAGAAAGCAGGCTAAAAATAAATCTGAAAGTGGGACGTTATAAAAATAAATTGTTAATGAATTGAGATTAGAAGAAAAAAATAATACAAAAATTAAATAGCAAAAAATGATAAAAAGTCTCTAGAGTCTAAAGCAGCTGCTATATTTTTAGCTGGTATTGAGTTAGTGGCCAATGATGTATAGAATTTACTGGGGCGGGGGTACTGAGGTTACAAAAGCCCGATGGGCTGCCTCAAGGTAGGCGAAAGAGAAAAAAAGAAAAGGAAGAGGAGAGGGAGTGGCAGGAACTGATAAGAAGAAATAAGGGTAAAAGAAAACAAGTACGTCTACCTATTTGTTCGGCAAGTGGGGAAAAGAAAGATGTCTCAGCCATTGTTTACCCACCCGGGTTATGAGGGAGTTTGAGGGTGAGGTAAGTCCTAGGCAATCGGTGTTTACATGCAGTTACAAGTACGTCTTTTTTGTTTAGGAGTTCGTCCTCCGTAAACATCATTTGTATTGTTTCCTCGGAGCATAAGTTACTCGGAAGGCGTCCTCCTATGTAGGAGTTAGCCCTGGACAGTAAGATCCAAGTAAGATTGTATATTATGTTGTTATATTGGAGGTTCCAGATGTGGCCCGAGAGTGTAGTGGCATGTCGCCGGGCCATGAACAATTGAATTGTTTACAAGAGACTTTGACCAATTCTTTTGACAACTACAATCTTCCCATATAAGGAATTACCTCTTGAAAAGTTCCTCTATTTATTACCACGCTAAAAATTCTAATTTAGTCCAGAAATAGCCATCGAAACGGCTTGAGCTCCGCCGTCGGGGTTAAACATTTTCCTATTCCCATATATATATATATACATATATATATATATATATATATATGTGTGTGTGTGTGTGTGTGTGTGTGTGTGTGTGTGTGTGTGTGTGTGATGCCAATCATTGTAAGTTTGAATCTAACTGACATGCAACAACATATATATAGGAATAAGATAGGCCCAATTCATAGTAGATTCAAATATTACAGAGAGAAAGATATATATATATATATATATATATATATATATAGAGAGAGAGAGAGAGAGAGCGAGAGAGAGAGAGAGGGAGGGAGAGAGAGAGAGAAAGAGAGAGAGAGAGAGAGAGATAAAGAGAGTGCTAAATAGTGAGAGAGGGGGGAAATGAGGTGCAACAGAAATGAAACATGGATTAAAGGTTAAAATGTAGTCTAGATAGATGAGAAACAAAACAAGGATGTAGTTTATGGAACACCTAAATGATTTAGAAGTCGACCTTAAGTAGGAGCAATAATATTAGGAAAGACATGACCGAGACCACATCATTTTGTTTTGAAATGTTTGAAAGTGGCTTTATAAGTATGAATTTTCATCAGTGTTTCGTAGTTGTCTCTGTGGCCTAGCTCTAGGTACTAGAGACGGTGGAGATTTTCACCTTGGGTTCAATCCTGGTCAAGAGTTACATGTAACCTTTTTCTGTTTTTATTTTTTAACCAATAGAAAATAACTGAGAAGGTTTACAGGGAACCCTACTCCCGACCAGGATCGAACTTCAGACTAGGATCACCCCCGTCTGTGATTCCTCCAACTATGCCATCGAGATAGCTAAATCAGTAAGATGAAAATTGAAAATTATAAACCTACTTTCAAAATGAAAGTTACGAAGATGTCGTTCATGGCTTTCCTAGAGCTATTAGTAATATTTAGGATAGACTTGTCAATCTTCTGGCCCTTTGGTAACAACCCATTATTCCTATTTGTGTTTAACTGCTGAATTAATTTATATTGATTATTTTAGTGCACAAATAATATATATATATATATATATATATATATATATATATATATATATATATATATATATTGTTATACATTGGGAGGGTCATGTTGTCATGTTATATATATATATATATATAAATATATATATATATATATATATATATATATATATATATATATATATATATATATATATATATTAGTCTACAACTTCTTTTATACCATAAACGTTGTTTTGTCTTTGCGTGTAATTGTTTTTCACTGCCCCAAATAATGACGTATTATATTCGTTTTTTCTCGTTCTTTGCCAGGGAACGTTTTCACGAACCAAAGTATCGTCTTCCTGTCTTCCTCCGGTTGCAACGTTTTTTGAAATATTCACTTCTGCGTTCACAGATTGACTTTTTTAATTTCAGAAGATCCCGTTAAGGGTGAAAGCAGCGATTCTTTGCTTAAACTTTAATTTCTTATTTTAATAAATAAATATATATATATATATATATATATATATATATATATATATATATATATATATATATATATATATATATATATATAATGCCAATCTTTGTAAGTTTGAATCTGATATGCAAAAACATATATATGTGTATGAATAAGGTAAGCGCAAATCATAATAGATTCAAATATCACAGAGAGAAAGAGATAGGGGGAGGGAGATAGAGAGAGAGGGGGTGGGGGAGATATGAGGTACAACAGAAATGAAACATGTCTTACAGGTTAAAATGTAGTCTAGATAGATGTGAAGCAAAACGAGGATGTAGATTATGGAACACCTAAATGATTTAGGAATCGACCTTAAGCAGGAGCAATAACATTAAGAAAGAAATGAACGACACCACAACACTTTGTTTTAAAAATTTTGAAAGTAGGTTTATAAGAATGAACTTTCAAAAGATTTTCGTAGCTGTCTATGTGGCCTAGCGGTTGTTACTAGAGACAGTGGAGATCCTGACTTTGGGTTCAATCCTTTTTTATTTTGCAACCAATAGAAACAAACTGAAAACATTTGCTTGGAACCCTACTCCCGGCCAGGAACGAACTTCAGAGCACGATCACCACCGCCTATTGATTCCTCCAACTAAGCCAAAGAGACAGCCACACAAATATAATGAAAATTGATCATTATAAACCTAATTTCAATATGAAAGTTAAGAAGATGCCGTTCATTGCTTTCCTAGAGCTATTATTAATATTTTAGGGTCGACTTCTGTTCATTATTGAAAGACTCAGGATTTCGCAAATTACATAATTTTTTTTAGTGGAGAAGGTAAGATATTTTTCCTCAAAAGTTTGATTGCACTGTTTTGTTTCCACTCATCTATTTTTCAAAAATATTATTTCTTCACTGAGTTCAAATCCTGCCGAGGTTAACTTTGCCTTTCATCTATACAGGGTCGATAAAATAAAGTACCATTTATGCACTGGGTAATTTGCTGGCCTTGTGCCAAAAGTAGAAACAATTATTTATTCATTATATATATTAAATGATAGCATTATATATGTAGGTGGGACCCCTTCATCTCCTGGCAACCGATATTTTTAGAACTAGTCCGCCGCCACTGTATACATATATATATGTATATATATATGTGTGTGTGTGTGTGTGTTTGTGTGTGTGTTTGTGTGTGCGTATGTTTGTGTGTGTGTGTATATATATATATATATATACTTATAAAGCAAAGTTGTGAGCGCGTCGAATCTATGTTCGAGTTCCTCTGCGTTCAGAGTTCAAATCCCACGGAATACCACCTTGTCATTTATGCTTTAGGTGTCGATGAAGGAAATACTAGCCCAGTGATAGTGAAGCCCTTTCACTCCTTTTTGGTTGTTCTCTTGGTCGATGTAAGTGACGGTTGAGTGGGAGTCTGTAATGATAGGCGAAATGCTATGGTACATCCTACCACGTCTATTCTGAGAGATGGGTGTAAACTTTCTCACTTAAAATATAAATATATTTTCACATCTACACTCACATACATATACATACATGCACTTACACACACACATACATTTAGAGATAGAGAGATAGATTGATATATAGATATATATATGTATCTATGTATATATATATATATATATATATATATATATATATATATATATAGAGAGAGAGAGAGAGAGAGAGACTGAGAGAGAGGGAGAAGGAAGAGGAGAAGGAAAGATGGAGCGAGAGAGAGAAAACACAATGTAAATCAACAACGTAAAATGTTAGAAGTCTCAATCTAGGCATATAGAAATACATGAATGTGGATATATACACAAGATATTAGCACACACCACCCACACACATAATCACCCGCCCCCCTTATATATATATATTATCTGTATATAACAAAACGTACGTAGGAATATATTCTTACATGTAATATACATGTAAGCCTACAAAGAAGTAAATGTGGACAACCTTGCACATGTCGCTAGAAATATGACAGAACACATTAACAACCATGTACAAAATACTTGGAAACACATATCAATGAATGTGAACATAAAGAAAAAGGGATCGATACAACCATATGTATAGAACTGTTAGTATGTAACATCGCATTATTAAGACATATTCAGGTAATAATAATATATATATATATATGTGTGTATATATATATATGTATATATATATATATATATATATATATATATATATATATATATATATATATATATATATATATATATGAATATATATATATATATATATATATATATATATATATATATATATATATGAATATATATATATATGAATATATGTATATATATATGAATATATATATATATATATATATATATATATATATAGATGTATACATATATGTGTGTATATATATATATATATATATATACATATATATATATAAATATATATATATATATATGAATATATATATATATATATATATGAATATATATATTCATATATATATATACATACATATATGTATATTCATATATATATATATTCATATATATACATATATACATATATATATATATATATATATTCATATATATATACATACATATATATATTCATATATATACATATATACATATATATATATATATATATATTCATATATATATACATACATATATATATATATATATATACATATATATATATATATATATATATATATTCATATATATATACATATATATATATATATATATACATATATATATATATATACATATATATATATACATGTATATATATATATATATATATATATATATATATATATATATATATATATATATATATATAATATATGTATATACGTTTTTAAATATGTGTGTGTGTGTGTGTGTGTGTGTGTGTGTGTGTGTGTGTGTGTGTGTGTTCGCGCCTACGTTTGTTTGTGTGTTAATGTCTCTATAATTTATATTTATGCTCGTTCTTTCTAATCCCTTTTTATCATTGATCAGATTTAATCATTTCCATAATACATGTTCCCTGCTTTTATTCCACCTAATTAATGTTCCGCTTTAGGTATACATATTCTTACACATCCATAGATGAATGTTAAATTTGTATTGCCACCAGGAATGATAGGCAATAACTGGCTAACTGGCATGTGTATCTATGAGTAAGCTGGGATATCACACCAGAATACCATGTAGTCTTGATATTGCTGTTTCTTTTATTGAGCTCTAAAGGGGACGGAGTGTGTATGTAATAAAATAGGCGAGAAAACGACTGAGATGCCAGCTGTATGTGTAATGTATCCGGTACTGCTCAAATACAGGTATTGATCAAGATATTGAATATCGAAACAGCGTAATCGAGAAATTAAAAGGCATGAGAGTCATGATTACATAGACACGTATACCTTGATCCTTTTCTTCAGGGAGATCTAGCGGAGAGAATGTGACAAGGCTGTCCCTTTGAATTACTGGTACAACTAATTATTCTGACCCGAGTGGACTAGAAGTTTGTGAAATAAACAGAATTGCTAAAGGAGAAAACGCAACGGCGTAAATCAGACTAACAAGCTTGCTATCTTGAACTGAACAAGGAATCCATTTTTTTTATACCGCTCCCAGATTGACAAGCTCCCAGACCTCAATCGGACCAAGGAAGCAATGCTTTCATCAGTCTTTCCATGGCTGATACTCTCAAATGGTCACGCTCTTCAGCAATGGGAAATAAAA
>OZ024742.1:26274936-26279936 GCA_964016885.1 Eledone cirrhosa
TCTACCCCCCATTGTTCTACCTACCGTTCCGACTTCCTCCCCCTCCCCCTCCCCTGTATCTTCTTTGACCTCATGCCCAGCTGTAGCTGGCACTACCAACGCTTGATTGGGTCTACTCCACCCCCTCCCCTCTTTCTCCTACTGGCAGGTTTAGCCACCATCTCCCCTACTAATTTGCAACCACAGAATTACTACTGATTTTTGACAATCACTTTGACCATATATGGAATTACCCCTTGAGAAGATCGGCTATTTAAATACCAGGATAAATTTTCATTTAGTCCAGAATTAGCCGTCGAAACGGCTTGAGCTCAGCTGTCGGGGTCTTACTGGTTCCTATTACCCACTCTACTACCTCAAGTATTGAGTACTTTGGTGCGTTATGGTCCACCTGGTTCCTTACCACATTGCCTTCGTTATCTAGCTCCTACTTCCGTAGTAGAGCACTTTCCGACCCTACCACGCCGTATCCAGACTTTTCCGCTAAGCTCAATTCATTTCACCCGCACCATGCGAAAACACAACATTGACTTCTCTACCAAGAACATCCCAATCCCACCGAAAAAACTTTACCTTCGGATGCTCACGAAAAAAATCGATCTATTTGCGAAAAGACTTAGATGGAGAACTTTTTTCTATGACAGATATTGCGACAACCAAACTTCGGCACCAAGGAGAGATTCGGATTTATTACCGACAAATCTCCGCCCCTGAACCCCTTGCTCGCACCCTTCGAGAATGACCTCTTCCAACTGGTCAAGAACATTAAATTTGAACCCAGACACAACCGATTCCTACAAAAACTCCGTAGCAACTTAACAGAGTATGATAACACAAATGACATCATGGTGCATTCGGATAAAACTGGGAACCTATACTTTGTCAACCCTGACAGATACCACACACTGATCAGGAGCAGCCTAAACTCCACCTATAAAAAGGCCAACCACCCTTGCATCGAGGACATAAATCGAGATGGACAACAAATCACCTCCAGCCTCGGGGTCGCCGACCGCACGGAACCTCTAGACCCACGGACACCATACTTCACACTGAAGGACCATAAATCCGATTTTGACCGTAAACCCTCTATCAGGCTTATTAACCCAACGAAGACCGACATAGGGAGAATCAGCAAAAAAATCCTAGACCGCGTGATACCAAAAGTCAAGCAACACACCCGACTTAGCCTATGGATCAACACCCAGGAAGTAATCTCCTGGTTCAGCAATATGGAGGATAAACGAGAAACTAAATTCATACAGTTCGACATAGAGAGCTACTATGCTTCAATCACCTTACCGCTACTTACTGCTGCCTTGGACTTCGCCGAAACACTTGTGCCCATCACTGACCAGGAAAGAAAAATCATCCTCCACGCCAGGAAGACAGTCTTACTCTTTGACGACTCTAAATGGATAAAAAGAGCTCCCGACTCACCCTTCGACGTCAGCATGGGCGCCACGGATTCGGCGGAGGTCACAGATCTTATAGGATTATTCCTAATAGCCAAACTCACTGATATGTTTCCTGCATTCGGTGGTGGATTGTACCGTGATGATGGGCTCCTTACCCTTAAAGGGTACAACCCCAGTAGTACAGATCGGGTCCGGAAACAATTAATCAGATTCTTCCGCGACTGGGGATTTAAAATAACCCTACAAACGTCCCTGACCCGAGTAAACTTCCTGGACGTGACCCTCGACCTCGAAAACGACCTGTACTACCCATACAGGAAACCTAATGACAATCTGCACTACATCCACCGCCGATCAAACCATCCTAGGAACATCACAAACAACCTGGTCAAAAACATCTCCCTCCGCATATCCCGTTTGTCAGCTAATGAGCGGATATTCGATGAACATGCGCCTTATTACAACCAGGCCCTCAAGCGGAGTGGTTTCCGGGAGGAAATATCCTACTGTCCAGCTCCCATTAGCGGAACCAGCAAGAGACACCGCCGCTCACGCAATGTAACATGGTTCAATCCTCCCCACAACGCAGAGGTGACAACTCCCATCGGGAAACTATTCTTTAGGCTCATTGAAAAACACTTCCCATTACAACACCGCTACCACAACATAATTAACAAAAATACCATCAAACTCTCTTACAGCACTACACCAAACTTCGCACAAAACATCGTCTCCTCTAACAACAAAAAACTCAACCCCGATGGCAGAAATAACCTAAATAGCAATGGAGAACCGACCAGGAGGTGTAACTGCCCGGATAGATCTATTTGCCCACTCGACAATAGATGCAGAGACCGTAATGTGATCTAACAGTGCAACGTGAGGACGGATACCTTCAACAAAGCCTATATAGGACTTACCGCATGTGACTTCAAGACCCGGCTATACCAACATAGACATACCTTCCGAAACCCGGCCCGGCTTCACGCCACTACACTTTCGGGCCACATATGAGACCTCAAGGACAACAACATCACCTATGATCTCACTTGGAGATTACTGTCCAGAGCCAATTCTTACACGGGAGGACGCCGTCCGTGCAATTTATGCTCGGAGGAAACTTTACAGATGCTGTTTTCGACGGACCAACTCCTAAACAAGAAAGATGAACTGGTTACTGCATGTAAACATAGATTGCGTAGGACTTACCTCGCCCTCAAACCCGATAATGACCCGGGGGGGGGGGTAGACTAGGGCTATAACACCCCACTTGCCGATTTTGCAATGGGTAACCCCTGCTTGCCAAGGGAGACGTAAGATCTTCTTTGTATTCTTTTATCGCTTCCTTTATTTCCTTCCCCCCTCTCTCCTTAGTCCTTCTACCCCAGCTCTTCTCCTTTGTCGGCGTCTTTTCTCGCCCACCCGAGGCTGCCCTTTGGCCCCTTGTAGCCTTAGTACCCCCACCCCCTCCCCTAGTCTATGATAGATTTGGCGGACTCCGCCCTTTATAGCAGTTGGTTTAGACCCCGGATACTTGTCCCCTTTTTCCGACCGCTCCCACTATTCTCTGTGCCCTCTATATTTCTTAGTGGCACTTATGCCTTATTTTTTCGTTTCAGTATTTCTTTCTTCGCTTTTCTTTTGGGCGGGGTGGATTCTGAATTTATTTTTCCGTATTCTACCTTTACTTCGTACGAAATTTCATGTAGCTTGTTTTAGATCTTTTAGAGTTAGCATTAGTATATATTTTTCTCGGGACTCAGAATTATTATCTCGTACTAGTTCACTTTGCTGCACTGGGTGGTTGCTGGCATTGTGCCCGGGATGGAAACCTTTATTGTTTATTTCATGGTAGTCTCTTTAGTATTTTGGCCCCTTTTGTTGACCCGTCACCGTATCTTTTACGTACTTATACCTCTTAAAAGGGTCCTTGCCTAATCCGTCCCACCTAGTTCTTTTACTTATTTCTTTATTTCTTTACTTCTTTCTTTCTTTATTTATTTATTTATTCTAGCCTAACAATAGCTAGAGACCAAGGTCGTAGAATTTAATTTACTTTACTTTTTTCTCTACACTTATTTGCTTTTCTTCACTCGCAGTATTTTTTCTTTCCTATATATTTCTACCCCCCATTGTTCTACCTACCGTTCCGACTTCCTCCCCCTCCCCTTCCCCTGTATCTTCTTTGACCTCATGCCCAGCTGTAGCTGGCACTACCAACACTTGATTGGGTCTACTCCACCCCCTCCCCTCTTTCTCCTACTGGCAGGTTTAGCCACCATCTCCCCTACTAATTTGCAACCACAGAATTACTACTGATTTTTGACAATCACTTTGACCATATATGGAATTACCCCTTGAGAAGATCGGCTATTTAAATACCAGGATAAATTTTCATTTAGTCCAGAATTAGCCGTCGAAACGGCTTGAGCTCAGCTGTCGGGGTCTTACTGGTTCCTATTACCCACTCTACTACCTCAAGTATTGAGTACTTTGGTGCGTTATGGTCCACCTGGTTCCTTACCACATTTCCTTCGTTATATATGTATATATATATATATATATATATATATATATATATATATATATATATATATATATATATATATATATATATATGTGTGTGTGTGTGTGTGTGTGTGTGTGTGTGTGTTTATATTTGTCTGTGTGTATTTTTGTATAATTGTTTATGTGTGTATATATATAATAGCCTCAGAAACGACATGAGCTCTGCCGTCGGGGTCATACTTTTTCCTATATGTATATATATATACGTATATGTATATGTATGTATATATGTGTGTATTTGCATGGCTGTGTGTGTGTGTGAGTATATATATGCATCTGTATATATATGTATGTGTATGTATATGCATAATTACATACAGTGATTTAATGCTTATTTTCATTGATCATTTGCTCCACTAACTTGTTGAGTGCTCTAAATCAGCTATAAACATTTATACCCTTTTCTAATTATTTATTTATTTAATATTTGTCGTATTCCCAACTATTTGTTTACACCTTTCACTTTTTTATTTTTACATATATATAATATTTATGTGTTTTCTTATATATGTGTGTGTGTGTATATGTATGTATATATATACATATAATATAAGTATGTACACGTACATACATATATGTATGCAGACGTACAGTAGTATGTATATATATATATACATACATGCACACATATATATATGTACGTATGGATTCACCGAACATTTATTATAATGCTCGGTGTGTTTGTAAACAAACATCGCGTATTAAGCCGTAGTGTCTAGCAACCATCGTTGCTCGTTTGTTCAACACTGACAAAGGAACGCTATACTACTTTCAAGCTTATTAGCTATCGTCAGCAACGTATACCTTCCTGCCAGATTGTTGAACGTATATACTTACCTTATGCATATTAACGGCTGAGTAGCCCAATTTGCATATCGAGTGGGTTAATCGGCTGGGTGCACCGAAAATGATAAACGGAAAAAATGAAACAAAATTTCATTTCCCACTCTTAGTACGGCTCTTACTTAA
Organism: Eledone cirrhosa; assembly: GCA_964016885.1. Taxonomy (NCBI): domain Eukaryota; kingdom Metazoa; phylum Mollusca; class Cephalopoda; order Octopoda; family Eledonidae; genus Eledone; species Eledone cirrhosa. The sequence goes on from OZ024742.1 coordinate 26,279,892, forward strand.
ATATAAGTATGTACACGTACATACATATATGTATACAGACGTACA
>OZ024742.1:26284936-26299936 GCA_964016885.1 Eledone cirrhosa
AAATAAGAAAATTAAAAAAACTTTTAAAAAAAATTAACTTACTAAAATTTTCACTCCAACTAATTAGTTTCTGCAATGGGATAAAGACAGTTACGTAATATAACTGTCGAGAATTGCGTCATCAGGGAGTCTATTCTCAGCTAAGTCTCCAGGCAATGCGCGGACACTGGGGACTAATATAAAAATAATAATAATTCGGTAGATGGAACAGCTAGCGGGGACTGGATTCCATGCACTGAAAAGCTTGCTGTCTCTGGTCAAATGGCAGATTCTAAAGAATCAATCACGTGACACTGAGGCTAGTCGGTAGGAGTGGGATGGTAAGATGACAGAAGCCTACTATCACACCAATAAATTAGTACCGGTTTTGGCAGGTTTGCTCAACAAATAAATAATTTGGAGATAAATATAGAGAATTTAGTATATCTACTAACATATGCGTACAGATGTACGCTAATGCTAGCAAATACACAGGTTATGTCATGGTACCTAGGTGGTTCAATGCAGGAGGATGCAGAACAATAATATAAAAGACGTAAAATAAGAAAATTAAAAAAAAATTAAAAAAAATTATCTTACTAAAATTTTCACTCCAACTAATTAGTTTCTGCAATGGGATAAAGACAGTTACGTAATATAACTGTCGAGAATTCATTGCGTCATCAGGGAGTCTATTCTCAGCTAAGTCTCCAGGCAATGCGCGGACACTGGGGACTCATATAAAAATAATAATAATTCGGTAGATGGAACAGCTAGCGGGGACTGGATTCCATGCACTGAAAAGCTCGCTGTCTCTGGTCAAATTGCAGATTCTAAAGAATCAATCACGTGACACTGAGGCTAGTCGGTAGGAGTGGGATGGTAAGATGACAGAAGCCTACTATCACACCAATAAATTAGTAGTGGTTTTGGCACATATGACATAACCTGTGTATTTGCTAGCATTAGCGTACATCTGTACGCATATGTTAGTAGATATACTAAATTCTCTATATTTACCTCCAAATTACTTATTTGTTGAGCAAACCTGCCAAAACCGCTACTAATTTATTGGTGTGATAGTAGGCTTCTGTCATCTTACCATCCCACTCCTACCGACTAGCCTCAGTGTCACGTGATTGATTCTTTAGAATCTGCCATTTGACCAGAGACAGCGAGCTTTTCAGTGCATGGAATCCAGTCCCCGCTAGCTGTCCCATCTACCGAATTATTATTATTTTTATATGAGTCCCCAGTGTCCGCGCATTGCCTGGAGACTTAGCTGAGAATAGACTCCCTGATGACGCAATGAATTCTCGACAGTTATATTACGTAACTGTCTTTATCCCATTGCAGAAACTAATTAGTTGGAGTGAACATTTTATTAAGTAAGTTAATTTTTTTAAAATGTTTATAAAATGTTCTTATTTTACGTCTTTTATATATATATATATATATATATATATATATATATATATATATATATATATATATATATATATATATATATATATATATATATGAATGAAGTTAGTCCTTCATCAGTGATCTTCCAACCATAATTGGTATGTCATCGCTTTAAAGACCATATACCTCCTGTTGGTGCGTGCAGCGGCTAAAGAAAGTCGTTGGGACACGTAAATAAGGGGAACGAGCGAGAGTGTAAACAAACAAAGATGGTAAAGCAATGAAAAGTGAGTAAGAAAGAGTCAATTTCCAGATTTCCATGAATATAAGTTCGGTGAAATCGTAAACGAGAGAGGATAAAGACCATCAAACCTAGTCGAAATGTGAGCAAGGAAGGAATTCCGCACAGGTCAAACGGGAGGAAGAAGAGAGGAATTGGGTGAACATAAGTTCTGTGAAACCGTAGACGAGAGAGAGAAAAGTGGAACAAGCTTGGTCAAGCTTGTGAGAGAAAAGAATTACGCACAGGTCAAACGGGAGGAAGTAGGAGAGGTAGTAGCAGAGAGTGAGTGAGTGAAGGGTGAGGAAGAGGCTAACAGATAGAGTGAGTGTTAGAGAGGGTAAAATACAGAGAAAGAGGAAGCAGTAAGAACGAAATAGACGGGTCACAGCGGGGGGGGGGGATATATGTATAAATATGAGAATAAACGTGCTGCGTGGTTGTATATGGGTTACATATGAATAAAGTTTGTCCTTCTTCAGATATATATATATATATATATATATATATATATATATATATATATATATATATGTGTGTAAATATTTATAATTATTTATATAGATATATTTATATATATATAATTATTTATATAGATATATTTATATATATATAATTATATATATGTATATTTATATATAAATATAGAATTATTTATATTTAATTATTTATATATATATATATATATATATATATAATTATTTATATATATATATACATATTTGTTTATACATATATATATATATATATATATATATATATGTGTGTGTGTGTGTGTGTGTGTGTGTGTGTGTGTGTGTGTGTGTGTGTGTGTGTGTGTGTGATTTTGCTTAAAATCCTAAACAAATTAAAATAATATACAGTAATGCAAATATATTCTCTCATACATCATTCCAAGAACATGCATTCATCATATGTACAGCCACACACCTATTCCTAAACATACAGGTATACATATAAAATGCACACGTTTATAAATAAGCACAGCCACATATATACAGACAGGCACCAACACCTCTAATTCCGTTATATCTTTAATCTATTCACTTCTCGTCTTGGTAATTGCATTAGTAAAACAGCTGCACTAGAGTTATGATTCTGGTTTTCTAGTAAGTTTCTTTTGCTAAGTGAATTAAACCTTTATTCAGACAACACACAACAAGAAGAAAAACATAATCAAATATCATTATTATTATTAATATTATTATTATTATTATTATCATCATTATTATTATAGTTGTTGTTGTTATTTTTTTTATTCCTATGTGTAACAATTAGATATAAAAAGAAATGTCTTTAAAAAAATGGTAGAAAACATCCCATAAACTATTCGCTGATTTGATTCATTATTAATTATTTCGACGGTAATTTTTCACTGTTCATGTCTTGTCTGACAGGTTACAATCCCACCAGATTTGGTATATACCAGCTTCGTTTATCTAGTTATTCACACACACACACACACACACATATATATATATATAGAGAGAGAGAGCGAAAGAGAGAGAGAGGGATATGTATCTCTCTCTCTCTCTCTCTCTCTCTCTCTCTATATATATATATATATATATATATATATATATATATATATGAGTGTGTATTTGTGTATGTACACGAAACAGTTCTCTCACCTACAAAATCATCACACACCACTATAGCGTTGCAATGACAACACGTAATGGTTCACAGGTCTCTCTCTATCACACACACATCAGAAATATACACATTTCTCTAACCCAGAAACTGACATATAAAGAGGATGGTACAAAGAAGACTATACAATTTAGAGTTGGTTTGTATGAACATGTTGGACAGACATAGTCTGCAGTATAAAGCTTGTCTCAAACTAGGAGGCTCGTGAAGGCGATATGCTTATCGAGTTACCTGACATGAGCCAACTGAGAGTTCAGGATATCGTAGGTTTAAATCCCCAGCTGTTGCTGGTACTCGTTTTCAGCTGAATATACTGGAGCCACATCAAATGAACACGACACACAGCCCAGGAATCGAACCTAAGTTCATAATATTACAAGGCCACGCATTTCAATGAACAGAAAATACCAAAAACAAAAGATAAAAGAGTATTTAATCGAAGTCCTGAATATAGGCGAGATTTACTTGAGGCCAAACACCCAAAACCCCAATCCTCTTGCTTTCTCTCAATAGTTATATTTTTCGGCATACATGCAAATGCAACTGGGTACAGTTTCTTTTGCAACCTTGAACAAATGCTCGGGAATTAGTAGTGCAGCAACTAATTCTATAATTTCACCTTTCCTCCTATGTGAATCTTGATAACAACATTTAATCTCTCCCTTTCTCCCTAACAAATAAAACCGTATATATATATATATATATATATATATATATATATATATATATATATATATATATATATATATATACGTTGTATTTGTTACTTTTTTAATTACTTTGACGTATATATATATATATATATATATATATATATATAAGTTAAAACAATGAAATAAAAATTAAAGTCGTTAGGAAAATACTTCACTGCTTTACGATTGTTTCTAGGGGATAATAATACATCGTACGCATATTTCATTAACGATCTATGTAAGGTTAGTTACAAAATATCAGATAAGAAGAATATTTAGCTACTTGTATATCATCAGCTGTTGTCAAAAGCAATCATTGCTTTTGACAACAGCTGATGATATACAGGTAGCTGAATATTCTCCTTATCTGATATGTTGTAACTAACCTTACATAGATCGATAATGAAATATGCGTACGATGTATTATTATCCCCTACAAACGATCGTAAAGCAGTGAAATATTTTCCTAACGACTTTAACTTTTATTTCATTGTTTTAACGTATATCATTACACTGTTTTCCTTTTTATGATTTTTTTTGTTTTCCGGGCTTTATTTTAACCTACAGCATTATCAACATATGGATTACATTGAGTTCTTCATGCAGACTAGACCCCATAACTAACTGTGGATAATTCTGTATATATATAAATATATATACGCAGATGTATTTGTCACTTTTTTATTACTTTTACGTGTATATATATGTATATATACACATGTAGATAGATAGAAAGATATATACATATGTATATGTGTGTGAATATATACATACACACATATATATATATATATGTATGTAAAACATACATATGTATATACATACATATGTATATATATAAGTGTATATATTTGTACATAATACTTTTTGTATGAGTGTGTGCGTATATACGTATATATATATATATATATATATATATATATATATATATATATATATATATATAAATAAAATTTGAATGTATTACTTAGAGAATGCAATGATTCGTTGATGAAAACATCAAAACAATCCCTCAATTATCGATATCTCCGGCCCAGACAGCTTCCATTGATACTATTTACTGTCCAAATGTAACTAACCAATAAGTTTATCTATTCAATATCACTGTGTTGTTTTCCTGACACACAAATAGCCTCTATCTCTAGTCATAAATCTTCTCTATTCTAATCATTGTCGTCTAGTAAGTTTCCGTCGATGAACATATAACAATGTAATGTGTTTAAACTATTTCGTGGAGCATTCAGCTCAGGGTCTGTTTGTTTGTATAGCCATATACACACGTCCATATACATCTATATATGTATATATATATATATATATATATATATATATATACATATATATATACATATATATATATATATATATATATATATGTATATATATATATATATATATTACACATGTGTACATATATATGTAGTGTGTGTGTATGTTTATATATATATATATGTATATGTGTATATATATATATATATATATATATATATATATATATATATATATATATATATATATATACATATATAGATGTATATGTCTGTTTATTTCAATGTATATGGACGTGTGTATATGGCTATACAAACAAACAGTCATATATATATATATATATATATATACATGCACATATGCATATATATATACATACATATATGGATTATGTTTATTTATAGTTCAGCAACTACGCCGTGCCATGGAATCTAATCCATACAACGGTAATATAGATATGTTGTTGGACGTCTATATATGCGTTTGATACTAATCTCTGTAGTGTGGGATATTTAGTAGCAGACATGAAGTACAGTTAATATAACAGAAACATCACACGCTCGTACATACACACATACACACACGTGCACACACACACAGACACTCATACACACAACCCCACACAAATACACAAACACTTATACAAACATACACACACACACACACACACACACACACACATACACACATACACAAACACACACACATACACACACACACAACACATATACATATATATATATATATATATATATATATAAATATGTATATATGGATTCTCGAGACCTATCTTACCGTCGATACACTGTTAACCTGAACAGCAACATGATTCGGCTGTGTCATAAGCATCTGAGCAACCCCTTTTGGGGGATGCACTGATGACTCGTACCACATGGGAAATCTCGAGAACAGGTGACCATTTTGATTGTAAATGGAATAAACATGTTAAATCCAAATAACTGACCTGCAATTCATAAATGAAGATATGTTAAATGGAGATATACATTATATGTACATATTTAACATTTAAAATATCTGTAGTTATCTGTGACATATCAGTTTCTTAAATGTGAAACGAAATATACATTACATATACACAATATGGTGACGAGTTGACAGAGTCGAAGGACTTCAAATAGATAGTTTACGAGAGACTGGCTCTCTGCTCTCTGTTCAAATCTCGCCTACGTCAGATGAGTCTTTCATACTTCCGGGGTCGATGAAAAAGGTACCAGTCTATTACTTTTCTCTATCACTTTCTAATTTCCCCTCTCTCTATATCATCTAGCAATTCCTTGGAGAGACTGATAGAGGGATGAGCTCCGCCAGGTTTTAAATCCCCAAGAAACGCAATATGCCACTGCGGTGCCCCTACGAAGCTATCAGGGCTTATGGGACCATAACATACATACAACGGAAATACAATTTTATTTTTAACATAAATGTACTTACAATTCAACATTTAGTCTGCCACAAAGGTCTTAGGTAATGTACTAAAACCTTAGGTTAGACATAAGAAACCTATATAGAAATATTAAATTCATCTGTCAATGAAAAGCTTTATATAAAATGAGTACAGTCAGCTACACCTACTCTCAGTCGTGTTTGAATAAGCGTGTCGGACGGAATAAGTCGGGAAAGGATCAGTAAATTTTCTAAGTTGCTTCCGAAGATTTGTTTTAAAAAACAGAATTAGTCGTTTAGTTTACATATAAAAATTCCACCCCATCCTTTTAATTTTATAACATATAGGATTTCTAGCAATTTACTTTTTTTTGTCATGTATTTTTTTTTTTAAAGTATAAAGAAAATTAATTGTAGCAGGAAGGCTACCAATTAAAATATAATTTCACTAGGGATAGAGTAGCAAAAATTAATAAACGGAAGGGGTGTTGGAATAAGAGTGAGGGTGGGAGGAATCTGAAATATAAATCAGTGGTGGTCATTGTGGTGGTGGAGGGTGGCTGTTCGAGACTCGAGAGCACTTATGCATCACTACAATACATCCAAAAATTCTTTGTGTCTATACTTGGTATTGGAAAATTCTTAATAACCTCATCAATCTGTATTATATTGAAATCATTGCATTGTTTGGCAGTATCGGTAGAGCGTCAGACACCGTGCATTGCAGCATAGAGTTATGGCTCTTTACGTTCTGAGTTAAAATCCCGCCGAGGCTAACCTTGCCTTTCATCCTTACGGGGGTCAATAAAATAATAGACCAGTAATACACTGGGGTATTTGCTGGACTTGTGCCAAAAGTTGAAACAATTATATTCAAAAGACTGCTCTCTACCTCCAGTAGGCAGAGACCAGTTAATGTTTCATGGATCATCTTGATTCTGAGGTGAATCTTTATGTTTGATAATTGCTGAATTATCTCTTTCCTAAACACCTAGTTATTATCAATGTGAAATATATTATCAACTGATGCAATGGTATCAGCAAATCATGCATTATGGTGTAACACTACCTGTTAAGAAAGCGTGCTGCATGACCTGAGCTTAGGAAAAGGATTCAAATTTGACAATTTCTTCTGTCAACACATAACTAAACTCACAGGGTAAAGCAGTAATACGTTTCTCAGTTTCATCTCTCATCTGCAAATTAGATAAATATCATAAGTATGCTACGATTTTGAACTTATGCACTAATTTATAAGCTAATCTTCAGTTTCGTTTGGCAACAGAGGACTAATCTAAAATGACAACTTGACATTGACAGTCGTTAATCTGATTCAGTTTTCTTTGGAGGAAATAACAATTTCCTCTGAAACGGATGTTGGATTTGCATCATAATGTTTGTTTCTCTTTCTTGACCTACCAGTTGTGCTTATGTAACCGGTACTGCTACAGAAACACTTGGCATTTACTTCCAAGTCTTCATCCCTATCCTGAAGGGATTTTAGAATATTGTCCAGACAAACAATTAGATCTAGCCCTCTATTCAGGTTAAAATATTTATTTGGGCCATTGAACCGTACGAGAATTATGTTCCAAGTTTTGACCATCAGAGTAGTTTCCAGACAATTTATTTGGTCTGGCAAAATCTCTGCTGAGATCGCGGACACCACTATTACGATTAGAATACCTTTTCAATTTTACATACCTTACTCTTTTCAAACAATTCGACTGAATTATCTTGGAATTTCTTACTGCATCTACATCGTGTTAGTACCGATATTATAATATGTTTGTTACTATCAAATATTGTATGCTTAACGGACAAAATAAATCAACCTAAAATTCTACTACCCTCTATCTCAAAACATCTTATTGCGGACGTTTTCGGTTTAATGAACTGTGAAATGTTTTTAATATAAACGTATGAAACTTGCCCGGCTTTCAAATATATATATGTATATATATATATATATATATATATATATATATATATATATATATATATATATATATATATATATATATATATATATATATATATATATATATATATAGGAAGAATTATTAGCATATCAGTATATTATAGAAACTTTTTAAAAAATAGCTGAAGTATATGCTTATCTCTGATATGCATTATCCTATAGGTAGAGTATATATCAAATTTAATTAAAATAAAACATAACCAGTTATGAAAACATGTCCGTGTGAGAGGCATCCTCCCACCAATGTAGTATTGAATTTCATGGTTAGTTTAAGCTGGTTTACTTCGAATTTCAAATTCACAGCAACTCTACCCAGTGTCAGGCATGAAATAAGAGATATTTTGTTTAAGAAATTTCCATCATCATGATATCAGACTGTTTTTAATTTGTAATTTTAATCATTGGGCTATATAAATTTATACACTTATATATAGAAATCACTCAATACCTAAGCATGCTCATTTATAACCATCACCAAGCCACCATGCTGACCAAAACGGATACCATCTTATTATAATAGAATGACAGTTTGCTTTCCTGATGATTTCCTTCAAACGAAACAGTTCTAGACCAGTAGAAGCCATTTCTATATTAAATTTGATATATATATATATGTATAGTATTGATTATACTATCTATGTTTATGCAACCTGTATTTTTGATTGTATCTTTTAATATGAATGAAATCTCTAAATGTGTACTGCCACACTAAATGCTGTAATGAATGTTGACCCACAATATTTGCATATGTATCTGTATGTCTCTTGGGTGAAAAGGAGGTCATATAAGGGTTCATTCAATAATAAATTGCTCCGAAGAATCCAAACCTCAGTTTGGAGGAAACAGTTGTAAGCATAAAAATGTTTTGAACAGTTCTTTGATTCTTATAATTCATATATATATAATCATAGAAGAGGCTTATCGAATAGAATAGACACAACTTTCGTCGTTTCCTCACTCACTCAATAATTTAATTAAGTCCGAATTATGAAAATTGCAACCTAACCTGTTAGATTATATACGTGTACGTCAACTATATATATATCGTTTCTTTCATATAATGGTAGGTATATTCTAGTAACTTCTCAAAAAAAAACAAATTTCAATTTGCTGCATATAAAGTATACGATTAATATGCTTTATTAAAAAAAGATATTGTTCGTTGAACCAAATCCAAATGCTTATGTTGTTAAATTAATGAAGATTTATATAAAAACCAGTGAGATACAAATATCGAACGAGCAAAGAAAAACAAAAAAAATAACACATTTATTATTTTATAAATTTCAGACAGTTTTTATTTTATGAATTTCTCCATATGAAGATCTTCTAAATTTGTTAAATAAATCTTGTAAAATCTAACATGCATGATGACGGCTGGTCTCGCTTGGGATAGAACTGGAGAAGTCGGAGTTGTTGGATACTGACAGGATCCGCTGGAAGGAGTGTTTGAAGATTCTTCCCCCAAGAGCAAGATGGTTGGATAACATCCATGAGCTCAGCTGGTCTCGCCTGGGTGGGGGGGGGGGGTACAACCGGATCAGTTGGAGACGGTTGCTTCTGACAGGACCCACTGAAAGGAGTAGTTGTGGAATGTCTGCTCCCACGGCACTTTCGGGAGTAAATGGGTGAAAAAGAAAAAGAAGAAGAAGAAGAAGAAGAAGAAGAAGAAGAAGAAGAAGAAGAAGAAGAAGAAGAAGAAGAAGAAGAAGAAGAAGAAGAAGAAGAAGAAGAAGAAGAAGAATCTTTATTTTTCCCACACATGTGAACTGCATGTATAAAAGTGCAACAGTCAGTGAATGACAAATAAACAAATGACTGTTTGCTATTTCCTTGGTTACGGCTTCGACTTCCCATTCGTTTCAGTAGCTAATTAATAAAGTTAAATTTGCTAGCATAATAATCTTTGTGCTTAAATTTCTTCTTTACCAAGAGAATTAATACATGTTTGACTGCTGTTTGTAGGAGAGGCTAGTTGGTAACGTATTATTTTTAATGCACTTACGATGTTGGGTCATTTTAACCAAGTAGAACTTAATCATATCCCCTATGCAGAATCAGGAGGGTGGAATATTTGCTTGGCTTTGTATATGTTAGAATCGGTGTTGAAACATAAATTAAATATGAAATAATTACTGCCATAGAAACAAATAATGTTATAGTGCAAAAATCTATACCTTACGTTTATTATGGTGGTGGATTGGCAGTATCGGTAGAGGGTCGGACACCACGCTTTGACGCATTGAGTTACGGCCCTTACCATTCTGAGTTCAAATCCCGCCGAGGATAACTTTGCCTTATGAGGTTGATAAAATAAAGTACCAGTAATGTATTGGGTAATTGCTGGCCATGTGCCAAATTATAAAATTATAACATACACAGCTGGTGTATTGGTTTAATCGATAGAGCGTCGGACAACACACGTTGTGACATAGAGTTACGTTCCTTTACGTTATGACTTCAAATCTCGTCAACTTAAGCTTTGCCTTTCATCCTTACGGGTTCTGTAAAATAAAGTACCTGTAGCTTAATGGTTTCTATTTGATCGACTTTCCCTCCCCAAAAATTGTTGACATATTTACCTAAATAAGAAGCCATTAATTTATAAAATAGAAAAGTTCAGGTGTAGTTAAAACTTTTTGGATATTTTAGCGAAGGGTGGTTGAAGATCTAATCAACTTATGTTATAACATGGTAGCTGATTGGTAATTATAAGGAGTGGAACCTTCTGTTTGCTTTGGAAAACAAATATGTAAGCTTGTACATGATGAATGTTTTGACAAACAGTACTCACACAATACAGCTATTAGTTCAATGGTAGTATTCATGTGAGACCCAGGTTCAATCGGGGGTAACCACAGTAAGTAAGGTAGTCAATACATTAGTAGTATGTAAACATCAAATTTATAATAGAAATGTCTTCTACAGGACTAGAACTGCTCCATTCAAAAGAAATCATCACATAGATCTTTTTGTATGAGAACGAATATTGCCACATTTTTAAAGGGTTAATTTCTGGTACATGTCAAATTCAAATCTTTCTATTGGAATTAAAATACATTCCGCCTCTGTAGCTGAATTTCGTAAATATGCATACAGATGTCTGCAGGAATTCATGAGAATTGTACTTCTTTCTGAGCGTTGATAGAACAACGCTGAGAGGCATAACATCTCTTCTCTTTAATATTGTTCACTTGTTACCAAAGTGTATACAATTAAAAAAAATAGTATATGGTTGAACATGTTTGAAAAGAGTTGTTAATCATAATTCTTCAAATTCATTTCATGCGGAGGCGTAACAAATATCGTTTGTTCAACTAAATTTAAATATTTAAATGAGTTATTCCGGATTAGAATGGACCACCGGTGGTTTCGATGATGAGCGTTACTTTTTCAATCCTCAGAACAGGGAGCTCATGAAATCAACTTGGAAGTGACCGCGCCCTCAAGAGGCAAGTGTAATTTTAACGTAATTCTCAGAAGATACTCACTGTGAGAGAGAGTTTGACATGGCTGGCCTTATGGATTAAACGTACAGTCGATGATTGGTTCTCTAACAGATTCCGTCACGCCAATTTCATTCACAGTACATGAGTCAACTGGACGCAATATTAAATGACATATATCCAACATATCACGTATTGGGATCGAACTTAGAACCTAATGATTGGGAAGCCAGCCTCTTGAACATTGGGTCATGCTGCGTATAATGTAGTTCAGGAGAAAACTGAGAATTAGCAGCAAAACATATTTCTAAAACTTCGGAATCGTGTAATTGTGCTCATTCGTAAATACGGTAAAGATGTTGAAAATTTAAATCTGAATGAATAAATCAGCGTCGTCTCTTCATTCATTCTTTCATACAAAATTACTTTAAATAGAAACAATATACAAATTTAACAATAAGCTAATATTAACTCTCTATAACAACCATCTTCTCTGGTTTAACATACAGGCTAAGCATGTTTGTGGTTATTATGAGATTGTGGAGGGGGGGGGGGGGTTAAGATAGTTGTGTCAATATAGCCTGTTTCTGGTAGTTAGGACACGCCTATTTGTGACTTGTCAGAGACCAATTGTCGTAAGAAATAGTTTGGCTGCAAGTATACTCACAAGAAATATTATTATAGAATGACAGATGACCAATGGCATGTCTTTATACAGAAAATATTACATGTGCTAGATTAATTGAGACTCATCTGCAGCAGTTGAAGTTAGTATTGCAGATTGCTTTTAGTAAGTTTGGAGTAAATGCGCAGTATGAATAAATATTTGCAAAACAAAAACAATTTATGAAGCTGTTGTTAGCAGCAAGAAGCATTTTGAAATCTTCTTATAAGATGGAAGAATGCAATAACGCTGCATTATGATAGTAGTAAGCTGGGATTACAAATTGTATTATATATTGCATTATAGCTTGATGTTATAAATTTGTAATAAATTTGCAGAAATTTAATGTATTAATATTGCTCCCACATATATAACAAATGAATAATTAACATATACACAATTAATGTATAACTTATGACGCACAGACCGAAACACATGGCACACACAGATTGACACACACACACATCTATACATATGTATATATACTTACATATATTCATACATAGATGCATGTGTTCATACATACATACATAAAGTTTCCTTAAATGTTTAGCTTTATAGTATTTCATGAATTTTATAGGTTTCAGTTAATGTTGGCCCAGGCCATGTATGATTTTCAGGTTATGGGTTAACAAATTATGCTTATTCTAGATATCATTGTCCCCTCTAATAATTAGTAATTAGCTGGGTTTTTCTCAGAGATATATCAGGGAGTAGGACATTTATACAGAATTTCATGAAGGAATTTGTCCCGGAAACATTTAAATGTTATGGCACCTCTTCCTGTTGAGGTGAATTATTTGTGTCAGGTGCTTGCTTTGAGATTTGAATTTGATTTGTATAGTCTGCGGTGGATTTGAGAAGGGGCGACAACATCATTTGGGATATATTGATGGAATATTTTCTACATCATACAGATGATGTAGCGCTCACGGCGGCATTGGAGAGGGAATAATTGTCGCATTTTTATATATATATATATATATATATATATATATATATATATATATATATATATATGTATATATATATATATATATATATATATATATGTATATATATATATATATATATATATATATATATATATATATATATATATATATATATGTATATATATATATTATATATATATATATATATATATATATATATATACCTATATATACATATATATATATATATAGAGGAGACTGAGGTTAGCTGGACATGCTCACCGACATCCAGAGTTGACATACCACTCAGTGATCCTGTAAGAGTGTGTCCCTACAGTGTGTCCCTACATGGACACACTGGAAGAGGAAGACCAAGGTTAACGTATGTTGATGCCCTAAGGACAGACACTGGTCTGTAGGAGACACAGGACATGGCAGAGATAATGAGGGACAGAGACCGCTGGAGAGATCTCGTCCATGGATCTCGGGATTTTACCTGCCCTAGAAATACATATATGTATGTGTGCATATGTATATGTGTATATGCACATATATCTGTGTGTGTTTGTATGTATATATATATATATGCATATATCTAAATATATATATATATATATAATATATAGAAAAGGCTCCAACAGGACTAGAACTGTTTCATTCGGGAGAAATCATCATATATATGTATACATACATGATTTCATATACAGATATATACATAGATGCGAATATTCAAATATTCTCATGTGATTCTTTGCGAGGGCGTGGGCTGGTTATGAATATATAGATGTTTTTATAAATATATAAACATACATTTTCATAAGCAGTAATCATGTTCATAGTTACAGCAGATATAAATAACAAGGAAAAATTATTTTTAGAAATAAATTGAAAACATTCGTAAACACAAAACAAAAGAAAGGATAACGTATTTTGAACAACAACAGATAATAAGAAACACGAGAAAAACAACTACAACCTAATATGACCACAAAGAGATTTGTTGAAATCAATACAGCAAACAGAAAGGAATTTATTGACATCACCAGAACACTTCTATTGCCAGACTAAGACCGTTTAAGAATGCCTTTGTTTCCACGGTGTTATTTATAAATCCAGAATTTCATTGGAGACTAGACGTAGCTTGCTGCGGAGAAAGTTACGCTGACTAACGATCCAACAGTTCAATGTTGCTGGATAAATTTAAAAAAAAGGTTAAAAGTCAAACAACGTTTCTAAGTGGGATCAATAAACCAATATGGATCAGATCTGTGTATATATACACGAATGTGT
>OZ024742.1:26304936-26339936 GCA_964016885.1 Eledone cirrhosa
AATACTACCACTGTCACTACGACCAATATTACCACCAACACTACCACCAACACTATCACTACTACCAATATTACCACCAACACTGCCACCAACACTATCACCAACACTACCACCAACACTGTCACCAATATTACCATTAATATTACCACCAACACTACCACCAACACTACCACCAACACTACCACCACCACTACCACTATCACTACCACCAATACTACCACCAACACTACCACTGTCACTACCACCAACACTACCACCAACACTACCACCAACACTACCACCAACACTACCACTATCACTACCACCAATACTACCACCAACACTACCACTGTCACTACCACCAACACTACCACTATCACTACCACCAACGCTACCACCAATACTACCACCAACATTACCACTATCACTACCACCAACGCTACCACCAATACTACCACCAACATTACCACTATCACTCCCACTAACACTACCACCAATAATACCACCAACACTACCACTATCACTACCTCCAATACTACCACCAACACTACCACTATCACTCCCACTAACACTACAACCAATACTACCACCAACACTACCACCAACACTACCGCAACCACCAACATTCCCACCAATACTAACACCAACACTACCACTATCACAACCACCAACACTACCAACAACACTATCACTATCACCCCCACCAACCCTACCACCAATACTACCACCAACAGTACCACTATCACTAGCACCAACACTACCAGCAACACTACCACCAACACTACCACTATCACTATCACCAACACTACCTCCAACACTACGATCACAACCAGTACATCTACCACCACCACGACCGTCACCACCACCAGCACATATATAACCACCACCACCAACCTTCACCACCACCAGCATATCTACAACACCACCACAATCACCAACACCAGCACATCTACTAACACCAGCACCACCACCACCACCATCACAATCAACACCACCACACTCCGGATCATCATTATAACCATCACAATCATCATCATCACACTCCCCATCATCACAATAACCATCACAATCATCACCATCACACTTCCCACCATCAGTATAACCATCACAATCATAATCATCACAATCCCAATCATGACTATAACCATGACAATCATCACCATCATACTCCCCATCATCTCTATAACCATCACAATCATCACCATCACACTCCCCATTATCACTATAATATCACAATCATCACCATGACATCCCCCTCATCACTATAACCATCACAATCATCACCATCACATTCCCCACCATCACTATAACCTTCACACTAATCACCATCACACACCCCATCATCACTTTAACCATCACAATCATCACCATCACATTCCCATCTTCACTATAACCATCACACTAATCATCATCACACCACCCATCATCACTATAACCATCATAATCATCAACATCACATCCCCATCATCACTATAACCATCAAAATCATCACCATCAAACTCCCCATCATCAATATAACCATCACACAAATCACCATCACACACCCCATCATCACTATAACCATCAAAATCATCACCATCACATCCCCATCATCACTATAAACATCAGAATCATCACAATCACACTCCCAATGATCACTATAACCATCACACTCATCACCATCACAATCATCACTATAACCATCACAATCATCACCATCACACTCCCAATCATCACTATAACTATCACAATCATCACCATCACAATCATCACCATCACAATCATCACCATCACACTCCCAACCATCACTATAACCATCACAATCATCACCATAACCATCACAATGATCATCATCAGAATCCCAATCACCACTATAATAAACACAATCATAACCATCATACTCCCCATCATCAATATAACCATCACAATCATCACAATCACGCTCGCCATCATCACTATAACTGTCACAATCATCACCATCATCACTATAACCATCACTATAACCATCACCATCACACTCGCCATCATCACTATAACCGTCACAATCATCACCATCACACTGCCCATCATCACTATAACCATCACACTGATCACCATCACACACCCCATCATCACTATAACCATCTCAGTCATCATCATCACACACCCATTCATCACTATAACCATCACAATCATCACCATCACACTATTCATAATCACTATAACCATCACACTCATCACCATCACACTACCCATCATCACTATAACCATCACAATCATCACCATCACACTACCGATCATCACTATAACCATCACACTCATCACAATCACACTCACCATCATCACTATAACCATCACAGTAATCACCATCACACTCCCCATCATCACTATAACAATCACAATCATCACCATCACACTACCCATCATCACTATAACCATCACAGTCATCATCATCACACGCCCATTCATCACTATAACCATCACACTCATCACCATCACACACCCCATCATCACTATAACCATCACAATCATCACCATCACATCCCCATCATCACTATAACCATCATAACCTTCACCATCACACTCATCACCATCACAATCATCACCATCACTATAACCATCACAATCATCACCAACACACTCCCAATCATCACTATAACTATAACAATCATCACCATCAAAATCATCACCATCACTATAACTATCACAATCATCACCATCACACTCCCAATCATCACTATAACCATCACAATCATCACCATCACACTCCCAATCATCACTATAACCATCACAATCATCTCTATAATCATCACAATCATCACCATCACACTCCCCATCATCACTATAACCATCACAATCATAACCATCACACTCCCTACCATCACTATAACCATCACAATCATCACCATGACATCCCCCTCATCACTATAACCATCACAATAATCACCATCACATTCCCCACCATCACTATAACCTTCACGATCATCACCATCACACTCCCCATCATCACTATAATAATCACAATCATCACTATCACACTCCCCATCATCACTATAACCATCACACTAATCACCATCACACACCCCATCATCACTTTAACCATCACAATCATCACCATCACATCCCCATCATCACTATAACCATCACACTAATCATCATCACACCCCCATCATCACTATAACCATCATAATCATCAACATCACATCCCCATCATCACTATAACCATCACAATCATCACCATCAAACTCCCCATCATCACTATAACCATCACACTAATCACCATCACACACCCCATCATCACTATAACCATCACAATCATCACAATCACATCCCCATCCTCACTATAGCCATCAGAATCATCACCATCACACTCCCAATGATCACTATAACCATCACACTCATCACCATCACAATCATCACCATCACAATCATCACCATCACTATAACCATCACAATCATCACCATCACACTCCCAATCATCACTATAACCATCACAATGATCACCATCACACTCCCAATCATCACTATAACCATCACAATCATCATCATCATACTCCCCATCATCAATATAACCATCACAATCATCACCATCACACTCGCCATCATCACTATAACCGTCACAATCATCACCATCATCACTATAACCATCACTATAACCATCACTATCATCACCATCACACTCGCCATCATCACTATAACCGTCACAATCATCACCATCACACTGCCCATCATCACTATAACCATCACACTGATCACCATGACACATCCCATCATCACTATAACCATCTCAGTCATCATCATCACACGCCCATTCATCACTATAACCATCACAATCATCACCATCACACTACACATCATCATTATAACCATCACACTCATCACCATCACACTACCCATCATCACTATAACCATCACAATCATCACCATCACACTACCCATCATCACTATAACCATCACACTCATCACAATCACACTCACCATCATCACTATAACCATCACAGTAATCACCATCACACTCCCCATCATCACTATAACCATCAGAATCATCACCATCACACTCCCAATCATCACTATAACCATCACAATCATCACCATCACACTTCCCATCATCACTATAACCATCACAGTCATCACCATCACACTCCCAATGATCACTATAACCATCACAATCATCACCATCACACTACCAATCATCACTATAACCATCACACTCATCACAATCACACTCACCATCATCACTATAACCATCACAGTAATCACCATCACACTCCCCATCATCACTATAACCATCACAATCATCACCATCACACTACCCATCATCACTATAACCATCACAGTCATCATCATCACACGCCCATTCATCACTATAACCATCACACTCATCACCATCACACTCCCCATCATCACTATAACCATCACACTCATCATCATCTCACACCCTATCATCACTATAACCATCACAATTATCACCATCACACTCCCCATGATCAATATAACCATCACAATCATCACCATCACACTCCCCATCATCACCATAACCATCACAATCATCACCATCATCATTATAACCATAACTATAACCATCACAATCATCACTCTCATACTCCCCATCATCACTATAACCATCACACTCATCATCATCTCACACCCTATCATCACTATAACCATCACAATTATCACCATCACACTCCCCATGATCAATATAACCATCACAATCATCACCATCACCCTCCCCATCATCACTATAACCATCACAATCATCACCATCAGACTCCCCATCATCACTATAACCATCACAATCATCAACATCACACTCCCCTTCATCACTATAACCATCACAATCATAACCATCACACTCCCCATCAACAATATAACCATCACAATCATCACCATCACATCCCCATCATCACTATAACCATCACACTAATCATCATCACACTCCCATCATCACTATAACCATCATAATCATCAACATCACATCCCCATCATCACTATAACCATCACAATCATCACCATCAAAATCCCCATCATCACTATAACCATCACAATCATCACCATCAAACTCCCCATCATCACTATAACCATCACACTAATCACCATCACACACCCCATCATCACTATAACCATCACAATCATCACTATCACATCCCCATCCTCAATATAGCCATCAGAATCATCACCATCACACTCCCAATGATCACTATAACCATCACACTCATCACCATCACAATCAACACCATCACAATCATCACCATCACTATAACCATCACACTCATCACCATCACACTCCCAATCATCACTATAACCATCACAATGATCACCATCACACTCCCAATCATCACTATAACCATCACAATCATCATCATCACACTCCCAATCACCACTAAAATAATCACAATCATAACCATCATACTCCCCATCATCAATATAACCATCACAATCATCACCATCACACTCGCCATCATCACTATAACCGTCACAATCATCACCATCATCACTATAACCATCACTATAACCATCATTATCATCACCATCACACTCGCCATCATCACTATAACCGTCACAATCATCACCATCACACTGCCCATCATCACTATAACCATCACACTGATCACCATCACACATCCCATCATCACTATAACCATCTCAGTCATCATCATCACACGCCCATTCATCACTATAACCATCACAATAATCACCATCACACTACCCGTCATCATTATAACCATCACACTCATCACCATCACACTACCCATCATCACTATAACCATCACAATCATCACCATCACACTACCCATCATCACTATAACCATCACACTCATCACAATCACACTCACCATCATCACTATAACCATCACAGTAATCACCATCACACGCCCCATCATCACTATAACCATCACAATCATCACCATCACACTCCCCATCATCACTATAACCATCACAATCCTCACCATCACATCCCCATCATCATTATAACCATCAGAATCATCACCATCACACTCCCAATGATCACTATAACCATCACAGTCATCATCATCACACGCCCATTCATCACTATAACCATCACACTCATCACCATCACACTCCCCATCATCACTATAACCATCACACTCATCATCATCTCACAACCTATCATCAATTTAACCACACAATTATCACCATCACACTCCCCATGATCAATATAACCATCACAATCATCACCATCACACTCCCCATCATCACCATAACCATCACAATCATCACCATCATCATTATAACCATAACTATAACCATCACAATCATCACCCTCATACTCCCAATTATCACCATCACCCTCCCCATCATCACTATAACCATCACAATCATCACCATCAGACTCCCCATCATCACTATAACCATCACAACCATCACCATCACACTCCCCATCAACAATATAACCATCACAATCATCACCATCACACTCCCCATCATCACTATAACCATCACAATCATCACCATCACACTCCCCATCATCACTATAACCTTCACAATCATCACCATCACACTCCTCATCATCACTATAATAATCACAATTATCACCATCACAATCATCACCATCCCATCCCCATCATCACTATAAACATCACAATCATCACCATCACACTCCCCATCGTCACTATAACCATCACATTATCACCATCAAACGCCCCATCACCTCTATAACTATCACAATCATCACCATCACATCCCCCTCATCACTATAACCATCACAATCATCACCATCACATTCCCCACCATCACTATATCCTTCACAATCATCACCATCACACTCCCCATCATGACTATAACCATCACAATTATCACCATCACACTCCCCAT
The DNA here is from genome assembly GCA_964016885.1 of Eledone cirrhosa. NCBI lineage: Eukaryota > Metazoa > Mollusca > Cephalopoda > Octopoda > Eledonidae > Eledone > Eledone cirrhosa. The sequence goes on from OZ024742.1 coordinate 26,311,711, forward strand.
CATCACTATAATCATCACAATCATCACCATCAAACTCCCAACCATCAATATAACTCTCACAATCATCACACTCCCCATCATCACCATCACACTCCCCATCATCACTATAACCATCACAATCATCACCATCAAACTCCCCATCATCACTATAATCATCACAATCATCACCATGACATGCCCCTAATCACTATAACCATCACACTAATCACCCCCCCCACCATCACTATAACCATCACAATCATCAACATCACATCCCCATCATCACTATAACCATCACAATCATCATCATCGCACACCCCATCATCCCTATAACCATCACAATCATCACCATCACACTCCCCATCATCACTATAGCCATCGCAATCATCACCATCACACTCCAAATCATCACTATAACCCCACAATCATCACCATCGCACTCCCCTTCATCACTATAGCCATCACAATCATCACCATCACTCTCGCAATCATCACTATAACCACAACAATCATCACCATCGCAATCCCCTTCATCACTATAACCACCACAATCATCACCATCACACTCCCCATCATGACCATAACCATCACAATCTTCACCATCACACTCTCCACCATCACTATAACCATCACAATTATCACCATCACACCCCGATCATCACTATAATCATCACAATCATCACCATCAAACTCCCGACCATCAATATAACTCTCACAATCATCACCATCACACTCCCCATCATCATTAAAACCATCACACTCATCACCCTCTCACACCCTATCATCACTATAACCATCACAATCATCACAATCACACTCCCCATGACCAATATAATAATACCAATCATAACCATCATACTCCCCATCACCACTATTACCATCACGATCATCACCATCACACTCCCCATCATCACCATAACCATCACAATCATAACCATCACACTCCCCATCATCACTATAAACATCGCAATAATCACCATCACACTCCCCATCATCACTATAACCATCACACTCATCATCATCTCACACCCTATCATCACTATAACCATCACAATTATCACCATCACACTCCCCATGATCAATATAACCATCACAATCATCACCATCACACTCCCCATCATCACCATAACCATCACAATCATCACCATCATCATTATAACCATAACTATAACCATCACAATCATCACCCTCATACTCCCAATCATCACAATCACCCTCCCCATCATCACTATAACCATCACAATCATCACCATCAGACTCCCCATCATCACTATAACCATCACAATCATCACCATCACACTCCCCTTCATCACTATAACCATCACAATCATAACCATCACACTCCCCATCAACAATATAACCATCACAATCATCACCATCACACTCCCCATCATCACTATAACAATCACAATCATCACCATCACACTCCCCATCATCACTATAACCTTCACAATCATCACCATCACACTCCCCATCATCACTATAATAATCACAATCATCACCATCACACTCCCCATCATCACTATAACCATCGCAATCATCACCACCCCATCCCCATCATCACTATAAATATCACAATCATCACCATCACACTCCCCATCATTACTATAACCATCACAATTATCACCATCAAACTCCCCATCACCTCTATAACTATCACAATCATCACAATCACATCCCCCTCATCACTATAACCATCACAATCATCACGATCACATTCCCCACCATCACTATATCCTTCACAATCATCACCATCACACTCCCCATCATCACTATAACCATCACAATTATCACCATCACACTCACCATCATCACTATAATCATCACAATCATCACCATGACATGCCCCTCATCACTATAACCATCACACTAATCACCATCACCCCCCACCATCACTATAACCATCACAATCATCAACATCACATCCCCATCATCACTATAACCATCACAATAATCACCATCAAACTCCCCATCATCACTATAATCATCGCAATCATAACCATCGCACTCCCCATCATCACTATAACCATCACAATCATCATCATCGCACACCCCATCATCCCTATAACCATCACAATCATCACCATCACACTCCCCATCATCACTATAGCCATCACAATCATCACCATCACACTCCCAATCATCACTATAACCCCACAATCATCACCATCGCACTCCCCTTCATTACTATAGCCATCACAATCATCACCATCACACTCGAAATCATCACTATAACCACAACAATCATCACCATAGCAATCCCCTTCATCACTATAACCACCACAATCATCACCATCACACTCCCCATCATGACTATAACCATCACAATATTCACCATCACACTCCCCACCATCACTATAACCATCACAATTATCACCATCACACCCCGATCATCACTATAATCATCACAATCATCACCATCAAAGTCCCGACCATCAATATAACTCTCACAATCATCACCATCACACTCACCATCATCATTAAAACCATCACACTCATCACCCTCTCACACACTATCATCACTATAACCATCACAATCATCACAATCACACTCCCCATCATCACTATAACCATCACAATCATCACCATCAAACTCCCCATCATCACTATAACCATCACAATCATCACCATGACATGCCCCTCATCACTATAATCATCACACACCCATCATCACTATAACCATCACAATCATCAACATCACATCCCCATCATCACTATAACCATCACGATCATCACCATCAAACTCCCCATCATCACTATAATCATCACAATCATAACGATCGCACTCCCCATCATCACTATAACCATCACAATCATCATCATCGCACTCCCCATCATCCCTATAACCATCACAATCATCACCATCACACTCCCCATCATCACTATAGTCATAACAATCATCACCATCACACTCCCAATCATCACTATAACCCCACAATCATCACCATCGCACTCCCCTTCATCACTATAGCCATCACAATCATCACCATTACACTCGCAATCATCACTATAACCACCACAATCATCACCATCGCACTCCCGTTCATCAATATAACCACCACAATCATCACCCTCATACTCCCAATTATCACCATCACCCTCCCCATCATCACTATAACCATCACAATCATCACCATCAGACTCCCCATCATCACTATAACCATCACAACCATCACCATCACACTCCCCATCAACAATATAACCATCACAATCATCACCATCACACTCCCCATCATCACTATAACCATCACAATCATCACCATCACACTCCCCATCATCACTATAACCTTCACAATCATCACCATCACACTCCCCATCATCACTATAATAATCACAATTATCACCATCACAATCATCACCATCCCATCCCCATCATCACTATAAACATCACAATCATCACCATCACACTCCCCATCATCACTATATCCTTCACAATCATCACCATCACACTCCCCATCATGAATATAACCATCACAATTATCACCATCACACTCCCCATCATCACTATATCCTTCACAATCATCACCATCACACTCCCCATCATCACTATATCCTTCACAATCATCACCATCACACTCCCCATCATGAATATAACCATCACAATTATCACCATCACACTCCCCATCATCACTATATCCTTCACAATCATCACCATCACACTCCCCATCATGAATATAACCATCACAATTATCACCATCACACTCCCCATCATCACTATAATCATCACAATCATCACCATCAAACTCCCAACCATCAATATAACTCTCACAATCATCACACTCCCCATCATCACTATAACCATCACAATCATCACCATCAAACTCCCCATCATCACTATAATCATCACAATCATCACCATGACATGCCCCTAATCACTATAACCATCACACTAATCACCCCCCCCACCATCACTATAACAATCACAATCATCAACATCACATCCCCATCATCACTATAACCATCACAATCATCACCATCAAACTCCCCATCATCACTATAATCATCGCAATCATAACCATCGCACTCCCCATCATCACTATAACCATCACAATCATCATCATCGCACACCCCATCATCCCTATAACCATCACAATCATCACCATCGCACTCCCCATCATCACTATAGCCATCGCAATCATCACCATCACACTCCAAATCATCACTATAAACCCACAATCATCACCATCGCACTCCCCTTCATCACTATAGCCATCACAATCATCACCATCACACTCGCAATCATCACTATAACCACAACAATCATCACCATCGCAATCCCCTTCATCACTATAACCATCACAATCTTCACCATCACACTCCCCACCATCACAATTATCACCATCACACCCCGATCATCACTATAATCATCACAATCATCACCATCAAACTCCCGACCATCAATATAACTCTCACAATCATCACCATCACACTCCCCATCATCATTAAAACCATCACACTCATCACCCTCTCACACCCTATCATCACTATAACCATCACAATCATCACAATCACACTCCCCATGACCAATATAATAATACCAATCATAACCATCATACTCCCCATCACCACTATGACCATCACTATCATCACCATCACACTCCCCATCATCACCATAACCATCACAATCATAACCATCACACTCCCCATCATCACTATAACCATCGCAATCATCACCATCACACTCCCCATCATCACTATAACCATCACACTCATCATCATCTCACACCCTATCATCACTATAACCATCACAATTATCACCATCACACTCCCCATGATCAATATAACCATCACAATCATCACCATCACACTCCCCATCATCACCATAACCATCACAATCATCACCATCATCATTATAACCATAACTATAACCATCACAATCATCACCCTCATACTCCCAATCATCACAATCACCCTCCCCATCATCACTATAACCATCACAATCATCACCATCAGACTCCCCATCATCACTATAACCATCACAATCATCACCATCAAACTCCCAACCATCAATATAACTCTCACAATCATCACACTCCCCATCATCAATATAACCATCACAATCATCACCATCACACTCCCCATCATCACCATAACCATCACAATGATCACCATCATCATTATAACCATAACTATAACCATCACAATCATCACCTCATACTCCCAATCATCACAATCACACTCCCCATCATGAATATAACCATCACAATTATCACCATCACACTCCCCATCATCACTATAATCATCACAATCATCACCATCACACTCCCCTTCATCACTATAACCATCACAATCATAACCATCACACTCCCCATCAACAATATAACCATCACAATCATCACCATTACACTCCCCATCATCACTATAACCATCACAATCATCACCATCATCATTATAACCATAACTATAACCATCACAATCATCACCCTCATACTCCCAATCATCACAATCACACTCCCCATCATGAATATAACCATCACAATTATCACCATCAGACTCCCCATCATCACTATAACCATCACAATCATCACCATCACACTCCCCTTCATCACTATAACCATCACAATCATAACCATCACACTCCCCATCAACATAACCATCAATATAACTCTCACAATCATCACACTCCCCATCATCAATATAACCATCACAATCATCACCATCACACTCCCCATCATCACCATAACCATCACAATCATCACCATCATCATTATAACCATAACTATAACCATCACAATCATCACCCTCATACTCCCAATCATCACAATCACACTCCCCATCATGAATATAACCATCACAATTATCACCATCACACTCCCCATCATCACTATAATCATCACAATCATCACCATCACACTCCCCTTCATCACTATAACCATCACAATCATAACCATCACACTCCCCATCAACAATATAACCATCACAATCATCACCATTACACTCCCCATCATCACTATAACAATCACAATCATCACCATCACACTCCCCATCATCACTATAACCTTCACAATCATCACCATCACACTCCCCATCATCACTATAATAATCACAATCATCACCATCACACTCCCCATCATCACTATAACCATCGCAATCATCACCACCCCATCCCCATCATCACTATAAATATCACAATCATCACCATCACACTCCCCATCATTACTATAACCATCACAATTATCACCATCAAACTCCCCATCACCTCTATAACTATCACAATCATCACAATCACATCCCCCTCATCACTATAACCATCACAATCATCACGATCACATTCCCCACCATCACTATATCCTTCACAATCATCACCATCACACTCCCCATCATGACTATAACCATCACAATTATCACCATCACACTCACCATCATCACTATAATCATCACAATCATCACCATGACATGCCCCTCATCACTATAACCATCACACTAATCACCATCACCCCCCCACCATCACTATAACCATCACAATCATCAACATCACATCCCCATCATCACTATAACCATCACAATCATCACCATCAAACTCCCCATCATCACTATAATCATCGCAATCATAACCATCGCACTCCCCATCATCACTATAACCATCACAATCATCATCATCGCACACCCCATCATCCCTATAACCATCACAATCATCACCATCACACTCCCCATCATAACTATAGCCATCACAATCATCACCATCACACTCCCAATCATCACTATAAACCCACAATCATCACCATCGCACTCCCCTTCATCACTATAGCCATCACAATCATCACCATCACACTCGAAATCATCACTATAACCACAACAATCATCACCATAGCAATCCCCTTCATCACTATAACCACCACAATCATCACCATCACACTCCCCATCATGACTATAACCATCACAATATTCACCATCACACTCCCCACCATCACTATAACCATCACAATTATCACCATCACACCCCGATCATCACTATAATCATCACAATCATCACCATCAAAGTCCCGACCATCAATATAACTCTCACAATCATCACCATCACACTCACCATCATTATTAAAACCATCACACTCATCACCCTCTCACACACTATCATCACTATAACCATCACAATCATCACAATCACACTCCCCATCATCACTATAACCATCACAATCATCACCATCAAACTCCCCATCATCACTATAACCATCACAATCATCACCATGACATGCCCCTCATCACTATAATCATCACACACCCATCATCACTATAACCATCACAATCATCAACATCACATCCCCATCATCACTATAACCATCACGATCATCACCAGCAAACTCCCCATCATCACTATAATCATCACAATCATAACGATCGCACTCCCCATCATCACTATAACCATCACAATCATTATCATCGCACTCCCCATCATCCCTATAACCATCACAATCATCACCATCACACTCCCCATCATCACTATAGTCATCACAATCATCACCATCACACTCCCAATCATCACTATAACCCCACAATCATCACCATCGCACTCCCCTTCATCACTATAGCCATCACAATCATCACCATTACACTCGCAATCATCACTATAACCACCACAATCATCACCATCGCACTCCCGTTCATCAATATAACCACCACAATCATCACCATCGCACTCCCCATCATCACTATAACCATCACAATCATCACCATCACACTCCCGATCATGACTATTACCATCACAATCATCACCATCACGCTCCCCACCATCACTATAACCACCACAATCATCACCATCGCACTCCCCATCATCACTATAACCATCACGATCATCACCATCAAACTCCCCATCATCACTATAATCATCACAATCATAACGATCGCACTCCCCATCATCACTATAACCATCACAATCATCACCATCGCACTCCCATTCATCAATATAACCACCACAATCATCACCATCACACTCCTCATCATCATTATAACTATCACACTCATCAACCTCTCACACCCTATCATCACTATAACCATCACAATCATCACAATCACACTTCCCATGACCAATATAATAATACCAATCATAACCATCATACTCCCCATTACCACTATAACCATCACGATCATCACCATCACACTCCCCAGCATCACCATAACCATCACAATCATAACCATCACACACCCCATCATCACTATAACCATCACAATCATCAACATCATTATTATAACCATCACTATAACCATCCCAATCATCACCATCACCCTCCCCATCGTCACTATAACCATCACAATCATCACCATCATACTCCCCATCATCACTTTAACCGTCACAATCATCACCATCATACTCCCCAATATCACTATAACCATCAAAATCATCACCATCACACTCCCCATCATCACTATAACTATCACAATTATCACCATCACATCCCCCTCATCACTATAACCATCACAATCATCACCATCACATTTCCCACCATCACCATAACCATCACAATCATCACCATCACACTCCCCATCATCACTATAACATTCACAATCATAACCATCACATTCCCAATCATCACTACAACCTTCACACTAATCACCATCACACACCCCATCATCATCACCATAACCATCACAATAATCACCACCACATCCCCATCATCACTATAACCATCAAAATCATCACCATCACACTCCCAATGATCACTATAACCATCACAATCATAACCATCACACTCCCCATCATCACTATAACCATCACACTCATCATCATCACACTCCCCATCATCACTATAACCATCACAATCATCACCATCACACTCCCCATCATCACTATAACCATCACCCTCATCACCATCACACTCCCCATCATCACTATAACCATCAAAATCATCACCATCACATTCCCCATCATCCCTATAACCATCACAATCATGACCATCACATCCCCATCATCACTATAACCATCACAATCATCGCCATCACACTCCCAATGATCACTATAACCATCAAAATCATCACCATCACATTCCCCATCATCCCTATAACCATCACAATCATCACTATCACACTCCCCATCATCACTATAGCCATCACAATCAAAACCATCACACACAGCATCATCAGTATAACCATCACAATCATCACCATCACACACCCCATCATCATTATAACCATCACAATCATAACCATCATACTCCCCATCATCAGTATAACCATCACAATCATCACCATCACACTCCCAATCATCACTATAATAATCACAATCATCACCATCACACTCTCCATCATGACTAAAACCATCATACTCATCAGCATCAAACTCCCGACCATCAATATAACTCTCACAATCATGACAATCACACACCCCATCATCACTATAACCATCACAATCATAACCATCATACTCCCCATCATCACTATAACCATCACCCTCATCACCATCACACTCCCCATCATCACTATAACCATCACAATCATCACCATCACACTCCCCATCATCACTATAACTATCACAATCATCACCATCACATCCCCCTCATCACTGTAACCATCACAATCATCACCATGACACACCCCATCATCACTATAACCATCACAATCATAACCATCATACTCCCCATCATTAGTATAACCATCACAATCATCACCATCACACTCCCAATCATCACTATAACATTCACAATCATCACCATCACATTCCCAATCATCACTATAACCTTCACACTAATCACCATCACACACCCCATCATCATCACCATAACCATCACAATAATCACCACCACATCCCCATCATCACTATAACCATAAAAATCATCACCATCACACTCCCAATGATCACTATAACCATCACAATCATAACCATCACACTCCCCATCATCACTATAACCATCACAATCATAACCATCATACTCCCCATCATTAGTATAACCATCACAATCATCACCATCACACTCCCAATCATCACTATAACATTCACAATCATCACCATCACACACCCCATCATCATCACCATAACCATCACAATAATCACCACCACATCCCCATCATCACTATAACCATAAAAATCATCACCATCACACTCCCAATGATCACTATAACCATCACAATCATAACCATCACACTCCCCATCATCACTATAACCATCACACTCATCACCATCACACTCCCCATCATCACTATAACCATCACAATTATCACCATCACACTCCCCATCATCTCTATAACCATCACAATCATCACCATCACACTCCCCATCATCACTATAACCATCACCCTCATCACCATCACACTCCCCATCATCACTATAACCATCAAAATCATCACCATCACATACCCCATCATCCCTATAACCATCACAATCATGACCATCACATCCCCATCATCACTATAACCATCACAATCATCGCCATCACACTCCCAATGATCACTATAACCATCAAAATCATCACCATCATATTCCCCATCATCCCTATAACCATCACAATCATCACTATCACACTCCCCATCATCACTATAGCCATCACAATCAAAACCATCACACACAGCATCATCAGTATAACCATCACAATCATCACCATCACACACCCCATCATCACTATAACCATCACAATCATAACCATCATACTCCCCATCATCAGTATAACCATCACAATCATCACCATCACACTCCCAATCATCACTATAATAATCACAATCATCACCATCACACTCCATCATGACTAAAACCATCATACTCATCAGCATCAAACTCCCGACCATCAACATAACTCTCACAATCATGACAATCACACACCCCATCATCATTATAACCATCACAATCATAACCATCATACTCCCCATCATCACTATAACCATCACCCTCATCACCATCACACTCCCCATCATCACTATAACTATCACAATCATCACCATCACATCCCCCTCATAACTGTAACCATCACAATCATCACCATGACACACCCCATCATCACTATAACCATCACAATCATAACCATCATACTCCCCATCATTAGTATAACCATCACAATCATCACCATCACACTCCCAATCATCACTATAATAATCACAATCATCACCATCACTCTCTCCATCATGACTAAAACCATCATATTCATCAGCATCAAACTCCCGACCATCAATATAACTCTCACAATCATCACAATCACACACCCCATCATCACTATAACCATCACAATCATAACCATCATACTCCCCATCATCACTATAACCATCACCCTCATCACCATCACACTCCCCATCATCACTATAACCATCACAATCATCACCATCACACTCCCCATCATCACTATAACTATCACAATCATCACCATCATATGCCCCTCATCACTATAACCATCACAATCATCACCATCACATTCCCCACAATCACTATAACCTTGACAATCATCACCATCACACTCCCCATCATGACTATAAGCATCACAATTATCACCATCAAACTCCCGACTATCAATATAACTCTCACAATCATCACCATCACATTCCCATCATCACTATAACCATCACAATCATCACCATCACATCCCCATCATCACTATAACCATCACAATCATCACCATCACACTCCCCATCATCACTATAACCATCACACTAATCACCATCACACCCCCATCATCACTATAACCATCACAATCATCAACATCACATCCCCATCATCACTATAACCATCACGATCATCACCATCAAACTCCCCATCATCACTATAATCATCACAATCATAACCATCGCACTCCCCATCATCACTATAATCATCACAATCATCATCATCGCACTCCCCATCATCCCTATAACCATCACAATCATCACCATCACACTCCCCATCATCACTATAACCCCACAATCATCACCATCGCACTACCCTTCATCACTATAACCATCACAATCATCACCATCACACTCGTAATCATCACTATATCCACCACAATCATCACCATCGCACTCCCTTTCATCACTATAACCACCACAATCATCAGCATCGCACTCCCCATCATCACTATAACCATCATAATCATCACCATCACACTCCCCATCATGACTATAACCATCACAATCATCACCATCAAAATCCCCACCATCACTATTACCATCACACCCCGATCATCACAATAATCATCACAATTATCACCATCAAACTCCCGACCATCAATATTACTCTCACAATCATCACCATCACACTCCCCATCATCATTATAACTATCACACTCATCACCATCTCACACCCTATCATCACTATAACCATCACAATCATCACCATCACACTCCCCATGACCAATATAATAATACCAATCATATCCATCATACTCCCCATTACCACTATAACCATCAGGATCATCACCATCACACTCCCCCTCATCACCATAACCATCACAATCATAAACATCACACTCACCATCATCACTATAACCATCGCAATCATCAACATCATTATTATAACCATCACTATAACCATCCCAATCATCACCATCACCCTCCCCATCATCACTATAACCATCACAATCATCACCATCATACTCCCCATCATCACTATAACCATCACACTCATCACCGTCATACTCCCCATCATCACTATAACCATCACCATCATCACCATCGCACTCCCCATCATCATTATAACCATCACCCTCATCACCATCACACTCCCCATCATCACTATAACTATCACAATCATCACCAATCATATCCCCCTCATCACTATAACAATCACAATCATCACATCACACTCCCCATCATCAATATAACTATCACAATCATCACCATCACATCCCCTTCATCATTATAACCATCACAATCATCACCATCACATTCCCCTACATCACTATAACCCTCACAATCATCACCATCACACTCCCCATCATCACTATAATAATCACAATCACCACCATCAAAATCCCCATCATCACTATAACCATCACAATCCTCACCATCACACTCCCCAGCATCACTATAAACAACACGATCATCACCATCACACTCCCCATCATCACTGTAACCATCACAATCATAACCATCACACTCCCCATCATCACTATAACCATCACAATCATCACCTTCAAACTCCCCATCATCAATATAACCATCACACTGATCACCATCACATACTCCATCATCACTATAACCATCACAATCATCACCATCACATCCCCATCATCACTGTAACCATCACAATCATAACCATCACACTCCCAATGATTACTATAACCATCACAATTATAACCATCACACTCCCCATCATCACTATACTCATCACAATCATAACCATCGCACTCCCCATCATCACTATTACCATCACAATCATCACCATAACACTCCCCATCATCACTATAACCATCACAATCATCACCATCACACTCCCCATCATCACTATAACCATCACAATCATCACCATCACACTCCCCATCATCACTATAGTCATCACAATCATCACCATCACACTCCCAATCATCACTATAACCACCACAACCATCACCATCGCACTCCCCTTCATCACTATAACCACCACAATCATCAGCATCGCACTCCCCATCATCACTATAACCATCACAATCATCACCATCACAATCCCCACCATCACTATAACCATCACAATTATCACCATCAAACCCCGATCATCACAATAATCATCACAATTATCACCATCAAACTCCCGACCATCAATATAACTCTCACAATCATGACCATCACACTCCCCATCATCATTATAACTATCACACTCATCACCATCTCACACCCTATCATCACTATAACCATCACAATCATCACCATCACACTCCCCATGTCCAATATAATAATACCAATCATAACCATCATACTCCCCTTTACCACTATAACCATCAGGATCATCACCATCACACTCCCCCTCATCACCATAACCATCACAATCATAAACATCACACTCCCCATCATCACTATAACCATCGCAATCATCAACATCATTATTATAACCATCACTATAACCATCCCAATCATCACCATCACCCTCCCCATCATCACTATAACCATCACAATCATCACCATCATACTCCCCATCATCACTATAACCATCACAATCATCACCATCATACTCCCCATCATCACTATAACCATCACCCTCATCACCATCGCACTCCCCATCATCATTATAACCATCACCCTCATCACCATCACACTCCCCATCGTCACTATAACTATCACAATCATCACATCACACTCCCCATCATCAATATAACTATCATAATCATCACCATCTAATCCCCTTCATCACTATAACCATCACAATCATCACCATCACATTCCCCTACATCACTATAACCCTCACAATCATCACCATCACACTCCCCATCATCACTATAATAATCACAATCACCACCATCACACTCCCCATCATCACTATAACCATCACAATCCTCACCATCACACTCCCCATCATCACTATAAACAACACAATCATCACCATCACACTCCCCATCATCACTGTAACCATCATAATCATAACCATCACACTCCCCATCATCACTATAACCATCACAATCATCACAATCAAACTCCCCATCATCACTATAACCATCACAATCCTCACCATCACACTCCCTATCATCACTATAACCATCACAATCATCACCATCACATCCCCATCATCACTGTAACCATCACAATCATAACCATCACACTCCCAATGATTACTCTAACCATCACTATCATAACCATCACACTCCCCATCATCACTATACTCATCACAATCATAACCATCGCACTCCCCATCATCACTATTACCATCACAATCATCACCATCACACTCCCCATCATCACTATAACCATCACAATCATCACCAACACACTCCCCATCATCACTATAACCATCACAATCATAACCCGCACACTCCCCATCATCAATATAACCATTACAATCATCACCACCGCACTCCCCATCATCACTATAACCATCACACTAATCAACATCACACACCCCATCATCATCACCATAACCATCACAATCATCACCATCACATCCCTATAATCACTATAACCATCACAATCATCACCATCACACTCCCAATAATCACTATAACCATCACAATCATAACCATCACAATCCCCATCATCATTATAATTCACAATTATCACCATCAAACTCCCGACCATCAATATAACACTCACAATCATCACCATCACACTCCCCATCATCACTATAACCATCACAATCATCACCATCACACTCCCCATCATCACTATAAGCATCACAATTATCACCATCAAACTCCCGACCATCAATATAACACTCACAATCATCACCATCACACTCCCCATCATCACTATAACCATCAAAATTATCACCATCACATTCCGCATCATACCTATAACTATCACAATCATCACCATCACATCCCCATCATCACTATAACCATCACAATCATCACCATCACACTCCCAATGATCACTATAACCATCAAAATCATCACCATCACATTCCCCATCATCCCTATAACCATCACAATCATCACTATCACACTCCCCATCATCACTATAGCCATCACAATCAAAACCATCACACACCCCATCATCAGTATAACCATCACAATCATCACCATCACACACCCCATCATCACTATAACCATCACAATCATAACCATCTTACTCCCCATCATTAGTATAACCATCACAATCATCACCATCACACTCCAATCATCACTATAATAATCACAATCATCACCATCACACTCTCCATCATGACTAAAACCATCATACTCATCAGCATCACACTCCCGATCATCACTATAATCATCACACTCATCACAATCATCACAATCAAACTCCCGACCATCAACATAACTCTCCCAATCATCACAATCACACACCCCATCATCACTATAACCATCACAATCATAACAATCATACTCCCAATCATCACTATAACCATCACCCTCATCAACATCACATTCCCCATCATCACTATAACCATCAAAATCATCACCATCACATTCACCGTCATCCCTATAACCATCACAATCATCACCATCACATCCCCATCATCACTATAACCATCACAATCATCACCATCACACTCCCAATGATCACTATAACCATCAAAATCATCACCATCACATTCCCCATCATCCCTATAACCATCACAATCGTCACCATCACACTCCCCATCATCACTATAAACAACACAATCATCACCATCACACTCCCCATCATCACTGTAACCATCATAATCATAACCATCACACTCCCCATCATCACTATAACCATCAAAATCATCACAATCAAACTCCCCATCATCACTATAACCATCACACTGATCACCATCACACACTCCATCATCACTATAACCATCACAATCATCACTATCACATCCCCATCATCACTGTAACCATCACAATCATAACCATCACACTCCCAATGATTACTCTAACCATCACTATCATAACCATCACACTCCCCATCATCACTATACTCATCACAATCATAACCATTTCACTCCCCATCATCACTATTACCATCAAAATCATCACCATCACACTCCCCATCATCACTATAACCATCACAATCATCACCAACACACTCCCCATCATCACTATAACCATCACAATCATAACCAGCACACTCCCCATCATCAATATAACCATTACAATCATCACCACCGCACTCCCCATCATCACTATAACCATCACACTAATCAACATCACACACCCCATCATCATCACCATAACCATCACAATCATCACCATCACATCCCCATAATCACTATAACCATCACAATCATCACCATCATACTCCCAATGATCACTATAACCATCACAATCATAACCATCACAATCCCCATCATCACTATAATTCACAATTATCACCATCAAACTCCCGACAATCAATATAACACTCACAATCATCACCATCACACTCCCCATCATCACTATAACCATCACAATCATCACCATCACACTCCCCATCATCACTATAAGCATCACAATTATCACCATCACACTCACCATCATCACTATAACCATCACAATCATCACCATCACACTCCCCATCATCACTATAACCATCACCCTCATCACCATCACATTCCCCATCATCCCTATAACTATCACAATCATCACCATCACATCCCCATCATCACTATAACCATCACAATCATCACCATCACACTCCCAATGATCACTATAACCATCAAAATCATCACCATCACATTCCCCATCATCCCTATAACCATCACAATCATCACTATCACACTCCCCATCATCACTATAGCCATCACAATCAAAACCATCACACACCCCATCATCAGTATAACCATCACAATCATCACCATCACACACCCCATTATCACTATTACCATCACAATCATAACCATCTTACTCCCCATCATTAGTATAACCATCACAATCATCACCATCACACTCCCAATCATCACAATCATCACCATCACACTCTCCATCATGACTAAAACCATCATACTCATCAGCATCACACTCCCGATCATCACTATAATCATCACAATCATCACAATCATCACAATCAAACTCCCGACCATCAACATAACTCTCCCAATCATCACAATCACACACCCCATCATCACTATAACCATCACAATCATAACCATCATACTCCCCATCATCACTATAACCATCACCCTCATCAACATCACACTCCCCATCATCACTATAACCATCAAAATCATCACCATCACATTCACCCTCATCCCTATAACCATCACAATCATGACCATCACATCCCCATCATCACTATAACCATCACAATCATCACCATCACACTCCCAATGATCACTATAACCATCAAAATCATCACCATCACATTCCCCATCATCCCTATAACCATCACAATCATCACTATCACACTCCCCTTCATCACTATAGCCATCACAATCAAAACCATCACACACCCCATCATCAGTATAACCATCACAATCATCACCTTCACACACCCCATCATCACTATAACCATCACAATCATAACCATCATACTCCCCATCATTAGTATAACCATCACAATCATCACCATCACACTCCCAATCATCACTATAATAATCACAATCATCACCATCGCACTCTCCATCATGACTAAAACCATAATACTCATCAGCATCACACTCCCGATCATCACTATAATCATCACAATCATCACAATCATCACAATCAAACTCCCGACCATCAATATAACTCTCACAATCATCACAATCACACACCCCATCATCACTATAACCATCAAAATCATAACCATCATACTCCCCATCATCACTATAACCGTCACCCTCATCACCATCACACTCCCCATCATCACTATAACCGTCACCCTCATCACCATCACACTCGCCATCATCATTATAACCATCACAATCATCACCATCACACTCCCCATCATCCCTATAACTATCACAATCATCACCATCACATCCCCCTCATCACTGTAACCATCACAATCATCACCATGACACACCCCATCATCGCCTTAACCATCACAATCATCACCATCACATCCCCATCATCACTATAACCATCACAATCATCACCATCACACTCCCCATCATCACTATAACCATCACAATCATCACCATCACACTCCCCATCATCACTATAACCATCATAATCATCACCATCACACTCCCCATCATCACTATAACCATCACAATCATCACCATCACACTCCACACCATCACTATAACGAACACAATCATCACCATCACATTCCCCATCATCACTATAACCATCACACTGATCACCATCAAACTCCCCATCATCACTATAACCATTACACTAATCACCATCACACACCCCAGCATCATCACCAGAACCATCACAATCATCACCATCACATCCCCATCATCACTATAACCATCACAATCATCACCATCACTCTCCCAATGATCACTATAACCATCACAATCATAACCATCACACTCCCCATCATCACTATAATTCACAATCATCACCATCAAACTCCCGACCATCAATATAACTCTCACAATCATGACAATAGCACTCCCCATCATCACTATAACCATCACAATTATCACCATCACACTCCCCATCATCACTATGACCATCACAATCCTCACCATCACCCTCCCCTTCATCAGTATAACCATCTCCCTCATCACCATCACACTCCCCATCATCACTATAACCATCAAAATCATCACCATCACATTCCCCATCATCCCTATAACCATCACAATCATCACCATCACACTCCCCATCATCACTATAACCATCAAAATCATCACCATCACATTCCCCATCATCCCTATAACCATCACAATCATCACAATCATACTCCCCATCATCACTATAGCCATCACAATCATAACCATCACACACCCCATCATCACTATAACCATCACAATCATAACCATCATACTCCCCATCATTAGTATAACCATCACAATCATAACCATCACACTCCCCATCATCACTATAACCATCACAATCATAACCATCTGCGGTAGTTTTTGACAGTTCAATTAGGCGTAAATCCAAGTTTTATATACTTCAGAGGAAGTATTTATCGAACAATAAATATTAACTGGGAATTCTGTGGGAGAATGGCACACACACACACATACACACAGATACACACAAACACACAGATACACACAAACACACACATACACTCACACACACACACTCACACGCATAGACGCGCACACATACGCGTACACACACATTTACATGCACACAAACATACACACAGACACACACACAGAGATACACCCAAATACACACACACTCACAGAGAGAGAGAAACACAGAGAAAGAGAAACACACACACACACACACACACACTTACACATGTATACACACACACACATATATAAACAAACACACAAATACATAAATGCACACACAAGAGTACACACACATACACTCACGTATTTTTTTGCAATATATTTACAATATTGTAACGATACATACAGCTTTTTTTGCTTTTTCCCTCGCTCTATCTTTCTCTTTATGTATATTTATATATATATATTTGTATATATATATAATAGAGAAATTAATGTGACCAAGAAGCCAAAGTATTTCATACATATAAGTGACTATTACGTCAACATGGAAAATATCTAACGTAAGATATGGAAAAAATAATTCAATCTCAATTCAAAAAAAAGTCAAGACAGAAATTTTATCCATAGATTTTGTGTAATCCAGGTAAGAAACCAATAGAGTCTTAACTCAGAATAAAATTAAGGGTAAATACTTATCCTTCAATTTGGAAACATTTACAAATGCTCTATATATTCTTAAAAAAACTATTTCACGAAACCTTTCAGTTGGGTTCACGTTTGGCACCGTTCATCAGTCGAGCCAACACGATAACTAAGAACCACAGCTAAAATATACCAAAAGGAAATTTAAAAGCAGGCTAGTTACACCTCGTGTGGTATTAAGATAATAAATACATGTAGAACAGGGCTAGTAACGTCAGAATGAGACGAATGACTGTTAACAAGAAACAACAGTCAAAACATTCCGAAAAAGAACTCAACAAATGTATGGAGTTCAGCATAAAGCAATATTATCGGTTTTTTTTTTTTAAAAACCGGGATTAGTCACAAATAATTTTAAGCACTTTAAGAAAAATTCCAAGTATAAATATACATGAAAATAGAGAAATTAATGTGAGCAAGAAGCCAACAGTAATTCATACATATAGGTGACTATTACGTCAAGATGGAAATATTTAACGTAAGATATGGGAAAAAATAATTCAATCTCAATTCAAAGAAAGTCAAGTCAGAAATTTTATCCACAGATTTTGTGTAATCCAGGGAAAAAACCAATAGAGTCTTAACTCAGAATAAAATTAAGTGTAAATACTTATCCTTCAATATATATATATATATATATATGTGTGTGTGTATATATATATATATATATATATATATATATATATATATACGTATATAAAAATGTATATATATATATATGAAGTTATAGTTCACTTGAAGCATTGTGTAATGAGGTATAAACGTTTGTATATGTAGAATAAAGCCAAAACAATGCAGGTATAGACATAGAATAAAAAATGCAAATGCAAAAGATATTGTTGACAATTAGTCTTTTACCTTAGATTTATTTAAATGTCCTTACTTTTCGAGATAATATCTCTTCTTCGGAGGGAAGTAAAGCGGTTAAACCAGTCTTCTAAATACATGCCAAGTCAGCATGACTTGGCAAGCTATTTAGAACACTGGTTTAACCGCTTTACCTCCCTCCGAAAAAGAGATATTATCTCGAAAATTAAGGACATTTAAATAAATCTAAGGTAAAAGACTAATTGTCAACAATATCTTTTGCATTTGCATTCTTTATTCTATGTCCATACCTGCATTATTTTGGCTTTATTCTACATATACAAACGTTTATATATATATATATATATATATAATAATAATAAAATGTGGAGAGGAGACACACACACACACACACACACACACACACACACACACACACACACACACACACACACACACACACACACACACACACACACACACACACACACACACACACACACACACACACACATATATATATATATATATATATATATATATATATATATATATATAAGAAAAAGGGATGAAATCGAAAATGCAACTGAAGTCTTATTTTTTTTTTAAATATATATATTTATTTGGTTCCTTTACCGGTTTCGCAGTTCTTCTGCTTTTCAAAAGGTGAGTTGAGATGGAGGGTCTGTGGTTTTTCTCACATCAGATGTGAGAAAAACCACAGACCCTCCATCTCAACTCACCTTTTGAAAAGCAGAAGAACTGCGAAACCGGTAAAGGAACCAAATAAATATATATATTTTTTAAAAAAATAAGACTTCAGTTGCATTTTCGATTTCATCCCTTTTTCTTTATACTTCCACTCGTGTAGGACACCTCGGTTATTTTTCATTTTGTAAAAAAAACCTCACTTTCTAATATATATATATATATATATATATATATATATATATATATATATATATATATATATATATATATATATATATATATATATATATATGTAGAAGTTATATTTAATTTGTTGGGATACAACAAGCAAATATTTTTATAACTGATATAAAGCACTCAACAAATTATTGGACTAAAAATACAATATATTAACAAATAGAAACTATATTTATAAAATCATATTTATTTCATTATACATATTTCAAGGACACCAAAGCAAATTATGGTGCGCTTTCATCACATAAATTATAATATAGATAAGTTTTATAATCAAATATTGACATACCTTAGAGAATGCGATCATGCGGCTGGAAGCTCCCTGATAGTGGGGTTACTAGTTACCCCACTATAGTTACTAGTAACCCCACTATCCGGTCGCATTCTTTAAGTGTATGTCAATATTTGTTTACAAAACTGATCTATATTATATTTTATCTGATGAAAGCGCACTATAATTTGCTTTGGTTTCCTTGAAATATGTATAATGAAATAAATATGGTTTTATAAATATAGTTTCTATTTGTTAATATATTGTATATATATATATATACTTATGGGTGCCTATGTGCGTGTTTGTAATTATAAAACTATTTACACAATAGTAATTCATTTAAGTTAAATGGATACCAACCGCTTTTGCCGAAGAGTCATCAACTTGCCGTATCCCCAAAACTCTCCTATCATTGAATTATAGTGCGAGTGGTTGAGTATACCGCAGACTCTTGTAACTGTATTGTAATACATACGTCATCGACACACACAAAAATGTATTCACACATTCATAAATATTCACTGAACTTCTACCTGCTTTTCATACTTTATAGGTAGATGAGTGTTTTGTAGAAACTTTAAAGTAGTCCTTAGGAAGAATCGGTATCTCTTTTAAATAGATGATTAGCTTCTTCAACTGCTTTCAGCAGTAGAACAAAGTAGATGGATAGATCTCAGTACTTATTTCCCGAATTTATCTCATTCTATATAATGCCTGCGACATTGTTTATATAAATGGACTTGCAAGAATTTCTCTATCTCATATCAATATTCTCATCACCATCATTATTATATCCCCTATATAAACAAACATTTCTTAAATAATTGCATATTCTAGCATCTTTTAAATAATGCTGACGTAAATGAGGGTGTTAACGTAGAAAGTAGGCAGTGTTTTTAAATTTGAAATTAAATTAGATATTGAGACCAAACAATTGTTAAAATGAATATCATTGCTTTTGCTGATAATAAGCAATTCATATCCAGAAGTATAGGTGACTGTAATCTAATCCATTTCAGGGACTTATCACTCCAATTATAGGATACTATTCCTGGTTGACCTCTAGAGCTTTACTTTCGTTGTGCTCATGTCAGGGATGTAGCCGTACTCTCCAGCCTTGACTAATTACGGTTTGGCGAGGCTGTTTAATATATAGGTAGGATGTAGAGCCATTGAGACTCGGGAGATCAACCGCCATATTTAAAGCTTTCGTTTTTTTCTCCAGATGGAGTTACATTTAACCTTTTAAACAGGATCTAGTGGCTGAGCCGATTTAGGTTCCGAACACTTGACCATGAATCAGGTTGCATTAGGTTGCATGGGACCAATCACTGGCAGAAGCGTCGCCTGACTCAACGCACAATAACACAACCAGAGAAAAAGGGAGACGGGTGAGACAGATATTGATAGAGAAATAGATGGACATATATATAGATGGATTGATATATATATATATATATAAATATACATATATATATATATATATATATATATATATACGGGGTAACAAATAATAGTTAAATGGAGTCCACTTAGGTATAGTCCAGTTATGGTATTCCAGGTAGTGGATGATATTAACGCTTGGCTTGGTTTGACTCAACAAGGCGTTTTCATAGTGATGCTGCGGGTATGCTGTAATTCCTAGGTTGTAAACACTTGGAGTAATAATAATAAATCAGGAAAGAAGGTTGACATGGGTTTGCTATACAAAAAAGGTTTTTAATCTCATAGCTGACAATTGTTTCTCTGAACTGGTAGGTCTAGAGATCGCTATTCGCTTATTTTCACGTTACTCGATCGCCAATACAAAATTATAACCAGTCAGATCTTCGGAGCATGCGAGAATGAAGAGAACACAGGCAAGAAAAGAATATACAGGCTACTATATGAAGTAGTAATGGCATTCAATTAGAACAATAACAACAATTACAACAATGCTATTAATAAATTATTTGAGGAGACCCTGACATTACTTAAGTGGGGGGTAGAGTGTATCGAGACTACGGCGTGTAAAACTAGCTGTCATAAGGCAAAAGTAAGAGTTTGGCATGTACAGAGTATCGAAGTGTGTATCAATTTTAAATTATAAAGATAAGCCAGTGTGTACAGTCTTTCTTTTCATCTTCAATAGCATACATGAGTGGGACAACACTGTCAAAGCTAAATAGTTGTTGAGTTAATACAGAGGTTAACGAAGTAGTATACACACACACACACACACACACACACACACACACACACACACACACACACACACGCACACACACACACACACACACACACACACACATATATATATATATATATATATATACACATGCATGTGTACATAGACACATACATACACATCAATATACACTCGTACAAAAATATACATACATGCAAAGAGATAAGCGTGCTAATTGTAATTATGGCAAAAGGAAGGTAAAGTTACATTGTAGTAGTGATTTGAGAAAAACTAGGATTTAGGATCAAATGATGGCAGCAGCTGAGAAGGAATAAGTTTGTGGGTTGATGAGGTACCTACAGACATTTGTGTGGTATAGACTTGTGAAGGATATAGTATACTTAATGAATATATTTCTGTGGGTAGTAGGTATCCTAATTTAAAGCTATGTTGTGTTGGTTCAATTCACGGAGGTTTGAATCTTATGAATTTAGTGGCAATTCTATGTCTGCAGAAGATATATCTTTCTAACTTATTGTTAAGTAGCCTTTTTACATTTTTGAGGATATACAATAGCTCAAGATCACATAGCCCGCAGTGGGACATCCCTGTACTATAGGTTTTAGCAGCCGACAACTTCGACCAGTTGATACTGTAGTTAGTGCTGCTGTCCTTCAGTTCCCATATTTTTTTGGCGAGGGTTGTGGAACCCATAAGTGCACGGTTTTTCATTGAGTGTCTGTGCACATACCATCTTATTTTAAAAGGACCCGCGGTGGATCCTATGTAATTCCAGGTGGAGCTACCCGAGATGACCGTGCACATGTACACTAGGCTCGAATCGAGACATCTGTTCGCCAATGGACATCTATCCGGTAGGTGACAGTTACAGTTTGAGGCGCTATTTTGTGCAGCTTTTATATTCCTGTTTAGTACTCTGTTATAAGTGGGTTGTGATATATGCCCAATGGGGTTTTGCTGCTGCGCGTTTGTATGCGCTTGTGGTTGTAATGTTGTGATGTGTTTGTGCTTATAATTTGGTGCTACGTTATGTATAGGTGCAGTTGAGTTACTAGAGATATTTCTGTGGTTGATCTTGCGTATGTGTGATTCTATGTTTGCTGCTGTTGAGTATGAGAGTTTTATAGTAGATCTATTGAGTATTTTGTGATATCTATGCGAGATAGGGAAGTGTTTATCTATTAGTTTAAAGAATGTAGAGGGAAGTCTAGTTTTTATAGAGGAGTTGAATATTGGGTTGAACCATAGGTATTTTCTTTGTCTGTTTCTTCTATTGTTTCTTGGGTTTACGTTATTAGTGTTTTGGCCGTTTACACCAGGTGTTACGTGTCTAACCCTATGTCTAGTCAAGTTATTTCTATTATTATGTGAGCGGTTGGAGTAGTAATTACTAGGATTGTTTACGTTGTCCTTATTCACTATATACTGCAGTTTATCTTTATGACCGGCCCTACGTAATGCTGCATTATAATAGTCAGCATGCTCATTAAAGATTTCTAGGTTTGAGGATAAGCGGGATATTCGAAGGGATATACTACGTGCTATGGATCTAATTATGGATTTGGGGTGATTTGAGTTGTAACTAATGTAGGCAAGATTTTCATTATTTTTGTGGAAAGGTTCTATTAATCCAGTATTTAGATTTAGAGTCACATCTAGAAAATTTACCTTCTTATGGTTTAGTTCTTAGGCCTAGTTTTTTGAAGAATATTCTAATATTTTTTCTTAGTCTTTGCATGCTCTGGTTGTTTAGGTTCCTAGCTATAAGTAACGTGTCGTCCCTATAAACTCCTCCTTGGAGGATACTGAATTCCTTATGTAGGTTGTGTGCTATGAATAGCCCCACGATATCTGTGATTTGCGCAGAATCATTTGATCCCATTGTTATATCGAAGCTATTTATTCTATCCTTTCTTACCCAGTAGCTATTTTCAAATTTTATGATAGTCCTTCTAGCCGCTATTATTATTTCAATTTCATCATGGGTAAGATCAGAGTTATTTTGGGCAAATATAAGCGCCTTATCTAGGGTAGCTGGGGATATGGATGCATAGTAGTCGTCTATATCAAATTGTATAAAGTTACACGTCTCCCTATTTTGTATTTTATTGAACAATTTAATTGCCTCGTTAGTGTTGCCCCATAAATTGATTTCTAGTTTACACTTTATTTGTGCGATTACCCTATCTAGAATGTTCTTGCTAATTTTACCTATGTCTGACTTGGATGGGCATATTAATCTAATGATGGGATTAGTTTCAAAGTTATGTTTGTGATCCTTCAGGTTAAATGTTGGGTTGCACGGGGTTAGCGGTTCGGGCCTATCTGGAATTCCGAGTTTATTAACTATCTTGAGGCCCTCCATGTTAATGCTGGTGAGTGTAGATTCATTTGTTTTTTTAATATTTTTTATGTAGTTCACGCTGGATAAAGCTATTGTATGTGTTAATGTCCATAGAGTATACGTTTGATGTTTTGTCTGCTTTTACTATGATACCGTTATTGTCTTTTAGTTTTTTTAGTAATGTATTTAAGTCATTTTGCAATTTGTTGTGATTTGTTCCTTTTTTAAATTTAGTTTCACTTATCATGTTCATAAGGTCCAGCTCGAAGGCATCAAGTGCGGGGTTGTTTGGCGGGTTTTTGCAGGATTTAAACGCGTAATTCTCCCTAGAAAATTCCTTTCCTTTGGTATTCGGTCCTTTATCGAAATGGTGAGCTTTCCATCGGACCCTGCGGATGAAATCATTAGTCCGTCGTATCATGCCCAGTGTATAGTCCTTTTTTGTAGGTATAGGTATGTTTTTTAGTGACATACCTATACGGTGCTTGTCCATGTTGTTGCCGTGCGTTAATGGTGTTGCTCGACCAGGTGGGAGCTAAATATGCGGGGTAACAAATAATAGTTAAATGCAGTCCACTTAGGTATAGTCCAGTTATGGTATTCCAGGTAGTGGATGATATTAACGCTTGGCTTGGTTTGACTCAACAAGGCGTTTTCATAGTGTTGCTGCGGGTATGTTGTAATTCCTATGTTGTAAATACTTAGAGTAATAATAATAAATCAGGAAAGAAGGTTGACATGGTTTGCTATACAAAAAAGGTTTTTAATCTCATAGCTGACAATTGTTTCTCTGAACTGGTAGGTCTAGAGATCGTTATTCGCTTATTTTCACGTTACTCGATCGCCAATACAAAATTATAACCAGTCAGATCCTCGAAGCATGCGAGAATGAAGAGAATACACAGGCAAGAAAAGATGGTATGTGCACAGACACTCAATGAAAAACCGTGCACTTATGGGTTCCACAACCCTCGCCAAAAAAATATGGGAACTGAAGGACAGCAGCACTAACTACAGTATCAACTGGTCGAAGTTGTCGGCTGCTAAAACCTATAGTACAGGGATGTCCCACTGCGGGCTATGTGATCTTGAGCTATTGTATATCCTTAGAAATGTTAAAAGGCTACTTAATAATAAGTTAGAAAGATCTATCTTCTGCAGACATAGAATAGCCACTAAATTCATAAGATTCAAACCTCCGTGAATTGAACCAACACAACATAGCTTTAAATTAGGATACCTACTACCCACAGAAATATATTCATTAAGTATACTATATCCTTCACAAGTCTATACCACACAAATATCTGTAAGTACCTCATCAACCCACAAACTTATTCCTTCTCAGCTGCTGCCATCATTTGATCCTAAATCCTAGTTTTTCTCAAATCACTACTACAATGTAACTTTACCTTCCTTTTGCCATAATTACAATTAGCACGCTTATCTCTTTGCATGTATGTATATTTTTGTACGAGTGTATATTGATGTGTATGTATGTGTC
>OZ024742.1:26342436-26407436 GCA_964016885.1 Eledone cirrhosa
ATCGAATTTAATTTTTCTTTTTGTCCGACATGTTTGTTGTATTCAATGGCTAAAAATGATTTGAATTCAATTGTACTCAATTCAATTTCTGATTTCTTAAAAAAGAATGAATATATATTGTAAACAATCTGAAATCTGTATAGATTACAAACAATATCGATAGCTTGAACTTATCGATGTTTTCGTAATGTGGTAATATTCATTGTAACATTATAAATATCACTTGGACAACATAATATAGCAGAATACATATTTAGCTAAAACAAATGAGCACATCAAAAGTCTGGTTACGTAATAGGAAGTATACAGTATGGAATGTAATATAATTATGTAAAGATCTGAAATGGTGTACTAAGGAATTTGGTAAAACGTCAATTAGGTATTTATTAAATATTCTGTATCATTATAAAGCGACGTAGTCTTTGGAGAATGAACAACTTTATCAGTATAGTGGTGAATTAAATATATCTAAAGCGCGTTATACTTAATAATATATAATGTATATTTAGTTGAATATACATAAGATATATTTATTGGTGACAAGTTTACAGAGTTATACTTCTGTTACTATAATTTAGAATATTTCAAATTTACTCTTGTATGCATTAGAATTGAAAACGAATTATATCACACTATAACTCTTTTAACACTAGCCGCAAGTGCGAGCCCACGAGTTGGGGTGGCTGTTCTAGCGAGTCTCCACGCTGACCACCGGGGTAATGTTACTTGATCCTGTCGGCCAGCACCACGAAGCATATTGTCCCCTAAGTTTCGCTTATGTTGGGCGCCTGTGGAAACGATTTACTCCCAGAAAAATGTTATTGCAAAGGATTTCTGTATACGTCGTAGAAACCATAATAGAGAGAAAGAAACTAATCACTTAGACATCCTTTATGCCGTCATTCGACAGGCTAGAAATAGTATCCAAACCTCAGTCTCTATTACTCTTCAATGTAATTTCTACTTATTTTCTTTTATACTAATTCACTCGACTTTTACGATTCTTGACCCGACTGCTATAATCTACTCTCACGGATCTTAAAACAACGAAACACGAAACTGATATGAATTTTAATAAATCAGGGTAATGATCTTTGGAGTAAAAATAAAATTCAGAAACACTATAAATTAGTTACAAAGAAGATCTGTTAACAATAATTCTTATCGTGTTAAATATTCAGTTTAAAGAGAGAAATGTTGTTTTTTTTTACGAACAAAGCCGAAATATTTTAATATTAATTCCCGTGTTTCTTTCTGCGTTGTGTGTTTAAATCTACCGCCGCATAATTTTGGGTCTTTTATTCCTTTTGGGCACATTAAATATGTAGCGGTTACTGTTGAAGTAGTTGGATTTATTCATATTGAAATTGTGATTAGCTCCAATTCAGTTGTGATCCAACAGAGATATGTCGAAAGGTATAGTGTGTATCTGAAAACATTATACCTTGTACAGTATGTCCCTAAAATATGGGGTCGTTATGTGGTGACGTCCATTAAAAGTATCTTTTGATTTGACCATACTTCACGTCTACTGAGAAGTCCCAGTTCAATCATGTCTTCTATCGACAATCTCATATTCATTATGTGGTGCACCAATTCGTAGTTAATCATAAATAGTGATATTTCCAATGTGTCCAGATTTTAGGGACACACTCTATATGTAGCAAATACCTGATATTAAAATGTATCACAGAGAATGAAATCAAATGAGTTTAAGTTTAATGGCTTCTTCGTTAATATATAGGAGGCCCCGGCACATTACTAACCATACACAAGCTTCATTGTAAAGAAAAGAAAAACTGTCGTTTATGCCACAATAGCAAGATCTAGAATTGTGGACAAGATATATGTTATATTGTTGGTCAAATATACATTTGTTCATATAAAAGAAATCATTGAATCTTCTTTGAATATTGTTACTAGTTGGCTAGCTATTGTTGTTGAGCAACCTTAGTGGCCAGCAGATTAAACGGAAGTAAACAACCGGAAGTAACAATCAGATCAAAATATATATAATCTTAAACAAATCATTGTCACAGACACGCAAATATGTTGAATTTTTTTATGTTTCCTCAAATACAACAGCGAACGACAGGCAGAGGCAGGAACACAAATATACACACATGTACACACGCACACAGCACACTCAGTTACTACCATATAAGTAAACAAACACATACAGACAAGCACTTAGATATACATATACACATATTATCTCTCCTCCTCTCTCGTTCATTGTAGGTGTTCTAATTGAAAAGTCTAATTTATTAAAATATATTTTGTGGTATCTGATTAGACTATCTGTCGACTAATTACCAAGTTTGCAGCTGAAGTAATTAGTGTCATATATGAATTATGGACCAGCTGGGTGGATAAAACGTGTGTATTGAGTATATTACTGTCTGTCGTTACACACACACACACACACACACACACACACACACACACACACACACACACACATATACATACCATTATACTTTGGGAGGATCATGCTGCAAACAAGAACACACGCACCTGCTGGTTTTTACTTCAATTTATAATAAATTGAGGTGGAAAGCAACGGGCGTGTGTGGTTGTATTGGCAGCATGACCTTCCAAAGTATAATAATATATTTTTCAACACACGTTTTCAGACAAGAAATCTTGCCAAATAAATTCCAATCGATATATATATATATATATTTATTTATTTATTTGTGGTTATCTATCTATCTATCTATCTATCCATCTATCTATCTATCTATCTATCTATCTATCTATCTATCTATATATCTATCTATCTATCTATCTATCTATCTATCTATCTATCTATCTATCTATCTCTCTATCATACGTGTGTAACTTCGCGGAGAAGTTTCCGTTAATTTATGTAAGAAAAAAACGTGAGTTTTTAGTTAAATTTTATATTATTGTGTAACTTGACACCCCGTCTGGACCTTCAGGTGGTGTGTCAACTCATTTTCGCCCCTACAGGGGTGAAATATCAGTTTGAAAAAAAATTTTCTCCATCAGATCTTGGAAAAAATATTGTAAAAGTTTGATTACGTTATGAACGCTGCGTCCAACGATAATGGTGGTGGAGAGGCAGTAAGACTACAAAGCTCGCAGTCAACATCGTCTTCTCCCCCTTCCTTCTCAATAGACACTATAGAGATGGAAAGACGAAATGAAAATCTAAAAACAAATTCATATCCAAACAACACAAATGACACCAAACGGTTCAATGACAACAAAAATATCAGCAACACCAATAATGATGATAAAAGCAACAATGATAACAACAACAAAGAAAAAAATAAAGACAACAACAATAACACCAGCATCAAAGACAATAACAACACCAAGGAAAATACGAATAATATCAACATCGGTGACAACAAGAATAACAACAACAATAACAACAATAATGACAACACCACCAACACAGATAATTCCACAAAGAAACCAAAAAACTCCTTTGCACAGACAGTTCAAAAAAAGGAGGAACTGATATATCTCGACATAACAAATGCTGAACAACTTCTAAAGGACGCTAGGAGATATGTCACTTTCGAAAAAAATGGTGCTTTCAGCATCAATTCTCCGGTAGAAATTCGCAAGGAAACTGCTCTCAAAACGATAGTTTTTAGGACAGTTTCCAATTCTACCCGAAAACCAGTCCAATTGTCACAGATAGAAATTGACTGGTTTTCAAAAATTCAATGAATGATGTTGCATTCATTCAAAGAAGCAAACTTTTTGGGAGTATTTCGGTACTCATGAAGGATCAATTGACGGCCCAAAATTACTCTGTGTCGCCAATTGTATCCAACCTGTACACCTTTTTCCCTACATACATCTGAAAAAGGACACAAAAGATCAAAATCACGAGTGTCACACCAAAGGTGAACATATGGTGGATACTGTGCGGTTTCATCAATTTTGATGAAGACAGAATACTGTCAGTAGGAAAGTCCCCCAGAGATGTATTCAATGGGACTAGCATTGAAGTTCTGGTGCAAATAAGCCAGAGCGAATAGCTATGATCCCACAACGTGTACTCCTGGACAGACTCACCTACATAAACTTTTCGGTTGAGGGTAGGCGGTCTTCGTGTTATCATTGCTTAGCAGGGGTCACCTGATGGCTTCCTGTCCTAAATTAATGAATAAAAAAAAGGCTCTTCTGCCGACACCCATCAAAACAACACAACCACCAACACCACCACAACAACAGCAACACCAACACACAAAAATAACCACAACAAACACAGTCCCACCCAATCCCACTCCACCTAAAACCACTGCAAAATCACATACAGACACAACAGCTCCCCAAGACATACCCCTCCCCAATCACACAGACGATACAACAGATGAGGCTATCTCGCCATCACCCAGTGAAGACGAGGGAGAACCCCCATCGCTCGAAAAGAAAGAAAAGACATTACAAAAGCGAAAAACCAGCAAACACTACCACAAACATACAACCACCAACACAAACAACGAAAACATCACAAACAAAACCCCCACCTCCTGAAAACAAAATACCTACAACAAAACGAAAGCACACACAAGAACTACAGACAAAAACAAAGACAACACAAGAAAATTACACTTACACTTACATAAACACTGAAAACAAAACACTAATGGAGACCATCACGAACGACCCTTCGGTGAAAACCGAAGGGAAAACTTTCGCCCACTCTATTAAAAATAGCAAAAAACTGAACCTAAAACTGATTAGGGTCCCTATACAAACTTATAGGTCCCTAAAAGAAACATTTGAGAGGGATGTGGGGAATTCCTGCGTGAAACCACTCAACCGCGTCCTTCTCAAATGTCTCCCCACCCCAGACACCCCCATCCCACCAGACCCCACCCCACCAAACATCTCCGTCCCCACCCTGCCGGAAACCACCAACCATCCAGACAACCTCTCCAACACCCCCATGGAAATCGTGCGGCCTGGTCCCCAGAAGACGAAGGGTGATTGATCTCTTTTCCTCTTTTAACTATTCAGCACCAACATGGCCAATATAAGAGTTGGATGTTTGAACGTACGCGGCCTGGGGATGACCTGGAAACAGGGCAAACTCTTAAACGACCTCAGGTCGCACAGTATGGATGTGGTAGCCATTTGCGAGTCCAGGAACCACAGCGAGCGACAGCTGGCCCCCATCTTCGATGACTTTGAGATCTACGCATCTCTCTGTCAACCGGGGGCTGGGGGAGGAGTTGCCGTTTTGCTGCGGAAACACCTGGGCCTCGTAACACAGACGGTACATCTGGACCCGGAGGGTCGACTGGTGTCCTAGACGTTGACCGAAGTGAAGGTGGAGCCTTCAGGCTGGTGACCGCATATGCCCCATCCGGGACACCGCGGCCGGACTTCTTCAAACGTCTAGAGACTTTTCTGGGACCGCGCCTCTGTGGACGTGGAGTAATCGTAGCGGAACATCTAGATCGTACCTGGATAGGGTTCTAGTTAGAAATAAGGATAGGGACATGTTAAGCTGTCCACAAATGTTCATGGTTGCCTATTCAGATCACAAACTAGTGACCTGCATGGCCAACCTTGATAGAAACCATAGACAAGGACCGGCTACTGGAAGCTGAACTTGTCGTTACCGACAAGCAGAGCATACAGTAGACGGTTTAGCACTTTAGTTAAACAGCACTTGACAGGGGCCATTGTCAACAACAGATGGTGGTACCCTCTCAAGAGAGCAGTTAGATTAGACTCGATAGTTTTTAGTAAAGAATTAGCGTTAGATAGAAATAGAACCGAGAAGGAACTGGTAGATAAAGTAGAAGAGGCAATTAGAAGTGGCAACGTAGCCAGCGTGCTAGCAACGAAAACGGCCTTGGACCAGTTCTTCGACGCAAAGCACGAGGGCTGCGTTGTCAGAAGCAAAATACGTGCTCTGGGAAACGTGGGAGCCAAAGTTGTTAGCTGGGCCCGAGTGACGGAGGCAACAAGTCCACGATTCGGTCTTTGAAAGACCAAAACGGACGCGTGAACGTGAGCCGAAGCAGATGTGTGCGGCTTTTCAGCGGCATTTTGCTCAACTGTTCGGGAGGGGCGGCGCGCCGGGAGAGGCTATGGATTTCGGTCCATACCTCGACGGCCTACCGCGACTCTCGGACAGCGAGTCAAAGTTCTGCGAAAAGCCGATTTCAGCCGTTGTGATAGGGGACGCGCTGAGCCAATGCGGCAAACGCAAATCTCCAGGTCTCGACGGTCTACCCTACGAATTTTACGTAGCAATGCTGGACTTATTCTCCGGTCTCCTTGAAGCGGTCTACTGCAACTGGCAACAGAACGGCAGAATTTCCAGTTCTGTAACCGGGGGCGTGGTCACACTAATCAGGAAGGACGAGAATAAGGGGGGTGACATAGGAAACTTCCGGCCCATAACTCTGCTAAACACAGAGCTACAGATTTTGGCCAAGGTGTTGGCAAACAGGCTGGCGCTTGTCGTCGAGAACCTAGTGAAGAAGCGCAGACATGCGCAATCCCGACCAGGTCCATACACGACAACCTCCACCTCATGCGATACATCATAGAGAGGGTAGGGTGTAAACCCGGCTTCGGTGGGGCCCTGATCAACTTGGATCAGTCTAAGGCTTTCGATAGGGTTGACCATCGTTACCTGGATGCGGTGCTCGAGGCGGCAGGTTTTGGACCAGTGTTCATGGGCTGGATTGCTGCAATGCACAACAGCAACATCTGCTCAAGGGTCAAGGTGAACGGCTACCTCTCGGAGCTGTTCAGTATTACGCGATCCATTCGACAGGGATGCCCTCTCTCCTCCCTTCTGTACCTACTGACTCTCGAGCCACTACTGCGGAAGCTGGAGCTATTGCAGGGCATCCCTCTGGAACCGGGACTGCGGAAAGCGGCGTCGGCCTACGCCGACGACGTGACAGTAATGGTGTAGAGCGCCTCGCAAATCGAGGAAGTCGGCACCTTACTGAAGGAATACGAAAGTTTCACAGGAGCGAAGCTGAACCGTGAGAAGTCCATCGGTTTGCAACTCGGATCGTGGAGAGGCAAACCGATGCCTTCCGATGGCGTCGTCGGACGCTGGACGCAAGGACCGGTAAAGCTGCTCGGGGTCTGGTTTGGTCCGGACCTCCAGGTGGAGAAGAACTGGAACGAAGTGACGGCCAAGGTGTTTGCACTCACCCAGAAGCGGGCCGAGTGCAAACTAACCTTGAAAGGTCGAGCGGAAGTGGCGAAGACTTTTATAGCGTCCGCCATCTACTACCGCTTGACCGTCGTGCCTTGTCCAGCCAAAACGCTCGCCAAAATGGAGCGCGCGCTCTTCCGATTCCTTTGGAAGAGGAGGGCTCCTTTAGTGAGAATATCCATCTGCTGCCAACACCCTTCTAACGGAGGGCTGGGGATGCCGTGGCTGACGATGCGCAAACACGCGCTCAGGCTGCGGCATCTCTACGTATTCCTCACCGGGCAACCGGTGTGGGCCCCGTTCGTGAGGCGAGCCTTCCCACGACTCGTCTCGCTGACCGAGCTGCAGTCCTGGGTCAAGCAAAGACCGAGGAAAATGGGTTACTGGCACATCGAATGTGCTCAGGCGCTCACAGCCCTCTGGCAGGCGGACCCGGCGATCAGTGGAGACTCCACTTCGTCATTCTATAGAGGGTTGATCCGCAGCAAGTGCGACGACGCGCTCGGTGAAACTTTAGACGTAGAGGAAGATGAACTGGCCAGTCTGTTCGGTAGGACCTTCCGCCCGGGACCGATGGACAACTTCCAAAAGTCCCTGGCCTGGCATTGCTACCGAGGAGCTCTAGTAGTTCGAGACAAGCTCTACAGACATGGGCGCCCGGGCAGGGACCCTGCAAAAAAGATCTGTCCGTGGTGCGTGCGAGACGAAGAAACCGTCGCGCACGCATTCATACAGTGCCCGGGCGTCACTGACTTGTGGGGCTATGTAGAACGACTATTGTCGCGGGTGGGACCAATCCGGTTGACCACCGAGTCCATTGTCATGATCAAACCGCCACCCTCCTTCAAAAACGAAGGCGGTTTTCCTTTGTGTGATAGCTATGGCGAAAGAGGTTGTATGGTGGAAAGGTTGAAAGGGCTGAGGTCAGACACCTTTCTCTCCGGCCAACAACTGATTCTTTTTTTCAAATACCACTTTGGAAGGAGAATCAGGATGGAGAGAGAGGTGCTGTACCCCAGCAAGTTTTATGAAAGGTGGGTGAAAGTGGCGAGAATGGCCCGAGTGAATGGGCCTTCTCTCTATATCAGCCTGTAGGTTGAGGAAAAGGAGGAGGAGAGGAAAGGAGTACAAACTCTTCGTACTCCTGGAGATGAGAGTTGCACATTTTTTCGGGGGTATGTGTTACCCATATAAACTCTCTCCCCTATTGGGGAAAATCGACTAACTTTTTAAATTGCATTTGTGATAACATTTTACACGTTTTTTATTGTATGTAAACTTCCCCCTTTGTATTTGTCCCCTTCTTTTGTGCCCCTGTGGCTAATAAAGAAACATATCTATCTATATATCTATCTATCTATCTATCTATCTATCTATCTATATCTAAGGTTCTAGCTGCGGATAGGAATAGGAAGGAAAGGGAGCTAATAGATAGAGTAGAAGAGGCAATTAGAAGCGGCGACGTGGCCAGAGTGCTAGCGTCGAGAACGGCTTTGAGCCAGTTTTTCGACGCGAAGCACGAAGGCTGCGTTGTCCGAAGTAAAATACGTGCTCTAGGGAACGAGGGGACCAAAGCTGTTAGCTGGGCCCGCGTGACAGAGGCCAACAGTGGAACTAAATCCACCATCCGGTCTTTGCGAGACCTGGATGGACGGGCGATTCTTGAGCCTAAGCAGATGTGTGAGGCCTTTCAAAGGCACTTTGCCCGACTGTTCGGGAGGGGCGGGGAGCCGGTTGGGAACGTGGACTTCGGTCCATACCTCGACGGCCTGCCGCGCCTCTCGGACAGGGAGGCGAAGTCCTGCGAGGAGCCGATTTCGGCCGCTGAGATAGAGGACGTGCTGAGCCAATGCGGCAAACGCAAATCCCCGGGTCTCGATGGTCTTCCTTACGAATTATATCTAGCTATGCCGGACTTGTTCCCCGATCTCCTCGAGGCGGTCTACTGCAACTGGCAACAGAATGGGAGAATTCCCTGTACTGTGACCAAGGGCGTAGTCACGCTAGTGAGGAAGGACGAGAACAAGGGGGACGAAATAAGTAACTTCAGGCCCATAACTCTGCTAAATACAGAGTTACAGATTTTGGCCAAGGTGCTAGCAAAGAGGTTGGCGCTTGTCGTGGGCAACCTGGTGGGAGATGCGCAGACATGCGCTATCCCGTCCAGGTCCATCCATGACAACCTCCACCTCATGCGATACATCATAGAGAGGGTTGGGAACGAACCCGGCTTTGGTGGGGCTCTGATCAACTTGGATCAATCTAAGGCGTTCGATAGGGTCGGCCATGGTTACCTGGATGCGGTGCTAGCGGCGGCAGGCTTCGGACCCGTTTTCAGGGGCTGGATCACTGCTATGCACAGCAGCCGCATCTGCTCTAGGGTCAAGGTGAACGGCTACCTCTCGGAGCCGTTCAAAATCGCGCGGTCCATCCGACAGGGGTGCCCTCTCTCCTCCCTTCTGTATGTGTTGACTCTCGAGCCACTACTGCGGAAGTTGGAGTTGTTGCAGGGCATCCCTTTGGAACCGGGATTGCGGAAAGCGGTGTCGGCCTACGCCGATGACGTGACAGTAATGGTGTCGACGGCCTCCGAAATCGAGGCGGTCGGCACCTTACTGGAGGAGTACGAAAAGTTCACAGGGGCTAAGCTGAACCGGGACAAGTCGATCGGTTTGCAACTCGGCACGTGGAGGGGCAGACCGATGCCCTCCGATGGCGTCGTCGGACGCTGGACGGAGGGCCCGGTGAAGTTGCTCGGGGTCTGGTTCGGACCGGACCTCCAGGTGGAGAAAAACTGGGCGGAGGTTACGAACAGGGTGTTTGCACTGACCCAGAAGTGGGCCAGTTGCAAACTATCCCTGAAAGGTCGGGCGGAGGTGGCGAACACCTACATAGCGTCCGTCATCTACTACCGCCTGACCGTAGTGCCCTGCCCAAGGGAAACCCTCACCAAGATGGAGCGCGCGCTCTTCCAATTCCTTTGGAAGAGGCGGGCTCCTATGGTGAGGAGATCCATCTGCTGTCAACACCCTTCGAAAGGAGGGCTGGGGATGCCGTGGCTAATGATGCGTAAACACGCATTAAGGCTACGGCACCTCTACGTATTCCTCACCGGACAACCGGTGTGGGCCTCGTTTGTGAGGCGAACCTTTCCCAGACTCGTCTCACTCACCGAGCTGCAATCCTGGGTCAAGCAAAGACCGAGAAAACTGGGCGCCTGGCACACTGAGTGTGCCCAGGCGCTCACCGCCCTCTGGCAGGCGGATCCGGTTATCAGTGGAGACTCCACCGCAACATTCTATAGAGGGCTGGTACGCAGCAGGTGCGACGACGCCCTCGGAGAAGCCCTAGACATGGAGGAGGACGAACTGGCCAGCCTGTTCGGTAGGACATTCAGCCCGGGACCTATGGACAACTTCCAGAAGTCCCTGGCCTGGCAGTGCTACCGAGGGGCTTTACCCGTTCGAGAAAGGCTCTACAGACACGGGCGCCCGGGTAGGGACCCCGCCAAAAAGATCTGTCCCAGATGCGTGTGCGACGAGGAAACCGTTGCACACGCATTGGTACACTGCTCGGGCGTAGCCGATCTGTGGGGCTATGTCGAACAACTGCTGTCAAGGGTGGAACCGATCCGGTTGACCACCGAGTCTATTGTAATGATCAAGCCGCCTCCCCCCTTCAAAGATGAAGCAGAGGCGGTGTTTCTGTGCGTAATAGCCATGGCGAAAGAGGTTGTATGGTGGACGCGTCTGAAAGGACTGAGGTCAGGCACCTTTCTCTCTGGCCAACAACTGGTCCGTTTCTTCCGATATCATTTCGGAAGAAGGATCAGGATGGAGAGAGAGGTGCTGCACCCCAGCCGTTTCTATGAAAGATGGGTGAAAGTGGCGAGAATGGCCCGTGTGAATGGGCCTTCACTCTACATCAGACTATAGGTGAGGAAGATGAAAGACCAAGGGAGCACCCCTTCTCTGTGCTCCTGAGGAGAAGGGTTGCACACTTTTTTCGGGGGTGTGTGCGACCCCCCAAGGCGCCTCCTCTCTATTGAGGATTTTGTTAAAAATTTTATTTTTTGTTATATCTTATTTTATTTTTATATTTTGTTATTGCCTCCTCCTTATTGAGGACGCCTTTTTGTGTAAACTCCCCCCTTTGTACTTGTCCCACTTTTGATGCCCTAGTGGCAAATAAAAGAAATATATCTATCTATATCTCTCCCTCTCTCTCTCTCTCTCTCTCTCTCTCTCTCTATATATATATATATATATATATATATATATATATATACACACACACATCGGATGGTGTGTGATCAACGATAGCCACTAATATGACGTTCTATTAACTTTCCTCATCAGATCACCACCACACACATTTTCTGTGATTACACTTAATCACTTCTGTATTTCATAGAAAATGAAAGTAATTTATCTGACAAATGTTGTTATATACCTTTAGATCTTGTGTTAAATTCCTGGTTAAGCTTGACCTTTATTTTCCATCATCACTGACGGAGGACCAAGGGGAGGAATTCGTGAAGTTCAGTTCACAGCAAAAAAAAACGCAACTTTGCTATATTAATTCAGAGATGGAGTGTACTTGTAAGACGGGGAACTAGTCATACAGCCGTGTGTGTAATGGCGTTTTCTTAATCATGTGCTAGCTATGTGTGGGTATTACTATTCTTATAGAGCACTATTGTAAGCATTATTTATGAGTTCAGAACTGATGCATGTTTAATAGGCATTCAATGCTTATATCAATTCGTACCACGGTAAACCTGCACGAAAGAAAGCAGCGTCCTTTGCCTGATGATCCTGAAATATCCTCTCATTATTTTAAGAACATTCCAGATAGGAGAAATAATTGTTTCTACTTTTGGCACAAGGCCAGCAATTACTAAGTGCATTACTGGTACTTTATTTTATTGATCCCGTAAGGATGAAAGGCAAAGTTAACCTCGGCGGGATTTGAACTCAGAATGGCAAGGGTCGTAATTCTATGCGTCAAAGCATGACGTCCGACCCTCTACCGATACTGCCAATCCACCGCCCAGATAATAGAAATAATATCATGGCATATGCATCACGTGTCATTATAGTTTCGAACTACAAACACAGGTACTCATACTCACACATATATGCACACACGTGCATATATATATATATATATATATATATATATATATATATATATATATACATATACATATATATATATATATATATATATATATATATATATATATATATATATATATATATATACATATACATATATATATATATATATATATATATATATATATATATATATATATATACATATATATATATATATATATATATATATATATATATATATATATATATATATGTGTGTGTATATATTTATTTACGTATAGCACGGAGCGTAAGCAAATAAAAACTGTTTGAGTATGTAAGCGTTCTTTGGTTTCTTTACATGTATATATATATATATATATATATATATATATATATATATATATATATATACAATCGCTTATTTATATGTATATGCTAAGACGTCAGCAGATAGAATGCTTTACGATATTCGTCCAGCCTCTTTGCGCGTTCTGAGTTCAAATCCTGCCATTGTCGACTTTGCCTTTCATCCCTTAAGGTCGATAAAAAAAAAGTACCACTCGAGAAATGGGTTCTATTGTGCCTCTGTGAGCGTATCTTGCATTCTGTATATATGCTTATGTACACGCATATATGCATGTTGTGTTATATATATATATATATAAGTTAAAACAATGAAATAAAAATCAAGTCATTAGAGATATACTTCACTGCTTTACGATCTTTTCTAGGTGATGATAATACATCGTAGCTGTACTCCGTTATTGATCTATGTAAGGTTAGTTACAAAATATCAGATAAAGAGAATATTTACTTATATGCATATCACCAGCTGTTTTCAAAAGCTTATATCATGACTCTGTTTTCCTTTTAATGTTTTATTGTTTTCCGAGATTTATTTTAACCTACAAAATTTTCAACATATGAATTACATCGAGTTCTTTATGCAGAATAGAGCCCACAACTTACTGTGGATACCTCTGTGTATATATATATAAATATATATTATAGAACACAACATGCATACATGCGTGTACATAAGCATATATACAGAGATGCAATATACGCACACACACACACACACACACACATACACACACACATACACACACACACACATATATATATATATATATATATATACAGAGTTTATCGGCCAACTTGAATTTAATCAGGAAGGTGATGTTAGAGAAAGGTTTGGATATATTTTAAACAAGTAATGCACAAGCTTCGGATAACAATTAGGTTAATTTTAAAACAGATTCCATATCTCAATGGATACAAATCTTTCCATAGATTAACAAGACGCTAAATCTTGAAGTAGATTTTAAACTATCATATTATGCGGCGACGACATTCCTACGCCATCAATTTGGACATTTGTAAACATTTAGTATTAGGCGTTTCAACATGGCTCTTAGGATTATTAAAGATATAATCAGATGAGATTTAAGAGTTTTATATAAATGTAGAATAAAAGTTGTGAGATTGTAGATTAAGTAGCAGTACATTATTTCAGAGTTTACTTTAGAGCCAAATAGTAGTCTTCCGTTTTGTCAATTTGTCAAAACGATGGAAATGCGCGAAGATGTGAAATGATGGTAGTTCATGGTGTATAGAAGCGTGTGATAAGTGCAATGAAGTAGAAGGTTGAATGCTAGTTTCTCTTCTCTAATCATTTTCATTTATCACCAACTAACTTTACCACATGTCAGCAAATGATTCAATTACATAACTGACCAGGCAATGGCATGTATATATATATAAGCTATATGGACATATAAACCTGTTTATGTATATGTATAGAATTGTTTGTTTATGTCATGTTACTGTTTTTCGATGTGCATTTTTTTTGCTGATAACATATGTGGTTACAAGACACAATCTGGGACCACACGCACACAGACACGCGCACATACACACACACACGCACACACATATTCACACACACAAACACACACACAAACACACACACAAACACACAAACACAAACACACACACAAACACACACATATATATATGTATATATATGTATATATATGTATATATATATATATATATATATATATATATATATATATATATATATATATATATATATATATATATATGTGTGTGTGTGTGTGTGTGTGTGTGTGTGTGTGTGCGTGTGTGTGTGTAAACGATAATCAGAAAGAAGAATATTAACAAAATAAACGGTACAATACATGGAAGAAATATATTAGTTTAACTTGTGTGTGTATATATATATGAGAAATATATATTTATATATATATATATATATATATATATATATATATATGTATATATATGAGAAATATATATATATATATATATATATATAAGACAATATCACAACAGAGAATGGACAAGATATTCTGGGTGATATTTGAATTAAAAGTGATAAATATATAAAATAGTATGTTTAGAAATAATTAACACCAAAACTGTAACCTAATTTAACAAAAAGACACGGTCAAATGTGCCACAGCATAACTATGCTATGGCACATTTGGCCGTAAATTTGAACAAACTTAGGTTTCTTGCTTCACTACAGGATAGAACTGGTCATTCCGTATAGTCAACCGTGATGTAAACTTAGGAAAAGCACTCGACAACTCATCATTAGGCAACTCATCCATCTTCGATTATGTTGAATCTTGTTGGTGGTGCGAGAACGGAGTTAATTATTATTGAGTAAAATGACAGGAGGCTGGACTGGTGACATTCCTTAACGGTTTATTATAAACAGTATGGGCTGTTTGTTTACAAACAAACCGAACATTATAAGAAATGTTCGGCAAACCCATACGTACATATATATATATATATATATATATATATATATATATATATATATACACGTATGTATATCTATATATATATATTTATATATATATATCAGAAGATCCCGTTAAGGGTGAAAGCAGCAATTCTTTGCTTAAACTTTAATCTGTTATTTTAATATATATATATATATATATATATATATATATATATATATATACTCTTGGTATATATATATATATATATATATATACTCTTGGTATATATATATATATATATATATATACTCTTGGTATATATACTCTTGGTAGATTTATCTACATATATATATATATATATATATATATATATATATATATATATATATATATATATTTATATATATATGTGTGTGAGTGTGTATAAACATGTCTTTTATTAGTTATGGATTGTGATGTTGTGAAGTACCACATTCTGTTTGAATGTCCTAAACACAAAAACTCACACAAGAGATTGGTTGGATCGATAACCTAATGGTTTTTTTATATATTGTCAAATCTCATCCTGTAACCTACTCAGTGACTGGGTTTTTATTTTGTATCTCTCCTTTGTTCTGTCCTGCACCATCTTGTTTTTTGTGTGTTGTGTGCTGTAAACATGGAATGGACGTATTTCGTGTCAGACAATCAGTGTTTTACTAGCGGAGCCAGATACTCTTAAAATAAATGTTTAACTATGTAACATTAATATAGTTACAAGTTATAATTAGCGTGACTCAGGCTGTGATAACATGCAACATTAATATAGTTACAAGTTATAATTAGCGTGACACAGCCTGTGATAAGGCAGGTCCTTTGCATTACATCTACTCAGACTGTAAGGGAGGTAATTATGCTGGAAAGCATGGCGTCCGACCCTCTACTGAGACTGCCAATTTAAATAATTGTTTCTACTTTTGGCACAAGGCCAGCAATTATCCCAGTGCATTACTGGTACTTTATTTTATCGACCCCGTAAGGATGAAAAGCAAAGTTAACCTCGGCGGGATTTGAACTCAGATCATAAAGGGAGGTAACTCCATGCTTCAAAGCATGGCGCCCGACTCTCTACCGATTCTGCCAATCCACCGCCCTCAAATTTTAAAATAATGCACGCTTCGAGGAATCGAACTCCCACCCTTACAATCATGAGCCGAACGTACGAACCACTAAGCCAGGCATCTTCCCACGTATGTAGATCATTGTATACATGCACACATTTTTGAATTATCATTCTTTTATTAAATTATTGATTGTCCAAGAGAGATAGTGTTTGTCAAACAATACTTACAATAATATCACACAATACTATACACATTAGGGTGTTATTAAAAAGAATGTAGAATTCACTAATTAGTTATGTACAATTCATTAAGTGAATGTCTCTAATGATTGATTAATCCACTGATATTTGAAAATTCTTCAGAGACTTTTGAATCTTAATTGAAAACAAGAGATTTCTCCAGCAGAGTATTACACGCTGTATAGAAGAAGTATATTTCTGTATCATATCAATATATACATAAACACACATATACACATAATCACACACACACATACACACACACACACATATATATAAATATATATATATATATATAT
Source organism: Eledone cirrhosa (assembly GCA_964016885.1). Lineage (NCBI taxonomy): Eukaryota > Metazoa > Mollusca > Cephalopoda > Octopoda > Eledonidae > Eledone > Eledone cirrhosa. The sequence goes on from OZ024742.1 coordinate 26,359,128, forward strand.
ATATATTGTTTTATATATTTGTATATGATATCAGATTATATGTATAAATATATATATGCATGAATGAAGTAATTCCGTCGGAAAAGTCCAATAAAAAAGAGTGCTCTATGTAGGTTACATAGCTTATTAGTTATGTAATAAAGAACATAAATATATATATATATAAATGGAAAGAATGAAACGAAATTTCATTTCTCATACTTATACATATATATATATACTATGTTATATTATGCATATTGTATATATATATAAATACATAAATATATATATATATATATATATATATATATATAACTTTGATTGGTTTCGGCCAATATTTGCCCAGGCCATGTCTAACTTAATAGCACCACCTATATATATATATATATATATATATATATATATATATATATATAGGTAAGTTATTCCGGGTTGAATCGGTGGTAACCACAGTAAATAAGGTACTCAATACCTAACAGCGTATAAAAGTTTTAATATAGATGAGATTCTACAGGACTACAACTGTTTCATTCTTTAGAAATCATCAGGATGTATATATATATATGTCCTGGGTATGACATTAAACTACATCCAGTGGCAAGGCTCTAGTTCGGGAGTTCAGGAGCTGTGGGGAATGTGGAGTTACCCCTTGGTTGTCATAACTCCCAGGTCTGCTATGGCCCGGAGTAGTAGTACCTGTTAGGGCCCCATTTATGGGTTAAATAACTACCTTATTCGTGTGGCGCCAGTAAGGTATTATTAGCCATTGAAAAGAAATATGGAGAGTCTATCTAACAGCATAGGGTTAGAGCCCCTAATTACACTGTCAAGGAGCAGTCTGGTCATTATGACTCTGTTGGCTTAAAGCCACAGAGAGGGCCAGTGGATGATGGATCAGCTGTCTCTGAGACAAATATAAGGAATGCAGTTTGTCCTGCAGAAGATCCATCAAAATGAACACTTTGGATGTTAGGACTATTCGGACGCTGGAGAAGAGAGAGGAGTGGGACATATGTTCAAGGAGAGTGGTATACAGATACTTGCGATCCAAGAACACAGGATCCTACACGATGAGCCCGTGAGGAATGTGATGATTGGGAAGAGGAGACAGCTCATCACCACATCGGCAGTGAGGAACATGACCAACGCTTCAGTGGGAAGAGTGGGTTTTGGTTTCAGCACCAAAACCAGTCTATTTGTAAGGGAATTAATGCCTGTCTCCCCGCGAGTGTTGAGGGTGACCTTCAATGGAAACCCAAGACTGACAGTCATCTCAGCCTATAGTCCAACCGAGGGAGACAGTGATGTGAGTGCGGAAGAGTTCCATGAGGAGGTGTGTAGAGCTGCCAACACCACTCAATCACACAACATTCTGCTTGTTTTGGGGGATTTCAATCTACATCTGAGTAAAGAGGCCAGTGAAGATCCTTGCCGGTACTTCCATAACAACACCAACCGAAATGGAAGACTACTGAGATACACCCTGCTGGAGGCGAACGTGATAGCGACCAACCTAAGGTTTAGGAAGGATCCGGGGAAGATGTGGTCCTACGTCTCAGATATGCACCTGTTCAAGTCCCAGATTGATTTCATTCTGGTGAGGAAAAAGTGGCGGAATAGTGTTCTGAACACAGAACCATACAACTATTTCAGTACACTGGGTAGTGACCACCGGCTTGTTATGAGTGAAAAAATCAATGGAATAACAACAACACCCAAACAAACAATAATTACTTAAGAGAAATATAAATAAATAAATAAATAAATGTATATATATACACAAACACATCAACAACAAACACATATAAACACATACTAGTAAACTAAGATAAAATACAATAACCAAAACACAGTCACCCAAACGCGAACACACACAAAACACTATGCTCACTGGCAAACGCATGCACAGAGAAGACAAAAAATAATAAATATATGAACAGATAAAATAAAGATGGCGTAGATATACATTACAACAGGAGGAACATAATAGTACCACTGAGGATGTTGCAGATGTGCAACGAAAGAACTTTGTTAGACTATATATATGTGTTTATATCTATATTATATCTGTATTTTTGACCGTTAGTCAGTTAATGGTAAACATTGAGGGAGGACCGGATAAATTAAAAGATACAGAAGCGAAAACCAACCAAACAGTGAGTATGTTCTGTTATTATTTCTGGTAATATTATTACAACAGTATGACCCCCCCCCCAAGTATAACAATGTATATATATTTATATATATCTCTTTCTCTCTCTCTCTCTCTCTCTCTCTCTCTCTCTCTATATATATATATATATATATATATATATATATATATATAGTGAAAGAGTGAAGAATAATATGGTCAACAGTACAAAAAGGGTTTTATTTACAGTTTTAACAATTGTTTCATTGATTAGGGTGTCTAAAAATTGCTAACCACTTGAAGTTGTCACTCAATTGTAAATACAATGTATGCCTAATCAAATCATCATTGACGCTAACATTCGTATATATTTATTACTGATTCCTAAAATACTCCATCTTTTTGAAAAGGGTTACAGAATTTACAATATTTGATAATATCTGTGCTATATAAGGATTACTGCATTTGCGAGCCTACATGTTAGACATGTTCTGGACATTTTCCCTACCTTAAATGGACCTGGATTTTAGGAGCCATGTCATTTAGGCTCGAATTTCTTGCATTGAACCTAACAATCCAGAGTTTTCTTTACATTCTGGTCAGTAGCATAGACTCTGGTAGTAAGTCCCGACTAATTTGTCTTCCTATATTCAGTACGCAGCGAACACAGTAACATTATACTATAAATAATAAATAATAAATTATATGGATTTCACAATGTTGATATGATATATCTGTTTAATACTACTTTTTATTTGTTTCCCACACAGCCTTACTTCTACCAATTTCAAGAGAGACCACACAAGAAATATACATTTCCATAATTTTGCATATTGTAAGCCAAAGTATATTGTAAGATTCATTGTAGTAATTTACTTAGTATTCATTGGGAAAACCTTTAATTTCACGTTTTCAAGATGAAAAAAATGTTGCCATAGATCGGTGCTATATATTGTGATATATTCGGAATATTGATTCTAGCTTGTCTTTTGAATACTGAGAAATAGGCATAACATATCATAGCTGGCTTTCTACTGTCTTAGGCATTGCTTATTCATGTCAGGTCTATGTTTTCTTTTACTTAAGAATATTCATCAAATGTTTTGTGTAATTCAACAATTTATTTCATGTTCAACACACTTACATAGATATAGAACAAGAATGTATATATATATATATATATATATATATATATATATATATATATATATATATATATATATATTGTTATGCTTTGTGAGCGTCAGAAACGATATATATATATATGGGGGGGGGGGGTATATGTGAATGTGTGCGTGTGTGTGCATTTACACATATTTCTCTTATTCTGCAAGCGTATTTTACAAAAGAAATTCACCTTCCATATATTTAACATACGTATGTTGTTAATAATATATAAACTTATCTCAAAATTCTTGGATTTACAGTGAATTCAATAATCTTAGAAAACTCTTTACATATTTGGTCATTCATTTAACAATTTCCTCTCTTTATTACATTTGGGCTTGTCTAATCTTTTGTTTGGTCCTTTCTTTTATGTTGCTGTTTTGTTTCTCTTCTAGCTGTAGATGTTTTATTGTTCAGCTTTGTGTCGTCGTTGTTGAAAGTCTCCTTGCATGTATATCACTTATCCTCGCTATCATTCGTTCTCTAATCTTCTTTATCTTTCATCTCACCTCTTCTATTCTCCTTCTCGCCCCTCTCACCCTCCGCCACACAATCTTTCATTCCCCAATTAAACGCAATTATTGATGTATACCATTTTATTATTTTCCACTCTTTCACTTTCCCTTCTAACTTTCCCTCAGATCTTCTCTTAAACGACACGCTGCTTCCTTCATTAGCAAAATATAGCTTGTTTGCTATAATTCAAGGGCCAGTTGAATCGAAGCTAGATGTTGTAATACGTGACATCATGATATTATCGACCTTTTCAACGCTTCTGCTGACATTAAGCTTACATCAATAAACAGACACTTCAAGCGATTTAAGCTATTTAAAATTAGAAAATTCAAAGAAACTTTACAACTCTTATTCTGTCACGAGATAAGAATTTGAACAAGCTTTATTAATGTTCGGTTGTACAATCGTTTTGTTAGCCAAGCTGATATGAATGTGCTAGGTTAGTTTGAGGATTCACTTGTCAGTAGGCAGCTTTATGTTTAGATAATTTGTTGGCAAACCTTTATTATCTTAGCAATTTAACAGAAAAATAGTTTGTTTCAAATCGAAGACATTACCGTCAAACTGGTAACGTCATATTATGTAACATGTCTGTATCATTAGCATTTTGTGGATTTCGCTGTGTCTCCATACACTATCGTTACATAAGCACTCTACATCTTAGTCATTCGACGTAACCATCAAAATATGCCGTCTTCTCTAACAAATAGTCTAACGTCTGTCCCGAGTCCGAAAGCTCATCACGCGGGTGCTTATCCCGGTTTGTATAGCATGCAGCGACTGAGAATGTAAGACTCCCTCCTAGAGAGGATGTCAGTCCATCACAGGGTTAAACCCCCAGCTATTGCTGATATTTACTTTCAGCAGAATATACTGGAATAACTTAAAATGAAGTGTTTTGCTGAAGAAACAAACACACAACCCAGTCCAGGAATCGAACCCGCAACATTATGATCCTAAGCCCAACACCCTTACCATATCTGCTGACCGACATATTTTGCTGGAGGTCATTGTTGTTTTACTTTGGTTTTTAAGGTTTGTTATATTTGATACTGCAAATATTGAAAGTAGTCATACAGAATGATGTCGTTTATTATAATACATTTCTAAACTGAACAAGTAGACTATCAATTGTACCAGATGAACATGGGTTGCAAAATCCATGAAATCACTGGCCTACCTCCCTCAATCGTATAGAAAGGAGTTAGTAGCTAATTTTTTTTATTGTATATTCATAAAACTTACACATTTACGGGGTAGCTAAAGTAAGTACCAGTAAGACACTGGGGTGGCTGTAATTTTGCCCTATACCAACATTGTTGGTATTGTACCTAAATCAGAAACCATTATATTTTCATAACATTTTTCCATTATAGACGATAATGAAAAGAAGGGAAATCAATCACATACATTTCTTTTAAAGAATGATTATATAGAAACTAGCAAAAGAATTCATAACATTTTCTAAACGTTGCATATTAGGTCAAATATAATGTTGGTATGATGAACGTAATATTAGTAAAATATAAAGAAAGAACAACAAAATATATAACTTACTGTGTTGTTATTGGACTTCTGCCATTTCCAACGACAAGTGTTCCGGGTTTTCGTACAAAATAATAGCCTGCTCGTGAAATTAAACTCCAAGTCGTTGAGCAATCTACAGGCACGTGTATCTTTGACACATTAACGAGGTGTGACGAGACAGGCCCTTTAAATCTCAGGTACAATACATGTTTGCGAGCTGCATGGACTAATGGACTAGTGCAGCGTGGAGTAAAGTGTCTTATTCTTGGAGACAATTCACTACAGTGAATCGAAAAGCCAAAAGCCGAACCACAACGCCACGCGATTCCACCAAACTTACTGTAAGGAAGATGTGAATTATTCGTTATATCCTTTGAATTACGTCTAGTGTATTCTACCGAAGAATATATGTATTTCACACCTCAGTAGGACAAACTAACATACCTGCTTATTCTTCTTTTATCAATAAGTAAATATTATATGTAATGAAGTCGAAATTGCGACAATGCAGTAAGTAGTACAATGTAAATGTTACCCATGTCTACATTTCCATATAACAATATTTGTGAATTAATATAATATTGTTTTAAATATCTTGTATATCACAAAACAAAATGCATGCAGGGCTGGGTATGGGGGAGAGGGACTAACACAAAACCAAATCAAATCAAAAAGCAAAGAAAGAAATAGGGAAAGAAAACAAAACACAAAGTGTAAATTTATTGAATCAATAGTGTCACTTCTAATCAGTAGATATGAAATTGCATTTCAGAAGGAATTGAACAGAATCACAAGTATAGATAGCTTCACTATTTTTCCGATGCCACTGATGGAAAACAGTAATTTTACAAACATTGTAGACTGGCAAGGAATACACAGCTATCAATTAGATAGCTATGGACAACAATAGCATAAACAATTGCTACTAATGAGATAATCAGCCATCATTTTTGATATATCTAGTATGTAGTAGTTGTAGAAGAAATAATATATCACTGAAATATATAGAAATGTCTGGAATATTTCTTTTGTTATGAATAGCTTGCTAAGTGTGGGATGAAGCTGCCGTATGTATATATAAATATATAGCGTATGTACATACGTAATACCTCTCTACCCCCGTCTCTCTCTCTCTCTCTCTCTCTCTCTCTCTCTCTCTCTATATATATATATATATATATATATATATATATATATATATATATATATATATATATATGTATATTTACAAAGACATACACAACACACACACACACACACACACACACACACACACACACACACACACACACACACACGCACACACACACACACACACACACACACACGTACGCACATATATATATATGATGGTTGCAACTCGATTTCGAGTAGTGCCATCGCTTGATACTTAAGCATGATTAGCACGGACGTTGATTAGACACTCCCTATTTTATCTGATGAGAACGCAAATATCGTCCCAGGATGATATATATTTTTGAAATGCGCATAATAAAATACATCGAACTTTTTTAACCATCTTTCAATGTTTTCTTATATATACTCCACTCCAATAAACTGTTGAGTGCTACTTACCCTATATTTGCTTTGCTCTATTGTGCTACAATAAATCTCACCTCCTACATACATATATATATATATATATATATATATATATATATGAAATGCACTTGTTCCAAGGGAATTGATCATAATCACAGCTGATGACTATTAAAATGAAAATCAAGTAATGTAAATATTTTTAAATACTGAAAGGTTCATAGAATAACCTAAACATTCTCATAGAATCACAAAATCAGGTTTATTTTTCGACATTGTCCCTGGAAATAAACAATAAACAATAAACAATCAAAAAGTAGAGCTGAAATTAATGCATGCAAGGTTTCACAGCTCTAGCATCACTCCTTTATAGTCAGCTTATGAACATTTTTTTCTGCCTACTATCGTACTTTACCTCTTTATGACATATTAACAACATGAGCAATATACCTATTTCTAATATATTACTAACCTGAGACTTATATCACTATCTGTTATATTTCAAAACAACCCCCTATTTCTAGTACATTATTAGGCTGAGGTAAATATTTATTTCTGGTATATTATTTAGCTGAGGTATATGTTTATTTATGGTGTATTATGAGCCTGAGCTATAGATCTGTTTATGGTGTGTTATTATCCTGGCCATCGGGAGATTGGCAGTATCGGTAGAGGGTCGGACGCCATGCTTTGCAGCAAAGTTACGTCCCTTTACAGACTGAGTTCAAATACTGCCGAGGTTAACTTTGCCTTTCATCCTTACGGGGTCGATAAAATAAATTACCAGTAATACACTGGTTAAATGCTGGCCTTGTGCCTAACGTAGAAACAATTATTATCCTGGGCGGTGAATTGGCAGTAGCGGTAGAGGATCGGACGCCATGCTTTCGAGCATAGTTACGTCCCTTTACGGTCTGAGCTCAAATCCTGTCGAGGTTAACTTTGCCTTTCATCCTTACGAGGTCGATAAAATAAGGTACCAGTAAGGCACTGTGTAATTGCTGGCCTTGTGCCAAAAGTAGAAACAATTATTATCCTGGGCTATATACTATGTGTTGAACATTAAGGCATGGGCTTTACACATTTCAGAGGTTTATAACGGGCTCATTGACCGACCGTGAAAACAATTCCTCTGTTAGGTAAACTCTGGTTTATAAGTTACAGGTAGCTTGGGCAACATTGTATGATCTACATAATATATAAGTAGGCATTCATAATATGTACAAGTACCAAGGGAATGTAACAGAGCTCTCTGATACAATCTCTCTGTTCCCCACCAATAACTCCCACTAATCGCCATGATTTTCTTCTGTGATTTCACATTTCTGTTAATGACATGTTGATTAAATGGCTGCGTGGTACTTACATTTATTAAATACACATTAATACCACCTTTTACACCCATACGCTATACCTTACATACATCTCTCTCTCTCTCTCTCTCTATATATATATATATATATATATATATATACATACATGTGTGTGTGTGTGCGCGTGTGTTTGTGTCAACGTGTATCTTCCTCTCTCTCTCTATCTCTATCTCTTTATATATATATATATATATATATATATACATGCACATGTTCATAGATGATTAGAATATATGATAGATTGTCAGAGTGTTTTATCCTCGTTGTATCTTTCAGGATCATCGGAGCGTGTCTGATAATTATCGTATTTATTTTGACAAAGCTTTTAGAACTTATTTGAATCTACTTCTCTGCAGGTCAGTAATTCCTGCAACTAATGTATTAAACTCATGGTTTGAACCCCCAAATATACGAACAATAGCACAACTTTCTCTTCATTGCAGTTACATTAGCATAAAGGCACATTCCAGCCATGACAAGCTTATCTATTTCTCTTTCCTGCATATGGTACACTGCAACCAGGGCCGGATATAATGGCAGAAAAGGGGACCACCAACGACGGCCTTAGCAAATTAATTGTGCCCACAACTGGGCTTTTTGATTTTAGAATGGTCAGAATTCTGGAATTTTAATACTTGTATGTATAACTTATCAATTACAATTAATTGCACCAAGCTAACTATGATATGTAAAATTGGGAGGGGATGATGTGTATTCTAATGTTTTGTGTGTAAAGGGACCCCCAAGCCTTAAATGCCCCGGGGCCCCCAAAGTCTAAATCCAACCCTAACTGCACCACAGACACAAGGGTGTCCATGAATGACTACATTGAGCGGTGTCCATGAATGAATGGGTGGAGGGATGGCTATAAATGAATGGGGGAGGTGTAACTATCAATAGCTGGGTGGAGGGTTGTTGAATAATAATCTGAAAAATATTTTCCAAGTTTTAGAGAGAAGGCGGGACAGTGACAATAGTATCACTTTTCTTGATAATTGATTTCTAATCAATTATCAGATGACTAAGAATGTCATAGGAGGGCACAATCGATTATATCGACCCCAGATTCTTGACCTCTACTTATTTTATCGACCAAGTGGGAGGATAGTATAAACTGACCCCTGTAAGATTTCAACTCGGAACATAACGAGATGTAATTAAACATGGCAGGCTATTATGTTCGGTGTTATAACGATTCATTCAGCAACCACTATTACATTTCCTGACACATAAAACAATAATGCCAATAGATGAATCGATAGAGTACCAAACAGATCAACTAGCTCCATGTATAGCATCATGTCTGGTGCTGACGTGTCCAGGAACTAGACGCTTAACTCTTCACGACTTCATATCTTATATAACTCAGCTTGCAACAGTACACTAGTGCTTAATTGACTTGTCTGTTGGGATGACTGGATGATGTCGAGTTAAATTAACTGTGTTACTTCTAACAAGAAATCAATCTCATTTGGTCAACACATCAGAGGTTTTAGAAATACACTGAGCCCTGAGGATGTGTGTCAGCTGGGCATTAGCTAAGCTTAAATTAGATCCCTAATATTTACGAGAGAGAAAATCTAGCTGATCCTCTAACGGGCATATAGAACAGAATAACGCAGGTTTTCTGGTAAACATAAACAGGACGAAACAAAATCCACCGTTTAATTATTCAGGCGACAATTAAACAGATATATTATCTTACCAGTGTGCCGACAAGATGTAACAAAATAGGAAATCAATATAATTATTTCTACTTCTGGCACTAGGCCAGCAATTACCCCAGTGTATTACTGGTACTTTATTTATTCGACCCCGTAACGATGAAAGGCAAAGTTAACCTCGGCTGGATTTGAACTCAGATCATAACGGACCGTAACTATATGCTGTAAAGCATGGCGCCCGACCCTCTACCGATACTGCCAATCCAACCCCCTCAATCAATATAATAAAGTATATAAAGGTGAAACGACTAGGCTGAAATACAGAGCCCAGAGATTGTTGTGATTCACCTGAGAATTTGCTAAGCTTAAATTCGATCCCTGATATTTACGAGAGAGAAAATCAAGCCGACCACCTAACACGAATATACAACAGAATAAAGCGGGTCTTCTGCTAAACAAAAAAACGAGACGAAACGAAATTCACGTCTGACTATTCAGGTGGCCATTAAACAGACGCCATATCTAACCCGTGTGCCGATAAGACGTAAGAAAATATGAAATCAATACTTAACTCCTAACTAACCTTAACAACGCCCATTTCCTCTATTAAACCTTAGAATTAAACCAGGTACATGAATCTAAAGACATTAAGAGTACTATATTAAAATTAGGTAGCTTTATTAAACACGATACATGCTACAATTGTGTATGGAGAATTTCTTGTGATTGTAAATGTCTTGACATAATTTACTTGTGATTTATCACATGGCTTCTAACAATGATAAATATTGTGTGAATAAAAGGTTGGTTGGAATTTGAACATGTCATTTATTTGATATGATTAAAATCAATGATATCACATAATATTAATGAGAAAACTTTCTAAAGATTTCGGGTAATTATGCTACTGCAATTGTAGCAAGTATTATCATACATACATAAACATATATACACACCAATACACTGGCAAACGCATCCAACACGCTTCCTTACACACCAATTCATGCACCTGAACACACACATTCAAACACACACATACACACACACAAACACACAAAAACACACACAAACACACACACACACACTCACAGACACAGACACACATACACACACACATACACACACACACACACATATATACAGGGTGGGGCATAATTCCTGTTACAAAATTTTAACTCAATTTAAAAATACATTATGTTGCTAATATAACTAATATATTTGTATCAAATCCATGCACTATAACCATATTAACTATTTTTCAGAAAATTACTCCATTAACTGTTTGCAATGTCCATAGAATTGAAAAGAAAGTTCATATAGAGAAGCATGAAAAAGGCCTGACTCCACCCAAGATATTTAAACTGGGGAAAATTCTTAAGATCAATAGAATGTTGATCAAAAGGACAATTAATCTATTTAAGGACACTTCCACACCCAAAGACAGACCTCAATCCGGACACCCTCGCACCTCAAGAACACCAAAACTTGTTAAAAGTGTGAGGGAAAAAATAAGGCGTAATCCAAGAAGGTCCATGAGAAAAATGGCAGAAGAAGCAGAAACATGGCTGAGAACTATACGGAGGATATGTTGAGATGATCTGGGGATGTCACCCTATAAGTTCCAAAAGAGGCAACTTCTTTCTGCAGCCACAATTGAAAATAGGCTCTCGAGAGGTAAACTGTTATTGGACCGTATCAAGGATGGCACGCTGCAAAACATGACCTTTACAGATGAGAAGTTATTCACTGTGCAGCAGTCTCACAATCATCAAAATGATCGAGTACTTGCAAAAAGTCTCAAATCAATGCCTTCAAGTGTAGGAAAAGTGTTCAGAACAGGGAAACCAGCATCAGTGATGTCTTGGGCAGCCATTTCTGAAAGAGAGAAGTCTCCTCTGATTTTTGTTCCTCAAGGAGTTAAAATTAACAAAGAACTTTGCATAAAGGATATTTTGGAAGGAGCACTGATGCCATGGTGCATATCTGTTTATGCCTATGACATTTGGACTCTCCAACAAGATGGAGCGACGAGTCACACTGCTTGCGTAACACAACAGTGGTGTAGAGACCATTGTCCTGTATGGATCAGTAAGGAACATTGGCCTCCGGCATCACCAGATCTTAACCCTCTCGATTTTTCATTATGGTCAATTCTTGAGAGTGAAGCCTGCTCTACTCCTAGCCAAAATATTGAAACTCAAAAATCAAAACTGAATAAAGTATGGGAGAAAATACCCATGGAAACTGTTCGTGCAGCCATCGAAGACTTTCCTACAAGTGTTCGAGCAGTAGTGAGAGCTAGAGGAAAGCATTTCGAATAAATTTTTGGGCAGTTGTTTAATAGTATATTACTTACTATTTGTTGAAGTCAGATCTTGAAATAAATGTTTTTTTCAAGAACTATTTGCATTTTATTTTGTAACAGTCTTTATGCCCCACCTTGTATATATATATATATATATATATATATATATATGTGTGTGGTGGCTGCAAACTCTGCGAAGAGTATTGCAATCGCAGAAAATGGTGCACTTCTAGGCTACGGCCAGCCACACGAACGAGCAATGCCTGTGCTTTCAATGTTTTTTAAGTGGGGTAAGGTCCTGCACTCGACCAATCCCACACTCTGAGCATCGAAAACTCTACTCGAAAAGGATAACTGGTCAACATCATTGGATGCTTCTGAAGCCGCAGGTTTTTTTCAGAGTATCCCTCTCTTAGAAGGGTGTTGTGATAACAACTGGGGGTCTTTCACTCCTAGGTAAAAATAAAGTACTATTTGGATGGCCGTTGGCTCTGCCGAGTTCCTCCGCCCTATGCCGAGTCTTCTATTTCATCCCGCATGGTGTTCGATCATCAACCTCCTCACCAAGCAAGCTTGGTGGGGCTGCAAGTTTAGTCGCCAACGACCCGACCATGATGCAGGTTGGGTTATATCTTACCAGTAGCACTCGAGAGCAACCTGACACACACACACACACACACACATACACACACACACACACACACACACACACATATACATTTATATATTTATATATATATATATATATATATATATATATGTCAACTCTGAATGTCGGTGAGCATGTCCAGCTAACGTCAGTCACCTCTGTGTCACTTTTGAGCTGACATTTGGGAGGCTCCCATACAGCTCTGAGTTGTTCATCCTCAGTGTATACTGATTAATGTTCAAAGCCATCCTCAGCATTCTCGTGTAGCACCCATCGACCATCTGAGTGAGTTTCTTGGTCAGTGTCCAAGTCTCAAACTCGTAGAGCAGCACAGATTCCACTACAGCAATGAAGAGCGGATTTTCAGGTCTTTACGAAGGTCCGACCTCCACACCGATCTCATGTGGGAGCCCCTACATGGACACATTGGAAGAGGAAGACCAAGGTTAACGTATGTTGATGCCATAAGGACAGACACTGGTCTGTTGTAGACGCAGGACATGGCAGCGCGCAGGAGAAAACTCATCCATGGATCTCGGGAAGTTTACCCGCCCTAGATAGATATATATATATATATATATATATATATATATATATATATATATATATATATATATATTCTCAAGAACTACTGAGGAGCAGAGAAACGTGAGAACTTCACTTAATAAGATGTTGCCAAACAGTATCCAATACTCTCTAGTTGTTACCAGGTGTTTTGTCCAATATAGGCCTGTTAATTTTCTTAATTTAATATTTAAAGTTAAGGATAACAAAAACCATATTGCTGTAGTTAGTATTTTTTCACCCTACCAAATTTGGTCCTTACGATTCGAACACATGTATGTTTATATTAGTGTTCATCTCTCTTGTTTATTCAATGATATTGCACGGCTCGGAAAAGCTTTTTTCTTAGAGCTATTTAATTGTAAGAGACGACTCTGCGTTCTTAACTCAATATATATATATATGCATTCTAGCATTCTCTCAGTGGTTTCAGTCACTGGGCCGTGTCCTAGCTTGGGAAGCAGTATTATAGTTTCGGTTAATATATCGAACGAAGTAGCTGTCATTTATAATAAAATCTGTGACATATTTAATCGAATTGCTTTCATTTACACACTAACTTATAGGTTATAGACACACATACACACAAACAGGCAAAATCTGCAAAATGGCTGCCGTATTACCCCGGTTTCTTCTTTTTGGGGGGTTTCGAAACGGCAAGACAATTTTCCTATTATTTCAACTTTGAAACTAATATATTTCTTCAATACAGTTTGTTATTTACTTTGATGTTTTATTTATATGTTCACCCACACACACACATACACGTGCACACCCACGTACATACACAAATATATATATGAAGAGAATGAAATATCAAAATATGCAGGTATGCTACAAGGATAGATATGCATTATAGATAGTTAAATAGATATATCAACATTCAACATGGAACATGCCTGCAAGAGCAATATGTATATTAATTTCATACTTACATTACCGAAAAGTTTAAATAAGGAGTGGAACTACTGAATTAAATTACAGAGAGACTCTGTAAAAAGAGACAAAAACAGGTGTTATGTTCCTGTTATATATCAGGTATATAGCATGCTATACAACTTTCAGCCAGTGGCAACCCCACAGTGCATATAATTAAATTTGAATGAATATGTATGTATGGATAGATTTATAAACACACGTGCGTGTGTGTGTGTGTGTGAATTATTATATGTACTGCCATGTTCAGATTTTTTTTTCTTTATTCCATATTTCATATATATTATTGCATACTTTGAATAAATGAACACATACATTATATATTAGTAAAAGTAGAGGATATGCTATGTATCGAGTACTTCTTTTATGTGTGTCCTTTGCGACACCAGAGTATCAATATATATATATATATATATATATATATATATATATATATATATGTAAATATCTTTAAGTCGTTTGGAAGCCTCGACAATGCAAATGGGTAAATCTCCAGGTAACAAGATCCGGTGGTGGAGAGAGAGATGTAAGTGGGTGTACGTTGAGATGCGTGGTGTGTATGAGATGTGTAGAAGAATGAAGGAAAGAGTATAAAGGATAAAATTAAAATAACAACACGAGAGAGAGAGTTACCTTGGGAGAGAATTAATAGTCCCTATATATTTCGGATTCACATCCATCAACTGGGGATTTTTCCGGGGTGGGCGAAAGGTTGACTATCGGACAGGTGCGAAACGCGTCTTCCGCTGTTTGTTGTTTTGAATATCTGAGGTATTCGGCAGAGCGCGCGTGCGCGTGAAATGGGGTCTGCCTGTTTGTTAAATGTTACTGTGTGTGTGTGTGCGTGTGTTGTTGTCTCGCTTGAGTGTGTGTGTGTGTGCGTGTGTTGTTGACCTGTTCCTCTGTATTGGCAGTGTAGTATGATCGTATGGTGGAATGCTACTGAGTGTGTGTGCGTGTGTGTGTGTAGTTGTCTCATTTGTGTGTGTGTGTGTGCGTGTGTTGCTTTATCGTTTGTTAACTTAAACCAGCCATCTCATTTCGCTTCTCTCTGATCGGTTGTTTATTTGCAGTTGCAGACGTTTGATAAAAAGCGCTTCCTTGATATGTAACGTGCCGACGTTTCTTTCAGTCGCTAGAATTGTGACAATGGGCCTTCCGTCTTTGTTTCCGCATTTGTCTATGTGTTTCCGGAAAGACGATTCCCTGGTTTTAGTGTGTTCCTTGATCCGGATGTGCAAAGGTCGGATTGTGCTACCTATGTAGTATCGTTTGCACCTGTCACATTCTATCTTATACACGACGTATGTGCGTAGGCAACAGTTCGCATGGCGTATCGGGCAGTCTCTGAGAGAGCATGCGTCAGTAGATTTCCCGGGTTTCCTGGAGAGGCATCTTCGCAGGGAGGAGCCCGAGTGGGCCAGGTGGATGTCGAGGCCCTCCCTCCGTATAGCCTTGCGGATAGCGTTGGTGGTATTCTCACCCAGGTGTGGCATTTTAAGGAAGCACTTGCCTTGAGTGCCTCTCTATCTCTTGCGTCTGGTGTCTCCTATTCTGTCTGTGATCGAGGTAGGGTACCCGTTCGTCTCCAGCACCTCGAGGAATCGTTTGGTATGAGTGACACCACTCGCGGGATCGCTGCATCTGTTTTTGATTCGCGCGATCTCGTTCGTGACGTATCCTTTTTTGGCACTGTTAGGGAGGGCGGACTTGTAGTGAACGAACAGGTCCCTGCAGGCTGCCTTTCGGTAGAAGTTGCAGTGGATCCTTCCCTGTTCCGTGATGTTGATTCGGAAGTCGTGGAGGGCAAGTGACCCGTCTTCGTTGGGTGTTCAACACTGAAGTCAATGTTCTCGTCCGTGTTGTTGAACGTCTCATAGATTCTGTTCGCTGTGTCTTGGGAAGATGTGAGGATGAGGATATCGTCCACGTACCTTGAGAAAAAGGCTACGGCGTTGGGGTGGCAGGCGTTGAGTTCTTTGCGTTCGAGGTTGTCCATGTAAGAGATCGCTAGCACACCTGATAGGCTTGATCCCATGGGCAATCCCGAGGTTTGTTGGTATGTTTGGTCAAGGAATCCGAAGTAGGTGTTGTCGACGACGAGGGATAGGAGTTGGTGGATGTCAGTGTTGGTGATCCCGAAGCAGTGTAGGTCGGTGGATTGGACGCGTTCCATCAGTATATTGACGGCCGGAAGTGCCGGGACCGAGGTGTAGAGAGCGACTACATCAAGGCTGAAGGCATATCTGTTATTCCTTCTGGTGTCGGGATCCATTTGATGCAGGCGCTTCAACACCTCCTCGGAGCTGTTAACGTGTCCCGGCAAGGTGTCTAAGATGGGTTTGAGTATTCTGGCTAGGAGCCATGAAATTTTGTAGAGTGGTCCCTCCACGCTCGATACGATGGGCCTGATCTTCAGGTCGGGTCCCTGTTTGTGTGTTGTCACGAGTTGGTAGAAGGCGGGTAGTCTGCTGTTCCACGTGAGGAGGTTGTATCTCAGCTTCTTCGGGAGCTTCCGCCGGTCGCAGATGTTGGTCCAGGCGGCGTTGATGTGCTCTTCTATCTACGCGGGAGTGATTCCCGTCACCTTGGAGTAGATATTAATATATATATATATATATTAATATATATATATATATATATATTAATATATATATATATATATATATTAATATATATATATTAATATATATATATATATATATATTAATATATATATATTAATATATATATATATATATATATATATATATATATATATATATATATATATATATATATATATATATATATATATATATATATATATATATATATTAATATATATATATGTATATATATATATAGAATTCACAAGAATCAAAGCTATGTTCAAAGCATTTATTCACTTACAGGAGTGAATTCTTGTGAATTCTATATAACTGCTCTGTAGAACAACTGATGTTATTACATATTACATTGAACTATTTATCTTACTGGTAATAAGGTAGTAATAAATTACTGACCTTCACTGTTTAGGGTTTAAAATATACATAACTATAAAAAGTTTTAGTATATACATAACCACAAATAGTATCCTTAATCTATATATATAAAACTGAGGTTGTCTGTCTGTCTACTAAAACCTTCGGCACACATTTCCTCTTAAACCGTAGGTTCAAATTTCGGTGAAATTGCTACACTTATAGATGAGGGTCCGGCGGAACCATCGGTCAAATAAATTTTCAAATAAGTTCTTGTTTTTGATTATGTCATCTATATATATAAAGCTGTGGCTGTCTGTCTGTCTATCGATTTTTGGCACACATCTCCTCTTAGAATCTCTGACGGAATTGCACCGAAATTGCTATACTTGTACATTGAGCCCTAGCGAAGACATCGGAAAAAATATTTCAAATTGACCCACCCTATGTGACGAAATCGAATCTAATGTATCGATTTTTGAGCGTAAGTGACGAGTTATTTCCCTTTGTTCTATATATATAAAGCTGTGGTTGTCTGTCTGTCTATCGATTTTAGGCACACATCTCCTCTTAGAATCTCTGACGGAATTGCACCGAAATTGCTATACTTGTACATTGAGCCCTAGCGAAGACATCGGACAAAGAATATTTCAAATTGACCCACCCTATGTGACGAAATCGAATCTAATGTATCGATTTTTGAGCGTAAGTGACGAGTTATTTCCCTTTGTTCTGTTTACATTGAGCGTCTTACGTTCTGTTTACATTTTCTGCGTGCAAAAATTAAAAAAATTACGCTGGCTTTCTCAGCGTTTAAAATGACATTAACACAATACACGAACAGTTGTCGAGCCAGCAAAATTTTGACCTGCAAAATTCATCAGTTCGAACACTAAGCTTCCGTTTTGCTTCATTTCCATTTAAAAGCCTTTTAAAACAATATTTTTACTTGAAAACAAGTCTATTTAAAGACTACGTAAAACAAACAAATATTTCGTAAAAAAAAGCAAAAATTATATAAGTTTATTTAAAATATATGTATCTGTAAATTTCGTTAGGCGTGCAGACAGACAGTCGTGCAGACAGACTTTCAGCCAAAAAAGAAACTTAACATTGTAACTTTAACACAGCTACTGAGCGACCCCGAGCAACGCCGGGCTTTACTGCTAGTATTATATAAATATATATATATATATGTAAGTATGTATGTATACGTACATACATATATGTATACAGACATACAGTAGCATGCATATATATATATATATATATATATATATATATATACATATATACATACAGGTACACATATATATATGTACGTATCAGTTTAGCGAACGTTTATTATAACGCTCGCTTTGTCCGTTTGTAAACAAACAGACAGCCTGATTTATGCCGTACGGTGTTAAGGCAACCACGTCACCTTTTTGTTCAACACTGACACAGGAACGATGTACTAGTTTCAAGCTTGTTAGCTATCGTCAGCACCGTATACCCTTCTGCCAGATGGTTGAACGTTGGAAAGTATATACTTTCCTTATGAAAATTAACGGCTGAGCAGCCTAATTTGCATATCGAGTGAGTTCAGTCGGCCAGGCGCACCGAAAACGATAAGTTAGAATAGAATGAAACGAAATTTCAATTCTCACTCTTAGTACGGCACTTACTTAAATGTAAGTAAGTGCCGTACTAAGAGTGAGAATTGAAATTTCGTTTCATTCTATTCCAAATTATATATATATATGTATATATATATATATATATATAAACGTTTGAATATGTGTAATAAAGCCAAAACAATGCAGGTATGGACATAGAAAAAAAAATGCAATTGTAAAAGATATTGTTGACAATTCGTCCTTTACCTTAGATTTATTTAAATGTCCTTTATTTTCGAGATAATATCTCTTCTTTAGAGGGAAATAAAGGTCTCAAACCAGCGTTCTAAATATCTTGCCAAGCCATGCTGACAGGAAATAGTATAGAGTATCTGTTCTATCTCTAATGTCAAAGAGTTAAAATTAGGTGGATAAAGAGTAGTCTCCCTTTAAAAGGGGTTTGTTTAGGGTTTTTTTATTTTTATTTTATATACATGCCTGTATAAGTGTGTGGGAGAATGCATGAAGGTGTAAGTATGTGTGTGTGTGTGAGTGTGAGAAGATAAGTCTATTCGTAAATGTGGTGGATAGGTGTTATCTGGTGTTAGAACTGGTTTTGTGTGTGTATGTGAGAGATAGAATAAGTGGAGGTGTAAGCGTGTGTGTGTGCGCGTGCGTGTGCGTGTGTGGGGTGTCTAAATATGGGGCTAGAAGCCCTATCAGGTTATAAATTGGGTGTTGATTTCTAGTCTATTATTGATTGGTGGTCGTGTTTTATCTATAATTAGTGCTTCCTTAATTCTAAGATTGCCGAGGTTTCTTTCCTTAGTTTCTATCCTAACTGTTATGGTTTTGTCGGTGTTTTTGCATTTAACTAGGTGTTTCTTAAATGAGGAAGCGTTAGTATTCAGGTGTTCTTTTATTCTTATGTGGAGTGGTCTGGTGGTGCTACCTACGTAGAAGTTGTTGCATTTGTCACACTCTAGTCTGTATACGACATAAGCTTGGTGGCATAGGTCTGTGTCGTTGATGGAGCAGTTGGCTAGTCTGCAGCAGTTGTCATGTTTGACAGAGTGTCTCTTGGCCAGCCGTCCGCGCAGAGAAGGACCCGAGTGGGCCAGTTGGATATCCAGTCCCTCTCGTCTGATGGCTCTGCGGATGGCTGTTGTTGTTTCTTCACTGAAGTGTGGGAGCTTCAGGAAGCAAGTGTTAGTGCCTCGGGTGTGGTGTCCTCTGTTCTTTCTGGCACGGTTTGTGGTGGATGTCGTGTATCCGTTCAGTTTGAGTACTTCCAGGAAATGTGTGGTGTGTGTGTCTCGGTCTCTAGCGTCGGTGCATTTATTCCGGATACGTGCCAGTTCGTTCCATATGTATCCGAACTTGGCACCGAGTGGGAGGGCCGATCTGAAATGTACGAACAGGTCCCTGCTGGCGGCTTTTTTATAGAAGCAGGTGTAGATGTTGCCTTCCTCTGTTACCCTGAGTTGGAGGTCCAGTAGGGATAGGGAGCCGCGGTCATCGGGGTGTTCCATGCTGAACTTTATACTGGCGTCCATGCTGGAGAATGTTGTGTATATTTTATTTGCCTCCTCACGGGATGATGTAAGGATGAGTATGTCATCTACATATCGGGTGAAGAAGGCATGGGAATGGCAGGTGTTGAGGGCTCGGCATTCTAGCTGGTTCATGTAGATGATGGCCAGCAGGCCCGATAGGCTGGATCCCGTGGGCAATCCTGTTGTCTGTCTGTATGTGTGGTGGTGGAAGGTGAAGTACGTGTTGTCTACTGTGAAGGTCAAAAGCTGGAGGAGTATGTCCGTCGAGTGGAGGCCGTAGCAGTGGATGTCCTCTGCGACCACGCAGTCCGTCAATAAATCGACAGCTGGATGAGCGGGGACTGTAGTGTAGAGGGAGACAACGTCGAGGCTAAAAGCGTATTTATTTAGTTTAAGTTGTTCTAGCTGGAGTTGGTGTAGTCTACGTATAACTTCGTCGGAGCTACTGACATGCCCCGGATCACAGTGTATAATTCACTGTCACTTAGGTGTTCAAAGGCTAGGTTATTGTATGTGGCTTGAGAGATGACGCAAAACTCTTTACCTTTGTCGGATGGTAAGTATATAAGTTCCCTATTCCGTAGGTTCTTCATATATATATATATATATATATATATATATATATATATGTGTATGTATGTATGTATATATATATATGTATATATATATGTATATATATATATATATATATATATATATATATATATATATATATATATATATATATATATATATATATATATATATATATGTATGTATATATATATATGTATATATATATGTATATATATATATATATATATATATATATATATATATATATATATATATATATATATATATATATATATATATATATATATATATATATATTAGAAAGTGAGGTTTTTTTTACAAAATGTAAAATAACCGAAGTGTCCTACACGAGTGAAAGTATAAAGAAAAAGAGATGAAATCGAAAATGCAACTGGAGTCTTATTTTTTTTTTTTTAATTATATATATTTCAACTCACCTTTTGAAAAGCAGAAGAACTGCGAAACCGGTAAAGGAACTAAATAAATATATATATTTAAAAAAAAAAATAAGACTCCAGTTGCATTTTCGATTTGATCTCTTTTTCTTTATATATATATATATATATATATATATATATATATATATATATATATTATAATGAAATGACAGGAGGCTGGATTTGTGTAAATCCTTGAAAGGTTTATTATACTATGATCATTTGAATGACCGGGTTCCGTATGAATCCGGTGATATCATCAGGTATTCGAAATATAATACGTGAATGTAATAGATAAAATCCATGGGGCTGAACATCGGGGACCCGAGTACTCTCTATATTATTACATTGCGATTGACCATACGGAATTGACCACATCTATCCAGTGGTGAACCTCAAACCTGAATATATATATATATATATATATATATATATAAATATATATATATATATATATATATATATATATATATATATATATATATATATATATATATATATATATATATATGTATATATATATATATTATCGGGTAAAATGAGAAGGAAGCCTGACAGGTTGTATTCCTTTAGATTTTATTACTGTAAACACTATGCACACTTCAGTAGACAGGTTTCGTGACATCTTTAGCATATCTCTCTCTCTCTCTCTCTCTCTCTCTCTCTCTCTCTCTCTCTCTCTCTCTCTCTCTCTCTGTATATATATATATGAGCACACAACACACACACAGAAACAAAATGGCGTAGAACAGAACAAAGGAGAGGTACAGAAACAATGAAAGGAATCCCAATCACTGAAGAGGTCACAGAGTGTGTGACGAAAGAACTATGACTATATATAAACAACTATCTGGTTGTGGAACCAACCAACCAACCAGAAATTTATAAATTTATAAATTTATAAATATATAATAAATTGAAGTGAAAGCAACTGGTGCGTGTGTTTCTTATTGGCATCATGACCCTCCCAAAGTATAACAATATCGGTTTCAACACACGATTTCAGATAAAGAATCTTGCTAAACAAATTCAGAAACGAAATATATATATATATATATATATACATATATATATATATATATATATATATATATATATATATATATATATATATATATATATATATATATATATATATATATATATATATATATATATATATATATATATATATATATTCTTTGGCAGAGGGAATTCAATCAATGCTTCCAGTCTTCCGCAGACCCATCATCATGCTATTAAGGGGTGTTAGCTTCCTTAACTTCTGATATAATTGTCACCAAGGGGCTGCTCACAAATAATGAGTCATTCCGTGAAACGTGTATATTAAGTTATTACGACTTCTTCCTATTTAATTAACTATCTTACTGAGACATGTAGCAAATAATTGTTTCTACTTTTGGCACAAGGCCAGCAATTATTCCAGTGTATTTATGTTACTTTATTTTATCGACCCCGTAAGGATAAAAGGCAAAGTTAACCTCGGCGGGATTTCAACTCAAACGATAAAGGGTCGTAACACTTTTCTGCAAAGCATGGCATCCGACCCTCTACCGATACTGCCAATCCAAGAAAATAATGTTTACAATATTAGGTTGCAACATGGAGGAATGGCTAAGAAGTCGGCTTCGTAACCATTAGTTCCATGTTTCGCACCAGCTCTCTGGCATCTGGGACATATTATGTTTACTATAACATCTTACTGAACTATGTATGACCCGTGATTCATCTAGTTACCTTAGCATTACTCTAGATACGATGTACATTGGAGGAGCTTGGCTCATTCCTAAGGGTGTTGGATTTACGATCAAAATGTCGTAGGTTCGATTCCTGGATTGGGTTGTGTATTGTGTTCTTGAGCAAAATACTTCATTTCACGTTGCTCCTGCTTAGTCAGCTGAAATTAAGTACCAGTCGTAGCTGGAGCTTTAAACCTGCGCTGAACGGGTCAGTACTGGGGTGAGTCTTTTTTTCTCAGTCGGTTAATGCCATGGAACCCAGGACAAGCACATACTTGATGAGCCTCCGAAATTGTGACAGACGTTAGAGACTGATAGAAACATAGTTTTTAAGTAAAATCGTGTTGACAGCAACTGTTTGGAGACTCGCCGTAAGGAGTTTACCTGTATCACACTGAATTTCAATGGGAATTACTTTAAGAATTCACATGTGTGTAGAATGCTCAGTCACGTACACATTAATTTAATGAGGAGGTTGTTCAGTTGATGGAGTAACTGGAATACTATTCATCGAAATTGTTGGAAGCCCATCTATTAAAGATATTAAGTAATTCTTTTTATCAACTGTTTAGTAGGGCTTAATCCGTAGTTTAACTGGACGATAATAAGTCTCAGTATATTTTACTTAGTGATCAACAATTTGTTGCCATTGTGTCGTTCAACCCTTATCTATTAAGTGAATGTTTGTAGACGGAAAATGTGTAGAAGCCCGTCGGATGAAGATTATCGTCTGAAAGCTCACTGGCGGTGGACATACGCATGTGTACATATTTATTCATATATTGTTTTATCTATGTATTAATATGTGTACCTGTGCATTAATTTACACATGTATAGACTTTTAGGAACCAGGATATGTATGTGTATGCGCATGTAGTATACACATTTATTTAACGTTGACTATTTACATATTAATGTGTGTGTAAATATATTTCGCATTGGCTCTCGATTATATTTGCATATGTAATGTATGTATGTATTTGCCTGATTGTATGCATGCATATATATGTCTGTCTCCATGTATGTAAGAATGTTTGTATGTATGTGTGTATGTATACATATATATGTATATATTTATAAGTGCATATGTATGGGTGTATAGATGGTGTTAATTTATGTAGATAATTGTTTATATGCATTATGTATATATTCAAAAATGTATCTAATCATGTATAAGTACTTAACATACATTTTAACTATATGTATAATGCATATATACAGTTTTCTTCAGTATATTTGCATTATATTATGTTACGCCTGTGTATATGTTTAAGTGTATAAATACATATCTTTAATATTTTCAAGACACTCATGTTCATTATATCATAACGTTAAGATATATTTTCATCATATTAAGTGTCTGCGGTGGATTGGCAGTATCGGTAGAGGGTTGGACGCCATGCTTTGAAGCATAGAGTTACCTCCCTGTATGATCTTAGTTCAAATCCTGCCGAGGTTAACTTTGCTTTTCATCCTTACGGGGTCGATAAAATCTAGTACCAGTAATGCACTGGGTAATTGCTGGCCTTGTACCAAAAGTAGAAACAATTATATTAAGTGTCTGCAAAGATACGAGTAATATCCTTTAACATTTTGTTTGTAAATATAGCCATACTAATGTATATATATAAATATATATATATATACATATATATATATATATATATATATATATACACATACACACACACACACATATATATATATATATATATATATCGACAGGCAATCAACTTTCGTGAAACAGACCGAGGAAAAAATGTTTCTGTTGGCCTTTCCAATTGCTAATACTAAGTATCTGTCGCAAATACCGGTAGAAGGGGAAACGTGAAATAAAGTGTCTTGCCCACGGACACAACGCATAGCCCGGTCCGTGAATCGTAAGCACAATCTCACGATTGTATTTATGTGTGTATATATATATATGGTGTTAGTATTGCAGGTGACATAGCTAACCTATTCATGGTATGGTGGGACAATAGACTTAAAATTAAACTTAAAGAACAATGAGAAGACAGCAACCTCTAAACCCTGATAATGTACTCCCGCTACGTTGATGATATAAACATCGTAGTAAAAATACCCCACTAGAGAACAGTCAGGAATTAGAAAAAAACACCATGGAAAGCATCTAGCAAATAGATCACTCCATCCACCAGAGTATTAGAGTTACTATAGACTACCCAAGCAAACACCCCAACCATCGATTACCTGTACTAGACACAGAGCTCTGGTTAGATACTATCAATGACAAAAAAAAAAGATCCTCCATTCCCATTATGCCAAACCCATGACTTCCAAATATCTGATCCACCGAAAGTCAGCTGTTTCGGACCACACCAAAATCAACATACTGATTGCGGATTTGGTAATGGTGATGAGAAACGTGTCCCGCATGTGCAACCCCAAAGAACTAGAGAGACACATACAACACTTCATCCACCGTATGCAGTTCTCTGGTTACAATCAGAGAGATAAGATCAGAGTATATAAAGGAACCAGAACCAAATGGGAAAAAATGGTAAATAATGATACAAATGGGACCTGCCCCTTGTATAGGAGCACATTTTGGAATAGCATAGAAAGAACTAGGAATAAGGTTAATAGAATAAACTCATGGTATGATAGCAATAAATACCAGAGTGTAATGTTCATTAATACAACCCCTAGAGATGAATTAGCTTACAAATTCAGAAGGGCCCTAAATAAACATAAACTCAATATTAAGATAGTAGAAAGACCAGGTATCTCCATAAAAACACTTATTAGCAATACATAACCTTTTCAAAGACGTCCCTGTATAGATAAGAAATGTATAATCTGTAAATTAAGCCCCCACTTTAACTGTAAAACTAGAAATGTAGTACATAGCATAAGATGTACTGAAGGACAATGTAGAGATAAGAATATAGTGTACATAGGTGAGACAGCTCGTAGTATAGGAGAATGGATAAATGAACACTGGCGAGAGCTTCAAGATAGTAAATAATCATCTGTACTCTACCAACATGCTAAAATAGAACATAAGGGTAAATTAGAGAACATAGAAATAAAAATAGAATCTACACACAGAAAAGACGCATGTTTAGACAAATCACAGAGGCAATAAACATAAATGAACTCCAACCAAAATGAAATAGAAACCATGAATGGAATCGCAACATCACAACGTACAATTAAGGACAAAATGAAAACACACACACACATAGAACAAACAAACAACCAGTAACATGTAAATAAACAAATAAATAAACAAATATAAACACACACAGACACCCGTTTATAACACATGCGCAAACTAAGCACACACCACACACAAAAACAAGATGGCGTATGACAGAACAAAGGAGAGGCACAAAAACAAAGAAAAGAATCCTCAGTCACTGAAGAGGTGACAGAATCTGTGACGAAAGAACTTTGACAATATATGAACAATCGTCTGGTTGTGGAACCAACCAACCAACCAACCGGAAATTTATAAATTCCTGAACTTATAAATTTAATTTATAATATATTTAAGTAAAAGTAACTGGTGCGTGTGTTTCTTATTGGCAACATGACCCTCCCAAAGTATAACAATATCGGTTTCAACACACGTTTTCAGATAAAAAATCTTGCTAAACAAATTCAGAAACGAAATATATATATATATATATATATACATAATATACACACACACACACATATATATATATATATATATATATATATATGTGTGTGTGTGTGTGTGTGTGTGTGTGTGATCATGGCACTGATTATGTGGAATCGCGTGTCCACTGTCGTCATTGTAATATGTATTAGCGTTTTTCAATAAAGGATTTTAACATCTGAAACTATTTCGCACTTTCTTATTCTAAATATATTCCGTCATTCCTGTGTGGCTACTGTACGTAGAGAGCTCGAATAATTAAATTGCATAAATGTTTATATCTATTTATTATATTGATAGATAGATATGTAGGGAAGAAAAAATTATATATATGTTCACTCTGCATTATATTGCGATATATGGATGGATTGGCAGTATCTGTAGAGGGTCGGACGCCATAATTTGTAGCAAAGAGTTACAGCCCTTTATGGTCTAATTTCAAATCCCACCGATGTTAACTTTACCTTTTATCCTTACGGGGTCGATAAAATAAAGTACCAGTAATACAATGGGATAATTGTTGTCCATGTGCCAAAAGTAGAAACAATTATTATTTCGATGTATGCTTACTGTACTGTATTTACCATTCACCTTTTTCCCGTATATATAATATATCACTGACCTAGGGCTCAGTAGTTGCTAGGTTTGTGTACATTTCATGGAATCTTTTGAAATTGTCATTTAACATAGTCTCGCACAGCCTTGAGAATGAAGCTGGACAAAAGAAATTTCCGAGGGTTCCTGTTATTCGGAAAATGGTGCAACCTGCTAAAGAAATTTATGTATGTGTATTATATAAGTAGGTGTCCCCATAACGAAATATTCAGTAAAAGTCAGCATGACATGGCTTCCAAATAGTTTCTATCTACCAAATTCTACTCACAATGCATAGGTCGTGAAGAGGTTTATGGTACATGACGTCATATACTACGCCCTAGGATCGAACTCAGGACCTAATTATTAAGAAAGGAGTTAACCAAACGTTGGACAAGGCCTCGTTGTCTTAGTTTTATTAATATACAACATCTGAACACACTTATTCTACTAGGTACAGGTTCATTGCTTCAGTCACCGTTTGTACTATTTTCCTTTCCCCCTTATTCATATAAATAACCAGCCCCTCTTCTACAAAATGTAATCAGTATTCATTGTATATATTCCAGTATAGATAACGAGATTCAGGTATAATTAGAATTGTTGTTGTTTAGGCTAAATACTTCGCACTGAAACTCTGCACTCAGAGAGAAAGAACTCGATACACAAAACTACAAATTAACGTTAGATCATTTTTATCAACATTTTCGTTGTCCTCAATAAACATGTTGTCAAGCAGTTTGAGGGGGGAAAAATGATGAATAAAAAGAAATGTTTAATTGAAATTCCATATGGCAATTATACTGTAAAACATGACGGTAAAGAGGAAGTAGAATAAAGACTAAAGAGAGTGTGGAATAAATTATAGTTAACAGAAATCAACAGTGGTAAATATCATCGTTGTGAATTTAGAAAACGTTGCATTATGGTATATACGCAAAAATACATACCTACATATATATATATAAACAAAACCACAAGCAAATACACAGATACACATATGCACATATGTAATAACAGACGAACTATTGACATTTTTATAAAAATGTTTTCCCTTTGACGATGTTTGGGATAAATATATCCAAGAAATGATTATAATAAAAATAGAGTAGACAACATATATATATATATATACATGTACGGGTGAACCTGCAGTAACTCCTAGTTACACCCGCTGGATATATATATATATATATATATATATATATATATATATATATATATATATTCATTAGTTAAGCAAAACAATATCACAGATCTCACAAGGAAGACATTATTAAAAGATTGTCAACATATTTTAGTTTGTAAGTAATGCAGAGAATAATAATAATAATATTAATAATAATTGTTTCTACTTTTGGCACAAGGCCAGCAATTACCCAGTCCATTACTGGTACTTTATTTTATCGACCCCGTATGGATGAAAGGCAAAGTTAACCTCAGCAGGATTTGAACTCAGATCAGAAAGGGGCGTAACTCTCTGCTACAAAGCATGTTGTCCGACCCTCTACCGATACTGCCAAACCACTAAATAATTGTTTCTACTTTAGGCACAAGGCCAGCAATTACCCAGTGCATTACTGGTACTTTATTTTATCGACCCCGTAAGGCTGAAAGGCAAAGTCAACCTCGGCGGGATTTGAACTCAGATCGTAAAGGGACTAAATAATGTCCGTTTGGCTTCTAACTAATTCACCAATCTCTCCTCTCCTATCTCCTCTCCTATCTCCATCTCTCTCTTTAAGATTGGTTACTCTTGAACTGTGTATATATATATATATATATATATATATATATATGTGTGTGTGTGTGTGCACGCGTATGTGTGTGTGCGTGCCATTGTTTTTGTGTGTATGTATAAGTATTGATCAATGAAAATAAATCAAATTTCGGTAATTAATGAGTTCATTGTTCTACAATCGATTCAGAGGGTTGACTATTCGTGGTAGATCGATGTCATCGACTCACGTAGTGCTTACGTCACTACCTGTTTCTTCTCTCGAAATCTTTGATAATCCCCACAGTCCACCTCGCTAATAATGAATTTATATATATATATATATATATATATATATATATATATATATATATATATATATATATATATATATATATATATATATATATATATGAAAATGTTTAACCCCGACAGCAGAGCTAAATCCGTTTCGATGGCTATATCTGGGTCCAGAAATACGTACGTACTCACGCTCTATGCAAATTAGTCTGCCCACTACTAATATTCATAGAAAAAGCATATAACGATATGTGCTTTTACGATTCTCTAGAAAGGCCGGAGGATAGGTGGTAAATATTGCTGATGAGATGTAACAACATCGAAACTAGTCCAATATTCCTGTCTGGCTTTCTGGAGAATAGAGGAAAGGTGTTTCCTCGAAAACCAGTATGACTCTAAAAACCGGTTTGTCTGTGTGTTTACATACAGAATAGCTGAACACTCACAGTAAAGTGTCCAGTGAAAAACTCGGTACATCTACATATGTACATGTGTGTGTATTCATATGCATACTAGTATTTCAGTATACATATGTGGATGTACATTTTTAACTTAATTGTTTAAGCGTCAGTCATACAAAAGTGAGTTACAAACGAAACGAAATTTAATTTCGTTTCGTTATTTGTTTTTATCCTCTCCGCTGAACCGGTACGTACTCACGCTCTATGCAAATTAGTCTGCCCACTACTAATTTTCATAGAAAAAGCATATAACGATATGTGCTTTTACGATTCTCTAGAAAGGCCAGAGGATAGGTAAATATTGCTGATGAGCTGTAACAACATCGAAACTAGTCCAATATTCCTGTCTGGCTTTCTGGAGAATAGAGGAAAGGTGTTTCCTCGAAAACCAGTATGACTCTAAAAACCGGTTTGTCTGTGTGTTTACATACAGAATAGCTGAACACTCACAGTAAAGTGTCCAGTGAAAAACTCGGTACATCTACATATGTACACGTGTGTGTATTCATATGCATACTAGTATTTCAGTATACATATGTGGATGTACATTTTTGACTTAATTGTTTAAGCGTCAGTCATACAAAAGTGAGTTACAAACGAAACGAAATTTAATTTCGTTTCGTTACTTGTTTTTATCGTCTCCGCTGAACCGGTACGTACTCACGCTCTATGCAAATTAGTCTGCCCACTACTAATTTTCATAGAAAAAGCATATAACGACATGTGCTTTTACGATTCTCTAGAAAGGCCGGAGGATAGGTAAATATTGCTGATGAGATGTAACAACATCGAAACTAGTCCAATATTCCTGTTTGGCTTTCTGGAGAATAGAGGAAAGGTGTTTCCTCGAAAACCAGTATGACTCTAAAAACCGGTTTGTCTGTGTGTTTACATACAGAATAGCTGAACACTCACAGTAAAGTGTCCAGTGAAAAACTCGGTACATCTACATATGTACACGTGTGTGTATTCATATGCATACTAGTATTTCAGTATACATATGTGGATGTACATTTTTAACTTAATTGTTTAAGCGTCAGTCATACAAAAGTGAGTTACAAACGAAACGAAATTTAATTTCGTTTCGTTATTTGTTTTTATCCTCTCCGCTGAACCGGTTCGTACTCACGCTCTATGCAAATTAGTCTGCCCACTACTAATTTTCATAGAAAAAGCATATAACGATATGTGCTTTTGCGATTCTCTAGAAAGGCCGGAGGATAGGTAAATATTGCTGATGAGATGTAACAACATCGAAACTAGTCCAATATTCCTGTCTGGCTTTCTGGAGAATAGAGGAAAGGTGTTTCCTCGAAAACCAGTATGACTCTAAAAACCGGTTTGTCTGTGTGTTTACATACAGAATAGCTGAACACTCACAGTAAAGTGTTCAGTGTAAAACTCGGTACATCTACATATGTACACGTGTGTGTATTCATATGCATACTAGTATTTCAGTATACATATGTGGATGTACATTTTTAACTTAATTGTTTAAGCGTCAGTCATACAAAAGTGAGTTACAAACGAAACGAAATTTAATTTCGTTTCGTTATTTGTTTTTATCCTCTCCGCTGAACCGGTACATACTCACGCTCTATGCAAATTAGTCTGCCCACTACTAATTTTCATAGAAAAAGCATATAACGATATGTGCTTTTACGATTCTCTAGAAAGGCCAGAGGATAGGTAAATATTGATGATGAGATGTAACAACATCGAAACTAGTCCAATATTCCTGTCTGGCTTTCTGGAGAATAGAGGAAAGGTGTTTCCTCGAAAACCAGTATGACTCTAAAAACCGGTTTGTCTGTGTGTTTACATACAGAATAGCTGAACACTCACAGTAAAGTGTCCAGTGAAAAACTCGGTACATCTACATATGTACACGTGTGTGTATTCATATGCATACTAGTATTTCAGTATACATATGTGGATGTACATTTTTAACTTAATTGTATATATATATATATATATATATATATATATATATATATATAGGAACGAGTAGGACCCCGACGGTTGAGCCCAAGCCGTTTCGACGGCTAATTCTCGACTCTGAGTCCATAATTAGCCGTCGAAACGGCTTGAGCTCAGCCGTCGGGGTCCTACTCGTTCCTATTACCCACTCTACTACACTAACTATTGAGTACTTTGGTGCGTTATGGTCCACCTAGTTCTTTACCACATTTCCTTCGTTATATATATATATATATATAGAGAGAGAGAGATACATATATATATATATATTTATATATATTAGAAAAGGAAAGTAAGGTTCTATACAACACAGTGGATATAGAGAGAATGTGTGAAGTTAGAAATAGCACGGAAAATATATTTTAGGGTGTGTTTGTCTTTGAAGATGAATCGAGCGTCTAAATAGCTCGCTTCAGGCTATGCTAAATACTTGTTTCTACTTTTGGCACAAGGCCAGAAATTAGCCAGTGCATTACTGGTACTTTATTTTATAGACCCCGTAAGGATGAAAGGCAAAGTTAACCTCGGCGGGATTTGAACTCAGTCCGTAAAGGGACGTAACTGTGCTGCAAAGCATGGCGTCCGACCCTCTACCGATACTGCCAGAAATAATACTTACCTAATATGCCAGGTACTCGAATGACATTCAGGACCTGATGATTACAAAACCAAGTTTTAACCATTCGCTCATTCTATTAAACAGTCTTATATTCTAACAGGGACAATAATGGATATATTAGTGTATCAACTTGGCATTTTGGTCATTCAAATACAATTACGTATAAAGTGTGTAAACGACAAATAGTTAGGCTTATTGTAAACGACAAAGAGTTAGGCTTATTGTCTGCATTGTAAACTGTAGAAGAATAAATTAATGTGCTGTTGTATGACTCATGTATGTTTCTCGTTCCAGAATTATTTCAATGCTTTTTATAAAGTACCATTGAAATGTCATCGTTTTGCTTCTCACTAATCACCGTGATCCGCTATCAATTATAAGGGATATATTATTAGTGTAGATTTTTTTTTATAATCGACACGCACACACACACACACACACACACACACACACACACACACACACACACACACACACACACACACACACACACACACACACACACACACACACACACACTCACGCATATATATATATATATATATATTTTTATGTATATGTATATGCTTTCAGTAAACCGTAAAGATATTTTAGCGATAACGTTTCAGTTATTGATTTGTTTGATCAACAAAAAATGCAAACATACATACACACCGAGCCACACTTACATACAGAGCCACACTCACATACACACACAAAAAGACCCACATACACACGCAACTACAAACAAAATAATTATGACAAAAGAAAATTCAAACAAGATAATACAAAAATTAACTAAACCGTAAACATAAACTAAAAAAAAATACAGACAAAAGTAAAAAGACAAAAGTACCCCCACCACCCTTCTGCAAACAAAAACATAATACATAAAAATATAAATAAAAAAATAAACGTCAAACAAGATGAAGAATTTCAAATGGAACAATTGTTGCCTCAAACCTTGCAGCAACAGACACAAAGTATGGTGCCAATATTTCCAGTTGGTTGCTTCACATTTTACAACTGAATGAATGCTAAGGGGATATAGCCAATAGTATCATAGAATAGATTCAGTGAGAAACCAACCGTTTCCTGTTAGGCTTGTCCTATCTCTTATATCTTTCTTATTACTGGGGCTTTGCTTGGTTTTTTGCTTTTTGCTTTTCTTGTAGTTTTGTTGTTCATTATTGCTATCTTGCTTAATATCATGCTATTAATAGCAATATTATTGTTATTATTCATGTAGTAGGAGTAATAGTAGTGGTGGTACTAGTATTAATAATAATAGTAGTAGTAGTAGTAGTAGTAGTAGTAGTAGTAGTAGTAGTGTTGGTGGTGGTAATAGTATTAATAGTAATAGTAGTAATAGTAGTAGTATTAGAGGTAATAATAGTAGTGGTGGTGGTAGTAGTAGTAATAGTAATAATAGTACTAGTACTAGTAGTAGTAGTGGTGGTGGTTTTAGTAGTAGTAGTAGTAGTAGTAGTAGTAGTAGTAGTAGTAGTAGTAGTAGTAGCAGTAGTAGTAATTGTAGTGGTAGTGGTTTTAGCAGTAGTAGTAATAGTAGAAGCAGTGGTACTACTACTACTAGAAGTAGTAAGAGTATTAGTAGTAATATTAGAAATAGTAGTGAGAGTAAAGCTGTAGTATATATAGTTATAGTAGTATTAGTTGTAGTAGTGGTGAGGGTGGCTGTGGTTGTGGTACTAGTAGTTGTGGTGTTAGTGGTGGTAGTTGTAATAGTGGTGGATGTGGTTTTAGTAATATTAGTAGTAGTAGTAGTGATGATTGTGGTGTTAGTAGTGGTGGTGGTGGTGGTGGTAATATTGTTGTTGGTGGTGGTTGTGGTAGTAGTAGTGGTGGTGGTGTTGGCTGTGATAGTAGTAGTAGTAGTAGTAGTAGTAGTAGTAGTAGTAGTAGTAGTAGTAGTAGTAGTAGTAGTAGTAGTACTAGTAGTAGTAGTAGTAGTAGTAGTTATGGTGGTAATAGTGTTGATGGTGGTGGTGGTGGTTGTGGTAGTAGTAGTAGTAGTAGTAGTAGTAGTGGTGGTGCTGGCTGTGGTAGTAGTAGTAGTAGTTTACTAAACTGAATCCAAACGAATTTCGCAGGAATTGCTTAAACTTTGAAGAAAAAAATGAAACCAAAAATTATATCGAAACTCGGCGTATACACACGCCCCCATGCATATGCATACACATACAACGCAGACATACACACATATACATCAATATATATATAAATATATATACATATATAAATGTATATACATACGCACACATATATATATGTAAATATATAAGTACCTATGTGTGCATGTATGTATGTATGATTTTATGCACGTGTGTATATAGTTGCATGAGTGCGCGTGGGTGTGAATCTGTACGCATGCGTTTTTACGTTCATGTATTTTACTAAAACATGTCTGTATTATCTGATTGCCATCTCAGTTCACTACATTAAACATCATCACCAGCGTAAACGACGTCGGGGTTGTTGACGTCAGCTTCCTCCTCAACATCATCACCATCACCGTCACCAACATCATCATCATCATCATCATCGTCGTCACCATCATCATCATCATCATTATCATTATGTTCTTCTCCATCGTGAAAATCTTCATCTTATGATCATGATCATGATCGCCATCACCAATGCCATCAACTTTATTGCTCGTAAACGGTCGCTGCATAAATAACATTATTTGACATGCATGCTCGTTTGAGAAATCGGCCTCTAGATATTTGGAAAAACAATTTTAATTTGCCAGAAAGAGATATGTTTTGATATAGAATAGTATGCGAGAAATAGCGAGAAATAACGAGAAATAGCGAGAAAGACGAACAGTGGGATCAGAGCATTGTGTTTTGAACTGTTTACTATGAGCAAGTACCAAGCAAAATGTTAAACCGTAATTGCGATTAAAAAATATATGGCATGATTCCACTCTACATAGGTCAGTGCATTACAAACGTCATCGGGCTCAACGTACCAAACATAAATACTATATATATATATATATATATAATATATCCGATATCTGCATTGCTTTATTGTACTACAATAAAACTGACCTCCTACATATATATATATATATATATATATATATATATATATATATATATATATATATATATATATATATATATATATATATATATATATGCAGGGGTATATGTTTTTGCATATATACATATATATATATATATATATATATATATATATATATAGGAATAAATGCTCTGAAATAGCGATATATATATGAATATAGACATAGAATATTCGAAAATATTCTGTATGTTTATAATAAACATTTTGAAGACCTAATCGCTATAGAATAGAATACGTCACGTATTACAATTAGATTCTCGATAAAAGCAAGGGAAGTAATCTACGCGTTTCATTCTTGTTAGAATTCATCAGGACTACATATCCAGTGCTTTTATCGAGAATGACACAGCTAGAGACTTATAGAATACTTAGCTGTGTACAGGAACTGGTTTGAAAGAGCGGTTGCCGGTCCGGCAGAAATTAGAAATAGGAATAAATGCTCTGAAATAGCGATATATATATGAATATAGACATAGAATATTCGAAAATATTCTGTATGTTTATAATAAACATTTTGAAGACCTAATCGCTATAGAATAGAATACGTCACGTATTACAATTAGATTCTCGATAAAAGCAAGGGAAGTAATCTACGCGTTTCATTCTTGTTAGAATTCATCAGGACTACATATCCAGTGCTTTTATCGAGAATGACACAGCTAGAGACTTATAGAATACTTAGCTGTGTACAGGAACTGGTTTGAAAGAGCGGTTGCCGGTCCGGCAGAAATTAGAAATAGGAATAAATGCTCTGAAATAGCGATATATATATGAATATAGACATAGAATATTCGAAAATATTCTGTATGTTTATAATAAACATTTTGAAGACCTAATCGCTATAGAATAGAATACGTCACGTATTACAATTAGATTCTCGATAAAAGCAAGGGAAGTAATCTACGCGTTTCATTCTTGTTAGAATTCATCAGGACTACATATCCAGTGCTTTTATCGAGAATGACACAGCTAGAGACTTATAGAATACTTAGCTGTGTACAGGAACTGGTTTGAAAGAGCGGTTGCCGGTCCGGCAGAAATTAGAAATAGGAATAAATGCTCTGAAATAGCGATATATATATGAATATAGACATAGAATATTCGAAAATATTCTGTATGTTTATAATAAACATTTTGAAGACCTAATCGCTATAGAATAGAATACGTCACGTATTACAATTAGATTCTCGATAAAAGCAAGGGAAGTAATCTACGCGTTTCATTCTTGTTAGAATTCATCAGGACTACATATCCAGTGCTTTTATCGAGAATGACACAGCTAGAGACTTATAGAATACTTAGCTGTGTACAGGAACTGGTTTGAAAGAGCGGTTGCCGGTCCGGCAGAAATTAGAAATAGGAATAAATGCTCTGAAATAGCGATATATATATGAATATAGACATAGAATATTCGAAAATATTCTGTATGTTTATAATAAACATTTTGAAGACCTAATCGCTATAGAATAGAATACGTCACGTATTACAATTAGATTCTCGATAAAAGCAAGGGAAGTAATCTACGCGTTTCATTCAGAATGAAACGCGTAGATTACTTCCCTTGCTTTTATCGAGAATCTAATTGTAATACGTGACGTATTCTATTCTATAGCGATTAGGTCTTCAAAATGTTTATTATAAACATACAGAATATTTTCGAATATTCTATGTCTATATTCATATATATATCGCTATTTCAGAGCATTTATTCCTATTTCTAATTTCTGCCGGACCGGCAACCGCTCTTTCAAACCAGTTCCTGTACACAGCTAAGTATTCTATAAGTCTCTAGCTGTGTCATTCTCGATAAAAGCACTGGATATGTAGTCCTGATGAATTCTAACAAGAATGAAACGCGTAGATTACTTCCCTTGCTTTTATCGAGAATCTAATTGTAATACGTGACGTATTCTATTCTATAGCGATTAGGTCTTCAAAATGTTTATTATAAACATACAGAATATTTTCGAATATTCTATGTCTATATTCATATATATATATATATATATATATATATATATATAATATTAATTCAAAATATTAACAGAAATAGAATTTCTTGTGATCAAGTATATTTTATTATACATATTTCAGCGGTACTGAGCTAACTTCAACAGTACGTCCTCATCAGATACAATAAGATGATGCATGACATACCCTGACATAGTAGATGGTTAAGATCCAGTCATGGTATTTTATTTGATGAGGACGTACTGTTGAAGTTAGCTCAGTACCGCTGAAATATGTATAATAAAATATACTTGATCACAAGAAGTTCTATTTTTGTTAATATTTTGAATTAATATTATATATATATATATATAGTTGCAAAGTGATTACCACTGAGCTCTTTCTTAAGCAGGTAGAGAGTAAACCTAAACTTATGTCCGGACTATAAGGAGGGTGAACGAGTTGAAGAAAGCCACATTTTTCAATGCATTCTTGTGCAAGTTTTGCTGTGTGAATAGGGGCATTGTCGATTAGAAGCCAAAGTGGCACATTAGACGTCTTCCGCTTTTTCTCCTTATATTCAGTAACCAGTTTACTAAAATAAGAAGCATTGCAGACCATGCCTTTATCCAGAAAATCAGTGCTAATAATTCCCTTCCTAGTCCAGAAAATTGAAAACATGAACTCACGTCTATGGCTGGTTCCGCTTCTCATTTTGATAGGAGGTTTTTCACCATATTTTCTCCACTCAGCTGAGGTTCTTTTACGTATATAAACCCGTAGAGCAAATATCTATTGTATATACAGATTAAAGTTTAAGAAAATAATTGCTGCTTTCGCCCTATTTCGGGATATTTTAGAATATATATATATATAGAGAGAGATAGATAGAGAGGGGGGGAGAGATAGATAGATAGAGAGAGAGAGAGAGAGTGTGTGAGAGAGAGAGAGAGAGAGAGAGAGAGAGAGAGAGAGAGAGAGAGATTCTAACAGAAATGCCGACGTAGTCAATGCTTAAATGCAGCTATAAATGGATGACAATTGCTCATAATCTGAAGCACCCGCAAACTACTTTATTTACAGCGTTGATTAACAGTCATTGTGTTTGCAAGTAGCATTTCAAATATAAAATTAATTTCTTTATTTATAATTGTTCCTATTTTAGGCACAAGGCTAGCAATTAACCAGTACATTACTGGTACTTTATTTTATCGACCCTGTAAAGATGAAAGGCAAAGTTAACCTCGGGCGGATTTGAACTCAGATCGTAAAGGGACGTAACTATGCTGGAAAGCATGTCCAACTCTACCGATACTGCCAATTCACCGCATTTCAAATATAAGATTGAAAGATGAGATTCACAGGAAAGGTTAATTTAAATAGTATTGCAATTGAATGTTTAAATATGTCGTCAGTGATAGGATATTGGAGCATGTCAGGTTATGGTAAATCTTGTTATATATATTAAGTGTAAAGTTCACAAACATGGGACGAGAAAATGAATACAAGTATATAAATGTGAAAATGAAGGAGGCGAGAAACATTATTGGGTTGGTAATTGATTGATGTAGAGAGTAAACCTAAACTTATTGACAACAGATATTAAAACTATGTGGAGGTGTCAATGATGTAGTAGTTACCGTACACTTTGCCATGGCATTATTTATGGCTTTCATAGGTGGTGGATTGGCAGTATCGGTAGAGGCTCGGACGCCATGCTTTCACGCATAGAGTTACGGCCCTTGCCATTCTGAGTTCAAATCCCGCCGAGGTTAACTTTGCCTTTCCTCCCTACGGGATCGATAAAATAAAGTACCAGTAATGCACTGGCCTTGTTCCAATAGTAGAAACAATTATTTATGGCTTTCATCATTCTGCGGTTGTTAAAATGCGTAGAAGCAACACCTGGTTGACATAATTAACTGTTCCTTCTTTACCAAATCTTAGCCTCACGTATATAAAAAATATTAATTAATAATGGTTTCTCATATCAGCCCAAGGCCTGCAAATTTTTAGGGGGGGGGGTCGAATAAATCGACGCCAATGCGTGACTGGTACTTTATTTTATCGACCCCGTAAGGATGAAAGGCAAAGTTAACGCCGGCGGGATTTGAACTCAGATCATAAAGGTCCGTAACACTATGCTGCAAAGAATGGTGTCTGACTCTCTACCGTTACCGCCAATCCACCGCCCTAAAATATTCGTTAATATTAATCGTAATTTCAATTTAATACAAAAATGTTATTCCAAATAGATATCTATCGAATATAAAATACGAAATTTTAAAACTATATTATCTCGTTGAATTTAATAACTGGAAGATGGAATTTAACGCGGGTAGAAGATTCTGGCTGCTGAAATTCACATTACAACCTAAATTACTTGTTATCATAACTTGAACTCAAATAAATCTTTACCAAACCAACGCCATCCCCGAACTCAAGCGAATACATTACATAAACCTAAAAATCAACAGCTCCTACCAGACAAACACTATTCGAGACAAAAACTAAAATCATACCCTGCAAAAGCATACCAACACATTCTCAGCATAACGAACCGATCTAAACCAATATTGATACAGGGGCGACAGACGTCATCAGGATGCAGGTGGTGTATTACGTAGTTTCCCTCACAATAATCTATTTATGGTTATATTTAGTTTCTGTCTTCTCTATCTATGCATTGTTCTGTATTAAGAATTGTCTTTCCTTTGTTGATATAAACTATATATCAACCAAACAGATATATTACTATTTAGTCAACGACATATATTTTCTCTACATGTTAATAATTTAGACGTTGAATATTTCATTCTTCTCCTGAATATATTCAGTCATTGAATATTCCGTAGAGATACATCAAACGTATTTCATTAGATTTTGTAGATTAGTCTAGCGATATTCCATATTATTCCAGATTCAAGCCATAATATATTATTA
This sequence comes from Eledone cirrhosa, assembly GCA_964016885.1. Taxonomy (NCBI): domain Eukaryota; kingdom Metazoa; phylum Mollusca; class Cephalopoda; order Octopoda; family Eledonidae; genus Eledone; species Eledone cirrhosa. The sequence goes on from OZ024742.1 coordinate 26,399,656, forward strand.
ACATCTTCTTCCATATTTTCTTTAACCATCTTTAATTTTCTTTCTTTCGTTGCCTCTTTGTTAATCTTTCTATTTGTCTATATATCTGTATGTCGGTTGATCACTCTCTCTCTCGCTCTCTCTCTCCCTCTCTCTCTCTCCCTCTTTGGTTAATCTTTCTATTTGTCTATATGTCTGTATGTCTGCTGATATCTCTCTCTCTCTCCCCTCTTTCTTAATCTTTCTATTTGTCTATATGTCTGTATGTCTGGTGAGCTCTCTCTCTCTCTATCTCTCTCTCTCCATCCCCCTATCTCTCTATCACTCTATTTGTCTCTCTCATCCCTCTCTCTCTCTCTGTCTCTCTTAATTTCTTTCTCATTATTTCCTTCCTCGTCTCTCGCCACCAACGTGTCTCTCTCGGTCGCATTGTCGTTTTCATTTATTCTCCCCGTGTCTGTGTCATCCACTCTTCGTGCGCATGTCTCTCACTCCCTCCCTCAATCTCTCTCTCTCTCTCTCTCTCTCTCTCTCTCTCTCTCTCTCTCTCTCTCTCTCTCTCTCTCTCTCTCTTTCTCTATGTCTCTCTCGCTCTTTCTCTCTCAGTCTTTCTCTCTCTCTTTCTCTCTCTATTTCTACTTTGCATTGCTTTACACTTAGTTCCCATTACGGTTTTACTCGCTCTCTCTATCTCCAGTTTCTCTGCCTGTCATGACTTCTATGCCTCTAACTTTCCCTTTCTCTCTCTCTCTCTCTATCACCACTCTCTCTTTTTCTATCACCACTGCCTCTCTCTCTCTCTCTCTCTCTCTCTATCTATCTTCCTCTATCTCTAACTTCCTCTGTGACCTTTCCTCACTAACAGTGTTCGTAATTTAAAAGACTGCCCCAAAGCGACAACATCTGAAATATCTTATATAGTAAAAAAAGAGCAACATTAGAACAGCTAACTGCTCATCTCGGCTTTCTCATCACTCATCAAAATACCAATTCATCAGGTCAGCCAGATATTTACATATATTTACATACGCATTGTTCATACACCACATATATAGAATCAACCGTGTGTGTATGTATATGTGTTATAATCAAATATATATATCACTAAATACATACATATACCTGCACACACACATACATATAAATGTATTATATATATATATATATATATATATATATATATATATATATATATATATATATATATATATATTTATACAGGTACAGATATATATACATGTACATATATATATATATATATATATATATATATATATATATATATATATATATATATATATATATATATATTCATATATATATATATATTTATGTATAACACATATATACATAATAGATATATGTATATATGTATATATGTGTGTGCAGGTATATGTATATAGTGCGATATGTATTTGATTTTATTTGATATCGTTTAATGATCAATATTATAGATCATTACACATGACACACCAATCATTCTCCAGCTAGTTCTTTGACTTATCACATATAATAATATCCATGTACATTCTAGAGACCTATGCGAATATTTACAATATCGTTTATTATTTCGTTCGGAATTGATGTATCAAAGGATAGTGATTATCTTTCGTTGTTTCATTTATTTCATTTTGAGATGCATAAATAAATAAATAATCATTTGCACATTAGGATATATATATTCACATACATATATATATATATATATATATATATATATATATATATATATGTACCTATATACACATAGACATATATATTTCTATGTACCTACATCCATATAATCTGGTAGACACAACTATATATACTTAAATGAACGTCGACGCGGCTCTCATCATGGTAGAATGCTTAAGAAGTTCGCTACGTGACTTTTAGATCTCTGGTTCGATCACACAGCATTCCGTTTTGTGCAGGTGTCATTTACCTTAGTCTCTGGTTGACCCATGTCTTGGCTTATACCTGCAATTCAAAGGGTGAAACTCGTTTTACACTGTGCCAACCAGAATCTACCACACACTCATATACATATACATGATTATTTCATGTACATGTTTTTCCATTGACCTAATTGAAACATTAATCGTCGAATCCGACCAACGCCCATTCCATTTAAAATCACGCATTATCACGCATCTGTAAATGTCTGTATGTATGTGTGTGGTGGTTTGTGTGTGTGTAACACAATATTGAACAAGTGATGTGAGGGCTAGTGCAAGAAGGCATACTATATTTTGAAGAGCTGTACAGTTTCTTTGAAGAGCTGTATAGTTACTACAGAATATTGTAAGGATTAACGGCTGATTTCATGCAAAAAGTAAAGGTTAAGTGTTATTTCACTTGCTTGAAGGAGGTTTCTTCTCAGAAGACCTCATGCTGTCCTGCTCTCTTGACAGTGTCTTACCTTCAATAATGGGTTTACCATGTATCTACTTCCTGAAGTGGAACATTTAGCCGACACAATATGACTGATTCATAGTTTGCGAGCGAGGAACCATGATTAACGTACACTCTCTGAGAGAGAGAGAGAGAGAGAGAGAGAGAGAGAGAGAGAGAGAGAGAGAGAGAGAGAGAGAGAGAGAGAGAGAGAGAGAGAGAGAGTCGGGGATAGTGGGGAGAGAAATACAAGCGGGGAGCGATTTAATGAAGGTAATAAGAAAAACAAGGAAGAAATATTCGGATTAATATTGTTGATTCATTACAAAATTAAGGAGTTTTGACAGGAATTATCTGCTGGACTAGTTGTTGGTCTGAAAGAGCGTATTTCGAGGAAGAAATATAAATATGTCTTTTACAATTAAGATATTTATTTCAGGATAGAAATCTATCAGGATATTTGCTGTTGGGTCTGTCATATATCCTGAATCTATTAATGTAGGCCTTAGGTGTTTCGAGGGATCTCCGGATTATAGATTTTATTCTTGAGTTTTTAAGACCTATTTATGGTTTGCTAAACCATTGAGGTTTTTGTATGTTTATCAAATGAAACGTGATATTACTACCCTTTCCAAAATTCCTTCGACTAATCCAACCTAATACTTTCTGTCCCATCATTTTCAAAGAGCTTTACAAATTGGATCTAGCCACGTACACGGCTAACTCTATGTTGCATGCTTCATCTAATTGACAGTCTTCCTTCTTCCTACATGAACAATCTGAATATTTAGCGTTAGCTGTTATAAAATGTTTCATATTTGAAGGTTTATTGAGTAGAGGCTCTTAATAAAACTGTTCCTGTTCAATATATCAGATTTGTTTGTAAAATGCTTCTCTATCAGAGCCTGGAATCTCCTGCTTAACTTAAACCTGTTAATCTTCTGTCCATTTCTTCTTGGATTCACAAGTTAGATGTATTATAGTATATATTGTCTTTATTGTAGTATATATTGTGGTCCCATTATAATATACGACAGCAGCACCAATATGTCCAGGTACACACACACATTACACATCGTGATCGCAGCCCTTTTCCATTAGTCTATAGCTGTACATATATGAGATATTCTTGGCTGTGATATATATGTACTTTTCACTGCAGGAATGATACAGTAAAATATTCAGTAGTTGTGATGGTTTTGTGTTGGCAAGATAACACTAGCTGTTAATTACGATTAATAAAAGTGAAGTTAGCGAAACGAATATCGTAAGACTGTGAAGTACAAAGCTGACAAGATTTTATATATTGCTGATTATGAGTTTTGATCAAACAAAGTATTTTCCATTTAATGTTGTAACTAATGCTTCTCTACTTCAATTTCCAGATACATAGTTTGAAATCGATATGTCTGATGTTAAATTCATTTAAATGAATAAGCTGTTAATCCAATATATAATTTCAAACTTGAAGTAGATAATTGCAGCATGACGATAAACCAGTTCCTTAGATTTTCTATCGTTTTCTAATGGAAAATCGTCAATTTTGACACAGCTGTAAGCTGGAATGATACAAATAATTTAATTTGAATTGAGTTCTGTGTGAAGATCTATACGATGGTATAAGTTATTTCAATGCAAAGTTATTTTCGTTAAGAGGGAAAAGTTTAATTGAAGATCGTTAGGATAATCGTCACCTAAATAATATATTAAGTCATATAGGTCCTATATTTTTACAGATAGTGACAAAAATTATGAGGTAATACAGCTCCACCGTCTCTTATGTATCTATATTGTAACCAAATCATAGAATCTTTTATTAGCCCGACAATTCATCTTATATTTTTTCTATCTTTTTACCTCTTCTCACCGTCACATCAGATTTCATTACTATTTATCACAGCCAGTAATAACAGCACTTTTAGCAATAAACTATGGTTTTAATTTCTTTACTTATTGGTATCTGTCATGTATTGTATTATTAATTTCTCTCCTATATTATCCTGTATATATTCCGGATGTATATTGATATACCTTTAATCTCAAACCCGATGTCATTGAATATCACCTGTGTTATTAATACTACTACAGCTGCTGCTACTACTACGACTGCTGCTGCTGCTACTGCTGCTACTACTACTACTACTACTACTACTACTACTACTACTACTGCTAATGCTACTACTACTACTACCAATGCTACTACTATTACTGCTCTTGCTGCTGCTGCTGATGATGATGATGATACTACTACTACTACTACTACTACTACTACTACTACTACTACTACTACTACTACTACTACTACTACTACTACTACTGCATGAATAATAATAATGTAGCTCTGTCATATTTTTTCTGGCTCTGACAGTTGGCTGGTGAGCAGTAAACTGCACTGATAAAGGGTAATTACCCAGAAACATTAATGTATGCAATTCTGTTTTACATGCCAACACAAGAGCAAGAATGAGGGGCTCATTCTACTGACATGGCTTAAAAGAGGCTTGTTTGCATAATTGCAAACGAATCGAATGTTATTATTAATATTCGAAAAACTCAGATTACATATATTGTATACAGTCATGTAGAGCGATACTTATTTGTTAGTTATTTGAATATGGCAAAGCCGGCCATTCATCGCTCGTATAAATGAAACTGACTGGCCAGTCTGCTGATATGTGAATCTGACTGATCAGTCGCTGTATATTTCAGAAAATAACATGTTTTCACTAGCTCTGACAGTGGGCAGGTGAGCAGTAAACTACACTGATGAAGGATAATCATCCAGAAACATTAGTGTCTGCAGTTCGGTGTTCATGCCAACACAAGAGCAACAAGGAGGTACTCATTCTACTGACATGGCTTAAAGAGACTGTTTTCATAATTCCAAACGAAACGAATATTATTATTAATATCCGAAAAATTCAGATTACATTTATTATATATATATATATATATATATATATATATATATATATATATATATATATATATATATATATATATATATATACAGATAACTTCAAAATGAAATCATCTACTTCGTATAAATATTTCAATATAGAACCAATATGGTTGTTCAACTTGAAAATAAGCTAGCTATCCTCATTCACATATCCGCAGAAAAACAACTACAGAAAGAGTTTTTTTTACACCTTTCATAAAAATTAACAATAATATTTTTAATATAACAGGCTTACATAATTTGTCTGGCTCTCCGAAAATGTAATCATCAGACTGCGCTTGTGTGCAAACGGAATAGTTTTTAATTATATAGAATATATAACGTTTGCACATAATTACTCTTTTCTCTCCCTGGTTACAGTCATTGGACTGTGGACCATGCTGAGAAACCGGTTTTGACAGGTTTAGCTGATTGTAATGTCGTAGTTAATTAATTTGAAGCCTGTAACTTGTTTTAAGGATTATATATATGTAGCACTGCTGTTACGAGGCATAAGAACACAATATATGTAGGGGAGGTGGCGTATTGAAATGAATTTAAATTCAACACTGCTTTCATGTGTATGTATATATATATTCATACATATATATGTGTGTGTGTGTGTGTGTGTGTGTGTGTGTGTGTGTGTGTGTGTGTGTGTGTGTGTGTGTGTGTGTGTGTGTGTGTGTGTGTGTGTGTGTGTGTGTGTGCGTGTGTGTGTATGTGTTTGTGTATTTCTATATATATGCATATGCATATATATATATATATATATATATATATATATATATATATACATATGCATATATATATACACATATATAATCATACGTGTGAATACAGTGACGGGATGTTCTCTACATCTTTGAGTGTGTATTTAATAAATATACAAAGACATTCACTCACACACACACACACACACACACACACACATACATATACATACATATATTGAGTGTGCAAACATATGTATGTATACGTGTATCTATGTATATATGTATAAGTATGTGCGCATATGTATGCGTATGAATATATTTATGAACATATTTAAAATAACATATATATATGTACATGAATATATAGACATACCTATCTTAAATTTTCAATTTTTGTGTTGTCAGATTTCCGAAAATAAATGATGTACAGAACATGTTTTGAAAAACCAAAGAATATCTAAAATAAAATAAGAAAGGAAGAAACAAATAATATGAAATACAGAAAATATAATAAATACTATATAAATATATAAATAAATATTTCATCAAAATTCTTCCTTGGGTCTTAAACTGAACACCTTGTCCACTCATAGTGTAGTTCATATTTTCAAATATATTACCATAAGGATTAATAATTTCTTCACATAAACACACATCTATCCTGTCACAGGATATTCAATACATTCTGATGAGATATTTCGTTATTTTTATATATGTATTGTCTGTAGTTGTAATGTGTATATTTCAATTTCTCAAACTGACATCTGCCTTTAGCTTAAGCAAATTGTTGTTGAGAGGAGAAAACTTTTATATCTTTCGCAAACTGTTTACACTTTCTTTGTATTTGTCATGTTAATAAGTTGGTGTCTTTCGTTATGATAAACATAAACTCCCTTTGCATAAGTTGTTCGCGAAAAGAAATGCCTAAGGTTTTTCCTTCCATTTAAAAGTATTTGCAAAATTCTTCAATCTGTAGTCAGTCAATGTCTCGGTGTAATATGAAGAATAAAAATGTTTACCCTTGAGGTATATTGAGTGAATAATTTAAGAATATCTCAAACATATTGTTAGATAACTTGATGATTTCTATCTTGGAAGCTTGTCAACGCTTTCAAAAGAAACCATTCTAGATTCCCTTGTAAAGCACAGCAAGTTTTCTTCTGCGGCAAGTTTTCATATATATCGATTTGCTGATATCACTTACTGGTTTCTTCCCTCATAGAATATTTGATTGGGAGTTGAGATTTCGCTACAAACATTTTCGAAAATCTTGATTGGACAGTCACAATATATGTCGCTTCTTTTTCTTATATTTTTCTTCCATTTTACTTTATATACACACACAAACACACACACAAAATACACCCATACACACAATTATATATATATATATATATATATTCTTTTCTCTATTATATCTTTGATGGAAGTAAATTAACTATATGATCAGTATTCAGGAGATGGCTATTTCAAATATTAAAGGTATAATCAATTCGATAGTATTCAGACTGTGTCACCTTAACATATTGATAGAAAAAATAGTTTCTCAGTAAATTTGTGGAAAACATTAATACATTTGAATAACCAGAATGCATCTAAATACATAGGAGATACGCCTAGATCCATGCACGCATTCATACGCAATCACACAAACACGCACACAGACATAGACACGTAGATGTATAGACACATTTATGTAATTGTATATATATATATATATATATATATATATATATATATATACACATATATATGAATATATATATATATAT
>OZ024742.1:26414936-26442436 GCA_964016885.1 Eledone cirrhosa
CTTTCATGTTTACTAGCGAGCTAGCCTCTACGTTGTTACCATAGTCCATTGTAAAGCTAGGAAACTATAAGCTACCAAGATTAAGCAAGCCCCCATAAGCAATATATTACATTATATATGAAGACAATATTGTTTTATCCCCATCAGTTTCAGTATCTCTCATTCTAGTGACAGTATGTGTCACTCTAAAGTGATACTGTCTCATTCTATAGTGATATTATATCCCCCACTAAGCCGAGAGTATATCTCTCATTTGTGTGATAGTATGTCTCGCTCTACAGTGATAGTATGTCTCACTCAATGGTGATAGTATATCTCGCACTAGAGTGATAGTATCCCTCACTCTCCATTGATAATATGTATCGCTCTAATGGGATATTATATCTCACTCTAAAGTGATAGATATATTTCGCTCTAAATTAATAGTATCTCCTGCCCTAATGTGATAGAATATCTCCTATTTCTGTGATATTAACCCTCGCCTCTATAATGATAGCACATATCGCACTATATTGATAGTATATCTCACTCTACAGTGATAGTATATCTCTTTAAATGTATATATTTATATGATTTCTTTAATAATAACAAGTGCTATTACAAATACTGCTGAAGGGTGGTGGATTGGCAGTATCAGTAGAGCGTCGGGTAAATTGATCTGCGGTAAATAGATACGTCTCTTTACGTTCTGAGATCAAATCCCGCCGAGGTTAGTTTTAGTTTTCAGCCGTACGGTGTCGAGACAACAAAGAATCTGTAATGCACTGGTGTCGATTTAATCGATTTTTTTTAAATTGCTGACCTTGTTCCAAAAGTAAAAATAATTATTACTAATATTACTGTTGCGGCTGTTACTGTTGCTACTGCTACTAGTTCTACTATTATAATATTTTTTCAATAAAAATCCTTGATAGAATCAAACCAATGACTGTTTCAAGTTATTTAAAAACAGACGACGTGAGGAAGAAAAAACAAGCAGAACAACAAAAAAAATAATAATAATTATAACAACAACAACAATAGTATGTGCAATATCAATAGTGGTGATGATAATAATGATAGTATAAGCTAAACAAAAAGTTCCATTGCCGGTGAATAATATACAGTAATTTCCCCTGATAAAATAAATTACTATGGAATCATGTGCAGATTGAAAAACGAAAGTAAATTGATTGTGGATAGATTTAGTATGTTGTTAGTAATGTGTTGACTGGTGTTGGGTTGTTACGCTGTGAAGCAATATAAACCTACAGACACACATGCTCAAAAATATATACAGGTATATATGCACTTAGACAGATACATCTATCTCTCGATACGTATATATACGTGTATATTCATATATATATATATATATATATATATATATATATATATGCCTTCACTCACTCTCACATGCGCACACTGATGTATGCATGTGTTAGTGAGTATGTATTTCAAATGTGTATGTGTAGTATTACATTTATTTTTGTAAATACAAAAAAAAATGTATTACTTCCTTCAGCTGATATCAACCAGTAATGATAAGAGGCATAAATGATGTGTGACGGCGCTTTCAAATAACTGAGAATATGAATATATATATATATATATATATATATATATATATATATATATATATATATATATATACACACATATATATATATATATATGTGTGTGTATATTTATATTTATATATATGTATATATATATATATATATATATATATATATATATATATATATATATATATATATATATATACATATATACATATATATATATATATATATATATTCTTTACAATGAAATGTATTTACAAATATACACTCTCTGGAGCTTGTATGTGAGGGGGTGGTGGCGTATATTATTGTTTTACGTATCATATCATTTCAATTGCTTGTTGCAATACTTTTATTTTATCTTTTCGTTTGGTTATTGTTAAAATCTTCTCAGGCAATCCTCATATTGAATCCAATTTAATTTGTTCCTATCACAAATGATAATATTTAATGCATAAAATAAACTACACGAAGAATCTAAACAAAAACAACAAAGACAATATAATTAAATATATATATATATATATATATATATATATATATATATATATATATATATATATATATATATATATATATATATATATATATATATATATATATATATATATATATATATATATACGTATATATATATATATATATATATATATATATATATATATATATATATATATATATATATATATATATATATATATATATATATATTTATATATATATATACGTATATATATATGTATATATATATATATATATATATATGTATGTACGTATATATATATATATATATATATATGTATAAACATATTTTGGTTCTGTGATTGGAGATTATTTCTGTGGTTTGAAAAACGCGTGTTCAAAGCGTAAAAGATTGTCGTAGGTCTGCCATTTTGTTTTTTATCTATATTCCACATTGTTTCATATTTTATCTACTACGAATGAATTAATTTACCACGCTTGAATTCATTATCACGATCTCTTCACGCACATGATCACGTGTTCATTTTCTACTACATGCTGCTTTGTGTATTTAGTTCTTTGTTTGTCGTTGATGTGTTTGTTGTTACCGCTGCTGTTGTGATGTGTTTGCAATTGTTATTGCGTAGTTGTGTTTGCTTGATGCTTATAGTTCTTTCATCGTTATATTCTTTGAGGCTGAATCATAGTTAATACTAGATATACATAACATAGCATTTGGCTCGTTATCGCTTATAATTAAACTTATGTATGTAGAATAGCATCCATGTTGGAATGCATGCATTATTGTACGAATAAATATATATATAGTTATAATGGAATGTTTCTCTCCCCCACACACTACACATATATATATATATATTTCTCCCTTTCTCTCTCTCTTCTCTGTTTCTCTCTCTATATATATATGCATATACAAACAATTTCTACATGAATAGGACTGTTTATTCAGAAGGAATCAGCAATATATCTCTGATGATTTGTTACGACTGAAACTGCTCTAGTTCTGTAAAAGTTATTTCTATTATAAAATGAATATCTCTATATCTTATAACGTATTGAGTACCTTTTTCCTAGTGATTGCGTCCCTATGTTAATAGAGATTCTACATATTCAATATGTGTACATACATGTGTAAGGGCATGTATGTCTTTCAAAGGAACACCATTTCGACCGCTTTTATCATCGATACTAATCTTTCGATCATTACCCAAGATTCATGAACATAGGTAGCAAGTTTGGCTTTTACACCGATCGCCTTTCTTCTAATGACTGCGCGCAATACTGCATCAGCTCTTGTAGTTTTGGCTCTTAATTCCACACCCTCCCTTTCATCGTTCATGAAATCAACCTCGAGATAATTGAACTTCACCTGCTTCACAGGCTTGCTTGTGAGAGAGCGTGTCTTAGTATTAGCAGCACTGATTTTCATTCTTGCCGTACTCCCCCGGCAAAATAAACCTATCAATTGTATGTCAGAGATGATTTTCCTACGAGTTAAGTAGAACTATGTTATGTACAAATTTCTCTCGAGTTATCTTACAACTGCCAATCTTGATACCACTTCAAACCCGGCCGTGCATGTAAATCATGTACATAAAGGTTATGAACAGAAGTTGTAGTACACACCATTGGTGGAGTCTGACACCCACATGGAATGGTTTCGACTTAATACCATTTATGTGAAATAAATACTATACTGTATTATGTAATTTCTATATACTTTATATTTTAAAGAAATAACCGGGTAAAAAGAGGTGTTCATGAAGACAAAAATAAAGATTGAGAAACAAGAGAACGAAGGTGTGTCAGAGAGAGTGGGGGGATAGATAGTAAATGAGAGTGAGAGAGATAGAGTGTGGGCGTAGGATAGCGAGAAAGGGAAAATACACGTATTAATCGAATAACAATTATTTCAACCTTGTTATGTCTCATCAAAACAGATACAATCGAGACAAACTCCGCTAGAATGTTGTACTAATGGCGTAAATAATTAGTGAGGTTTCTTCAAACATGTCGGGTTTCCTTAAAATTTTAACTACCAGGCCAAGCTCACCGAGAATCTTACCGTAATGGGGGTAATTACATATTGCTGTTACGACAACTAAATCATCAAAAAGCAACCCATAGACTGTAATTGATTTGTTGGTAACTTTCTCTGGGCTAAATCAAGGTTGGCTTCAGTCTGATAGCCATGACTCTATATTACGTCTTATGAAGTAGACGTATACAAACCATTAAACTACTTTGTAGCAGAACCGTCTTGAATTATTTTTCTTATCATATAATAATTAGTCTAGAAATATATGCTGTTTGCCTTATCCAATCGGTGTGAGTTCGGGGACAAATAAAAAAAACGATGATTAAGCAGAAGACGTCACACAAAGAAATGAATTGATTGTCTGTAAGAAAATATATCTCACGGTGTGAAGTAACAAAATAAATAAGTAATGATGCAAAGTTCTACACACAGGCAAACATACACATTATATATATATATATATATATATATATACACATGCACACACGCAAACACACACATAAACACACACTCATACTTATATATGTGTATGTTTCTGAGTGATTGTGTGAGAGTATATATATATATGATGATATATATATATATATGTGTGTGTATATATATATATGTATGTGTGTATACATATATATATATATATACATATGTTCATATATGTACATATATGTGTTTGTGAGTGAGTGTGAGTGCATGTATGTGAGAGTGTGACACTGTGTGTATACTAGATGTACTGTTTAAAAGCCGACAGCTAATTGTATAAGTTTTAGACCGGTTAATCTAATGTAGAAGGGTTAACAGAGAAAAATGAATAATTTATACAGAAACAGAGTGAAATGTGAATAATATATAAGGAACAAACTTTCAAGAGATAACCGAGAGAACAAAAGCAACAATAACAACAAACTCAACAACACCACCACCAACAACAACAACAATAACAACCACAGCAGTTTAAGCAATATATTAATGTCTCATATTTCATTCTTCGTCAGATTTGAAAATTAAATGATGTAACAAAGAACTATGCTTGAGGAGTGTTAAAGGTGAGTGTTTTACTTCATCTTATCATGGTGAGGGACTGAGAATGATCTAATGGTTAAGTGGTTCCCTTTGCCATCATAAGGTCCCAGTTTCGTTTCCACTGCGAGCGACCTCGGGCAAGTGTGTCATTTACCATACGTTCGGCTTGATCCATTATTTTTGAGTGAAACTGGATGAACGGAAAATATTTAGATGTTCGTCAGATGAACTGAGTTTGTAATTAAGGGGTCAACCTTCTCACATCTTCACACTGATACATCCGTTAAAGAGACACCTGTCTTGGAAGATTCAATACTGAGAGATGAGGAGGAGAAAGAGAGACGGAGGGAGTGACAATGAGAATTTGATTATTTTATGTTCAGTCCTTGGTAACACATATAGCATGGTGTACACACGATACAACATGTTTCTATATAATGAATAAAACATCGCGTTTATTGATAAAAGAGTCCTTTCACAAGGAAGGATTTGATCTTAGAAAAATTGTATTACTCTATGTAACATAAGAAATTGTATCTATTAACTTATAATCTACACCAAGGAGTTGCCAAATTCGTTTTAGTTTTCTGTCAAATATTTCCACCAGTTATATGTAGGTTATTCTTTTAATATCTACAGAGAAAATCATAAACGATCTTCAATTTATTTCGTCTTTTTTTCCAATGTTTCCATTATTTTGTACCTTACAAAATATCATGAATCAGCTATTTATTCTACAGTAAACACGTATATAAATATCTGCTTATATAATTCATATGTGTATATATATATATATATATATATATATATATATATATATATATATATATATATATATATATATATATACATATACATGTAGGGTGGGGGTAATATGTATATTATGTATATGTATGTAAACTTAGATATATATATATATAAACATACGTTCATATTAATTTATATACCTACATATATATGTGTGTATATATATATACAATGTATGTAAGTATATATATATATATATATGTATATATATATATGTTTATATAAATATACATATTAATATACATATTCCCCCACACATATATATATATATATGTGTGTTTATATATATTTATAAATCCTTTTTTTTTTACAAACTCTAAGTTTCCCAAACTTCACTGTCAATGTATAATTATGCACAAGATGCAACAAGAGCAAAAGTTAATGCATACAAAATGTTGCATCCTATTATGAAAAGCAAATAAATTGCAATAACAAAACAACATAAAACAATACAACAACAATAGCAACAACAATAACAACAGCAACGACTTAGAAAGACAAAACAAAGTCCCAAAAGCAATACTAAAGAAAACAGTGACGAGCTATCGAAGCGTATAGAATTAAAGCATCAACAGTATTTAGTGGAAACGATTCATGATTGGGTGCGCAACTAACAGAAAATACCTAGCAGATTTAACTAATTGTGGATGAAGATGCAGTTAACCATGAAATCACTTCACGAAATGGCTTTGTGTGTTACCAGCAAAATAGCTTATTGTTGTTGTTGTTGATGCTGTCGTGGTTATTGTTCAGTTTCATTAATAAATATTATTATTATCATTATTAGTTTTTTTATTATTACTATTATTACCATCATTACTATTATTATTATTATTATTATGAGTAGTAGTATAAGTAGTAGTAGTAGTAGTAGTAGTAGTAGTAGTAGCAGTAGTAGTAGTAGTAGTAGTCGTAGTAGTGGTGGTGGTGGTGGTGGTGGTGGTAGTAGTAGTAGTAGTAGTAGTAGTAGTAGTAGTAGTAGTAGTAGTAGTAGTAGTAGTAGCAGTAGCAGCAGCAGCACAAATAGTAGTAGTAGCAGTAGAAGTAACAGTAGTAGTAGTATTTATACTATGAGTAGTCGTATTAGCAGCAGCAGTATTAGTAGTGGTAGTGATTGCGGTAGTAGTAGTAACAGCAGTAATAGTAGTGGTAGTAGTAGTGGTAGCAGCAGTAGTAGTAATAGTAGTAGTAGTAGTAGTAGTAGTAGTAGTAGTAGTAGTAGTAGTAGTAGTAGTGGTGATGATGGTGGCGGTAGTGGTGGTGGTTGTAACAGTAGTGATGGTGATGGTAGTAGTAGACATTTTATATGCGTAGTGTTGGTAATGGGTGTAGAAGCAATCACTTTATTACCAGTAAGCTAACATGTTAACCCCAACCACCACCAATATCCCCACCAACACCCCGAACTTCCCCACCAACACCACCAACGCTAACACTATCATCATCATCAATTTCCTCAACAACAGCAGCAGTAAGAACAAAATCAACAATAACAACATTATTGAATATTGTTTTAACAATTGAAATGTTTCATCTCCTCCACCAAACCACTGTCAATGAATCGAAATTGAGGCTTATAGGTAGAGGAGCATTATGGAGAGAAGCTAGGTTCCCCATAAGTTGTCTCCCCTTATCTCTATCTTCATTATAGAGAAGAAAATCGATGTGCTTTCACTGAAAACTAAACAAAATTACAGTAAGGAACGCTGCGTGGCCGACAGGATAAGGAGTTTGTTTCGCAATCATTAAATGCAGAGTTTGATCCCAATACATGATGTCTTGGGTAAATTTCGTTTATCATAACCTCGGGTCCTCCCATGTAAATGTAAGTGGGTTGACGGATGGTAACTATTTCGAAAGCATTCGGATGGATTGTGCATGCAATTCCCAGTAAATCCCAGTCTTGTTACACACTGTGTCACATTGAATCTCCCTGATAATTACATTAAGAGTACACGTGTCTGTTTAAATGATTATCCAGTTTAGCCGTTAACGTCATGAACAGGTTGTTCGGTTGAATATACAACTGGAACACTCCTCCTCATAACCGACGGAGGTCCATTTGTTCCACACAAGGGCGCTAGTGGGGGGGGGGGGGGGGGCAGTGATGCAATATATTACCTTCTAAATTTCATTGTTTTACATTACATCACTTGTTTTTCATATTTGATTTATTCACATTACATAACCCTTATCATCTAAACCATAATTGTTTCTGCACTTGGCACAAGGCCAGCAATTCATAAGTACATTACTGGTACTTTATGTTATCGACCCCATATCGATGAAAGGCAAAGTTAACCTCGGCGGGATTTGAACTATGCTGGAAAGCATGTCCGACCCTCTACCGATACTGCCAACCAATCCACCATCCTATACCGCATAATGAGGTTATATTAACATAAGTGTTATTAATATTGTTGATATCGTTAACGTGCTTTACTGGCAGAATCTGTAGAGGTTTGGATAAATTGCTTTGCAACATTTACTTACGGACATTTACATTTGGGGTTGAAATCCTATCGATGTGAATATCACCTTCCGAGGTTGATAAAATATAGTACATCGCATCCATCAACCACCGACATGTAGTACTGCTTTATTGAAAAAACACTCATTTTGAAGACCCTTATATAGAAGTAAGTATTCATCTCTCTTCGAATTATAAATCGATATTATTGATATTGTCATTTCTGAATTTCTTAATGTATTCTTACTGCTACCCTTCAACTGTTACTTAAAGTAAACCGTCTCTCTTTTCTCCATTGATTTCCAATCGCATTCCCGCGCTTTATACAAAAAACACGCATTTTTAAAACCTTTATATATCGATATCTTGGACGACAGAAAAGATTCCATTTTTCAAGGTTTGATAGTTGAGACAGAATCGAATCTTCTTACTTGCCAATTTATGTGTAAATGTGTATAGTTATAGGAAATAAATACTTCATTCCCTTCAAATCGTTACACAACTCTTGCAATTCCTCTAGATCGGCTTTCATTACATGGCTGGTATGTTTACGTCCGTCGAATGGTCATAAATCTCGACCATATGTTTCAAAATACTCTGAAGTGCGCACAGGGTGACAAAACCGCCTCGCACACCATACCTAAGTTCTCGAGGTTTGCTGACTTGTAAGGTTATGTCTAACATGCTATCACCTGTATGACGATACATGCTAGCGTTATACATGTGTGCGTTGTAAAGATGAAACCGCCGTCTTCGTTTTTCCAGCTAGAGCAGGCATTTTTATCTGCCAGGTGGTCATAGCAAAATAGGTTTTGTGGAGGACGAGTGTGAAATGGAGCCTGATAGTGAGACGAAATATACGGATAGATCACGTTAATATTGTGCGAAAAAAAAAATGTTTCTAGATTTGGCTCAAGGCCAACAATTTCAAGTGCGGGGGAAAGTCGATTAAATCGACATCAGTACATTACTAGTGCTTTATTTTAGTACATTACTAGTGCTTTATGTTATCGACTTTGTAAGGATGAAAGGCAAACTAACCATGGCAGGATATGAACTCAGAAGGGAAAGTCGTAAATTCTGACTTCAAATCCTGCCGAGGTTAACTTTGCCTTTCATTATTACGAGGGCGATAAAATAAAGTACCAGTAACGTACTGGGATCGATCTAATTGACACCCCCTCCCCCAATATCGTTGTCCTTTTGCCTAAATCAGAAACAATTATTATTTTCATCATCATTTTCCTTTGATTTTTAATGTTAGTCCCTCTATTTCTTAATTAACTACATTAATGGTGGATTGGCAGTATCGGTAGAGGGTCGGGCGCCATGCTTTGAAGCATAGAGTTACCTCCCTTTATGATCTGAGTTCAAATCCCACTGAGGTTAACTTTATCTTTCATCCTTACGGCGTCGATAAAATAAAGCACCAGTAATGCACTGAGATAATTGCTGGCCTTGTGCAAAAAGTAGAAACAATTATTGTTATAAATCCGGAGGATTGGCAGAATCCGTAGAGCGTCGGAAACCTGCTTCGGCATTGAGTTACGTCCCGTTGTGTTCTGAGTTCAAATCCCGCCGAGGTTAACTTTGCCTTTCATTCTTACGGGGTCGATAAAATAATGTACCAGTAATGCACTGGGATAATTGCTGGTCTTGTGCCAAAAGTAGAAACAATTATTATCATAAATCTGTAGCATTTGCTATATTTAATTATATTCAACTATTCCTGGGTATATTTACAGTTGTTTTTGTTTGATTGACTTCTGTATGTAGAATTGTGCGTGTCTTAGGGAATATATGAAGAATACAGTTTAAGATGTGTACGTTATTTCCGTCTGGTTGATTTTTTTTTTTGTTTATTTGTTCTTGTCTACAAAAGTTACTTTGTCTGATATATTTACCCCAGGACTAGTATTTCCGCCATTTCCTGGACTGGAATTTTTATTTTATTTTTCATTGATTTTCTTAGTACTTCCCTAACATACTTTAATCCCTGCTACAACTGGTGTGTTTTATGCCTAGATCTACATCGTTGCTATATGCGTAAATATTGTAGTAATAGATTATATAGTAGCGTTATTTATTTGTGCTCTTATCCTCTAGGACTCTTTGTATTCTGTCTAATATCAAAGACGGATGTCTGGTAATATGTATATGTGGCTATATTTGCCGTTTATTTGTAAACTAACTTCTGATTGAATACAATTTGCTGGTTGTTTTTCGTTTTCTATTGCTCTTGGCAGGTTTGATGTCACAAATAAATATAATTTGTTTTCTTAAGATAGTTTTTCCGATATATAGTTTGATTTAGCCATCACAGCTGAGTCCATACTGAAGCAAAACCATATGTATATATGTATATTAATATATATATATATATATATATATATATATATATATATATATATATATATATATATATATATATATATATATATATATATATATATATATATATATATATATATATATATATAATCAAGGTTTAGCAAATAGAGAAAAAAGTCTTAAAATAAATTTTAAAAAGTTCACTGTACTTACTATATTTGGCTTTACCGCGCAGTTTCAGCCCCCAAAATAAATAGATAATCCAAACGGATTTCCATTGAGAAAGGGAATTTTCGTCAGAAGGCTCTTCTCGCTCGGAGAAAATAAAAATCTCGAGTTCAAATCACAAACTGGCGCCATACAAAACTGTTCCCGAATGAGAGTGAATGATGAAAGAAAAAATGTTGCCTAGTGTGTAAAGACATAAGGCAGGGCGGACAGGTCAATGTCCTGCTATTAGAAATAGCAGCAGTTCAAACGGCCAAAAGTTATCTCAAACTTAGGAGAGTTCAATAATAAAGTATGTGTTCCTAGGTGTAAAAAATACATATAGAGATACAAATATTGTCCAACCGTATGCCAATGTGGTTCTATGGCAGGTTAATAAATTAATAAGCCACAACATATAAAATCAAGGTTTAGCAAATAGAGAAAATGTCTTAAAATAAATGTTAAAAAGTTCACTGTACTTACTATACTATCGTTTGAACTGCTGCTATTTCTAATAGCAGGACATTGACCTGTCCGCCCTGCCTTTTGTCTTTACACACGGCACTAGGCAAAATTGTTTCTTTCATAATTCACTCCCATTCGGGAAGTTTTGTATGGCACCAGTTTGTGATTTGAACTCGAGAATTTTATATTCTCCGAGCGAGAAAAGCCTTCTGACGAAAATTCCCTTTCTCAATGGAAATCCGTTTGGATTATATATTTATTTTGGGGTTTGAAACCGCGCGGTAAAGGCACATATAGTAAGTACAGTGAACTTTTTAAAATTTATTTTAAGACTTTTTCTCTATTTGCTAAACGTTGATTTTATATGTTCTGGTTTGTTAATGTATTAACCTGCCATAGAAGCACATTGGCATACGCTTGGACAATATTTGTATCTCTATATGTACTTTTTACACGTCGTAGGAACACATACTTTATAATATATATATATATATATATATATATATATATATATATATATATATATATAAACAATGTTGGTAAATATATATATATATATATTTACCAACATTGTTTCTATAACTGTGGAAACATTAAACTTACCTGCATTCCTGAAATTTACTTATATTATAGCTACATCATGTATGGTTAAATAACTCTTTAGAACATCTCATATCAATTAATTTACATATGGATATCAACCTGGAGAGCACCAACCTAACAGCCATGCTTTATTTGGTTACACACGGAGACACAGCTTTATATTTACTTCCGAGGGCTCAGAGGTTACAATTGGTTTTAAGTTTATTAATATTTTGTTTTGAAAGTTCTACATGTAAGACATACTTGAAGGTCCATTTTCCTCATGTTGTGTATATGTGTGTAACATCACCACCATTACACATTCTGTTTGTTATTCATTCATGACATAATAGATTTCTTAGTCAGAATCTACTAAGGTTTTCACGAATATAACGATTTTCTGAGAATTCTCTCAGGTAGCTAAGTTAGCCATTAACATACACAGGCTCTGCTACTACTCAAAGCTTAGAAATATATCACGATTTGATACTTCTTAAGAACTAGATAAACGCGGCTCTTGTGATTGAACAGTTTTATCAATGAGATAGATGGTATTATAGCTTACATTGTCGTATATATCTTTAGTCTTCAGCTGTCTCTTTCGTCAACAATTAAGAAGCTTTTTATCGATAGATCTTCCTCTAATTGTATTGGTCATATATTTATAGAAATCTCAATTTTCAATTTGCTTTATCTTTGTAGCATTCTGGATATATAATGCCCCATACCTTTTGAGGGTTTTTGTATTGTTTTTGGTTCATGTTTGGTGTACACATCGCAGATCAAAAATGACATTTTCTCTACGAGATATTTATTTTCATTTTCTATACGTTTTAAATAAATATACTTTGATCTCTATGACACCTTTCGAAAATGTCTATATCTATAATTTTGCTATATTACGATATATAATATCCCATTGAAACAATAGGATATATAATATCCTATTGTTTTACTTAACATACAGGTAATTGATGTTTGTAGGGTGCAAATCCACTTTAATAGCTATCATTTCACATTTGGCTATCCCTTTGCTTCAAATTCCTGTTTTCAGAATTATTTCAGGGTTTCAAAGCATATATATAAGGTTTCACATTATTTGATGAACATAATATTTCTGGCAATCTTACCCCTGTTCCTATATTGAATTTCATGGAATTTTCTTGATTATTGTCTTGTACTAAATGAGACTTTACAAATGCATGCGAAGTGTTCACAATATCGTTATTTCCGCATTTGATCTGTCACGTAAATATAGAATTCATTATAGAGGATGTCCATACGTTCTGGACAGATATGTGGAATTAATGCAGTTTATGTGAATCTCGTAAAGCGCATCAAACTTTGCATCACAGATGCTGGAAATCACATTCAAGATGTTATTTATTAATATTTTGAATAAATAAAATTATGTTGATTTTTGTTCTCATTGGAAATATAATGTTTGCCTCTATGTCCAGACTTTAGAGTCACCCTGTACATTATCTGTGATTTAATGTAGCTGATTCTATAGATAAATTGAATATTATGTTGTGAAAAGTATCGTTTTTTAAGTATATTATATTTCTCATTTCATTTCAAGATGTGAGGCCCACATACATTTAAACATTTCATATATTTTTCCAAAATGTCTGGAATCATAATTAAAGAAATATTTTACCATGGATATGCCATTCCTTTTCTATACTGGATGTTAGCTAAAGCTGCTTTGTTTGCATTTCTCAGTTATGGTCACATAGCTGTATGTTTTAAACACAAAAGTTGACCAACAAATAAAATAACAATCAACGTTCTATTTCGACACCTGTTTATCATCCCTGGAAGAAGCAGGTTAATTTCAGGTACGCCCTTAAATATGGTACAAACAGAAATAGTATGTAGCAACCAGGTAATGTCATATTTCAACTTCCTATATTAACCTAGATCAAAGTTTTTACTAAATTATCTGACCGTAATATATGTCCACTGCCAGGAAATCCAGGAGTAGACCCCAATCTAGACGGTTCGATAAAATCCATGAGCTCGGCTGGCCTCGCTTGGGGATCCAGTCGGATCAATTGGAGTCGATTACATTTGACGGGAAGAAACCGCTGGTAGAAGGAATGATTGAGGATTCTGAATAATAATAATAATAATAATAATAATAATAATAATAATAATAATGATTTCTTTATTAACCACAAGGGTTTACATAAAGTAGATATTAAGGACAGTGCAGGACAATGCAGGACGGTACAAATGGGCATTTCTGCGTGTAAAAAATAAAAACAGAGGATGTAACAAAAAATAACAATGAAAAATTCCCCAATAGGGGGGAGACTTCGGAGGGACATTTGTGGAGAAAGCCCAGTAATAAGCCACAATGACCCTGACCACCAAGGCAAGTGCCCTCTCCCAGTGTTCCACCTTTAATTTACAGATATATACTCAGAGTAGGCCCATTCACTCGGGCCATTCTTGCTTCTCTCACCCATCTTTCAACAAAATGCTGGGAAGAGAGCACTTCCCTCTCTACTCTGATTTTCCTTTTCAAATGAAATTTGAAAAAGTAAATCAGAGCATCACCGAAGAGATAAGTGTTCGTCTTCAGCCCTTTCAAACGTGTCCACCATACTATCTTTTTCGCCATGGCCACCAGACAGATAAAAACTGCCTGCCCTTCCCGGCTAAAGGAGGAGGGCGGGGCAATCCTCACGATGGACTCAGATGATAGCCGGATCCGTCCTAAACGCGACAGCAGGTGTTCGACATAAACCCACAAGTCAGCAATTTTCGGACACTGGACGAGTGCGTGCAGGACGGTTTCGTCGCCCTGCGCGCATCTCGGACATGCCCGGTTGACGGCACCTCCATGCCTGTAAAGTTTATCCCGAACTGGCAAGGCTCTTCGGTAGCACTGCCAGGCCAGAGATTTCTGGAAGTTGTCCATAGGCCCTGGCCCGAAAGTTCTTCCGAAGAGATTGGCTAGTTGATTTTCGTCGACGCCTAGAGTTTCCCCAAGTACGTCGTCGCTCTTACCCTCCACTAATCCTCTATAGAACGCCGAGGTGGAGTTTCCACCGATCACATTGCCCGATTGGTCGAGGGCTGTGAGCGCCTGAAGACATTCCAGTCTCCAGGCGCTCCCTCTCGGTCTTCGCTTGACCCAGGACTGCAGCTCCGTCAAGGAAACGAGCTGGGAAATACGCGACTAGCAAACGGCGACCACACCTGATCACCGTCGAGGAAGAGGTGGAGATGTCGTAGCCAGAGCGCGTGCCTGCGCATCATCAGCCACGGCATGCCCAGCCCTCCACGTAGCGGGTTTTGACAACTGATGGACCGCCTGACCATCGGAGCACGTCCCTTCCACAAATAGCGAAAGAGCAAACGCTCCAGCGCAGTCAGGCGAGACTTAGGACAAGGTACGACGGTCAGGCGGTAGCAGATGACAGACGCGATGTACGCGTTAGCCACCTCCGCTCGACCTTTCAGGGATAGCTTCCTCTCCGCCCATTTCTGGGTGAGAGAAGCCACCCTGCTCGTCACCTCGTCCCAGTTTTTGTCCGTCTGGAGGTCCGGACCGAACCAGACCACTAGCAATTTAACCGGTCCGTCCGTCCAGCGTCCGACGACGCTGTTGGACGGCATGGACCTGCCTCTCCAGGTGCCGAGCTGCAGGCCCACTGACTTTTCCTGGTTGATCATTGCTCCTGTCACCGCTTCGTATTCTCTTAGTGTAGTGCCGATCGCCTCGATGTGTTTGGCGTTCGACACCACTACGGTGACATCGTCCGCATATGCTGACACGGATCTTCCGCATCCTAGTTCGCGCGGGTCTCCCCTCAACGTCTCCAGTTTATGCAGTAATGGCTCGAGAGTCAATACGTACAAGAGGGACGGGAGGGGACATCCTTGGCGGCGGACCGAGCGCATGATGTTCAACGGTTCCGACAGGTGACCGTTCACTCTCACCACAGAGCAGATGTCGCTGTGCATGGCAGCGATCCAGCCTCTGAAGACGGGCCCAAAGCCAGCCGCCCTCAGGACTGCCGCTAGGTAACGATGGTCGACCCTATCGAAAGCTTTCGACTGATCTAAATTGATCAAGGACCCACCCGTGCCAGGTTCCTTAGCTACCCTCTCTATGATGTATCGCATGAGGTGGAGGTTGTCGTGGATGGATCTGTCGGGAATGGCGCATGTCTGCGCCTCTCCCACCAGACCACCAACGACAAGCGCCAACCTCTTTGCTAGCACCTTGGCCAAAATCTTGAACTCTGTGTTTAGCAGAGTTATGGGCCGGAAATTGTCTATGTTATCCCCCTTGTTCGGATCCTTTCTCAGCAGTGCCACCGCTCCTCGGCTCACAGAACGGGGAATTCTCCCGTCCTGTTGCCAGTTGCAGTAGACGTCCGCCGAGAGGCCTCCGAACAAGTCTGGCATCTGTACGTAAAGTTCATAGGGCAGACCATCCAAACCAGGCGATTTACCCCTTGTGCAGCCAGTCATTACCTCCCTTACTTCAGCGGCTGTTATCGGCTTTTCGCAACACTTCGCCTCAGTGGCCGAGAGCCGCGGCAGTCCGTCGAGGTAGACACTAACGTCCATCCCTCTACCCGGCCCACCGCTGCCCCCGAACAGCTGAGCGAAGTGTCGCTGAAAAGCTTCACACATTTGCCCGGGATCGAGTAGCATGCGCCCGTCGTGGTCCACCAAAGACCGGATCGTGGCTTTGTTGCCACGACGCGCCTCCGCCACTCGGGCCCATTGAACGGCTTTCGTCCCCTGGTGTCTTAGAGCACGCACCCTTGCTTTGACAACGCAGCCTTCGTGCTTTTGCATTGAAGAATTGGTCAAGGGCCAATTTCGCCGCAAGCACGTCGGTCGCAATGCCTTTGCTAAGCGCCTCGTCTAATTTTCTGACTAGTTCTCCCTCTGCTCTATTTTTCTCTATTGCTAAAGCCTTACTAAACCTAATCGATTCTATTCTAATCGCTCTTTTCAGAGCAAACCACCACTTGTTGTTGACGATGGCCCCCGTCAACGCCCGCTTAACTAGTTCGCTAATCCGGTCTCTGTAGGCCTTGCGCGCTGGTAAGGACGCGTTTAGCTTCCAGTAGCCGGGTCCTCGTCTATGAAGCCTATCTAAGTCAAGCACACAGATCACGAATTTGTGGTCCGTGTAGCTGACTATCTTGATTTGTGGACAGCCTATGCTAGACCTATCTATTTCCCTACAAAATACTCTATCTAGATATGATCTGGATGACCCTATGCGATTTGTCCAAGTCCACATTGGCGCATTCGGGAAATCCAATCGGTACCTGTCAGACAGTTCAAAACGCCTGAGCAGGTTGGTGAGACTCTTGCACCCTCCACCCCTATCCGCTAATCCCACACAGTCCCAGCGTGCATCTAAGATCCCGTTCCAGTCGCCCACTAACACTAAAGAGCGGGACGTTCCAAGAAAGGTCTCCAGACGCCGGAAGAAATCAGGCCGCCCTGCTCCTGTCGGGGCATAGACGGCCACTAGCCTGAAAGCTTGCCCGTCTCCGCTGGTCACGTCCAGCACCACCAGCTTACCCTCTGGGTCCAGGAAGATGGCCCGTATGGCGAGATCCAAACCTCTCCGAAAAAGCACAGCAACTCCTCCACCCGATCCAGGACGGCTGGGAGATGCGTACACATCGTAGCCGCCGAAGATCGTTGCGAAGGCCCGTGCTTCGGAGATTCTGGTCTCGCTGATGGCCACTACATCTATGTTTAGTGACCTGAGGTCGTTGAGCAGGTGACCCTGCTTCCATGACGACCCCAAGCCACGCGCATTTATGCTGCCTATTCTGAGTGAGGTCATGTTTAAAATAGAGTGGAAAAGATGGGAAAGACCATTTACCCTACTTTTGGTAGAGGAGGGATGGTTTTTACATCCCTTTTCACTTGATCGTCTGGTGAAGGGACCGTTGAATCGTCCCTTCGGCTGGTCGTCGGCTCTTCTAAGAGAATGTCTGAATATACTCTTCGATTGATGGTTCCTCCTAGGTCCCTGAAATCACCAACCGCGTTGGAGAATTTCGTTTTAATGTTTGTGTATTGTTTCTGTGCTATTTTTAGCAGTCTTATGTTAGTTGGCGTTTTGATTGGTGCTGGTATTATGTAGTCGTGTTGTGAAATGTCTGTGTTCAATTATGTAAGTCATTAGTTTCTTGTTGTGTGTATTTATTGCCGTGCATTTGTTTTTCTGGGGGTGGGGTGTGGTTCTGCTATTTTCTTGTCGTTGTTGCTGGGTGTGTGTGTTTTGTTGTTGTGTTTGCGATGTTGGTGCTTGTGGTGGTGGTGTTGAAGGTGTTGTTGGCGGTGGGGTTGTCGGCGGTGGTGATGGTGGTGCTAGTGTGGGTGGTGATGGTGTTGGTGGTGTTGCTGCTGTGGGTCTCTTTGCAGTAGACTTTACCCTTTTCTCATTTCTTTCCTCCCTTTTCAAAGGCGACGATGCGCTGCTTCTGCGTTTGTGCCTTCTTACGACCTTTTGCCATCCCTCTCCCACCTCACACTCCATGTCTGATTCTGTGAGGTCGGGGAGGGGTACCAGCTCCACTCTTTCACTTGTTGTTGTTGGTGATGTTTGCACTGGAGTCTCTGTTGCAGCTGCATTTGGTATTGCTGTTGTTGTTGTTAATATTTCCACTGCTGCTGCTGTTTTTGATTTCCGTGGCGTGGTATGGGTGCCACGGACCTATCGTTCCTGGTTGCCGCTTGTCCTGTTGCTGGTAGCCGTGGAGCCGGATTCGGAAGGAGGGGGGTTTTCTCCTTTCTCAGGGTCTTCTCGTTACAGAAGGCCCTGAGGTGAGTCTTCGATCCACAGCGAAAGCATTTCGGGCGTTTGCCCTCAAGACTTATGGGCAGTTGAGTGCCGTTATCGAAGTCTATCACATCCGGGATAGCTTCGATGCACTCCTGGTTGGTTTGGATTAGCATCTCAATGGAGGTGCCGACCCAATTTTCTCTTACTTTTTTCTGTACTTGCAGTACAGTTGTTTTGTCCTCGATTCCGACGAGGACAGACGCGGCCAACCAAGAAGGGGCCATTCCGGGGGGGACGTGGGTCAGTTTGACCCTCACCATTTTTTGCCCGCAGTAGGAGGGCACCAACACCATTTCCTCGCTCCTTAGGGTCACTACAGATAGGGCCTTTGCCTCCTGGGGTGTAGCAAAAAGTACGTCTACGGTGGCATATTTTTTGCCTCGGGTGATGTGCGTTTTCCGCTGCCACACAGACCCCAAGGCTTTTTGTATTTGGGCCTCTGTGGCTCTTTCCACCCTACGGGATTTTGTACTTACTGTACGGTACGTGACCGTACAGTGCTCTTGGGTTTCGAAAACATTTTCCGCTGCCTTGCAGATTGCTCGGTGTCCATTCTTTGTCACCATCTTCTTCGCTTCCTCTAATTCCTCATTTGTTATGAGGATTGTTTCCAAGTTTTTCGCAATACCTGCAAATGAGATTGGTTTTTCTTTGCTGCTGTTGTTGTCGTCAGAGCTTTTGTTGTTGCTGCAGGTACTACGACTACTGCCTTCGCCGCTGTTGCTGTGGTTGTTGTTGGTGTTGCTGCTGCTAATGCTGTTGTTGTTTATGCTGCTGGTGATGCTGTTGCGGCTGATACTGTTGTTTTCATTGTCACTGTTGCTGTTGTTATTACGGCTGCTACTGCTATTATTCCTGACGTCAGACGAATGAACTGGGTTTTCGTATTTCCCGCACACCTGTTTCGTCACTGTCGTCGTCGTCGTGGAGAAACCTTGCACGCTTTGCACGAGACTTTTCTTTTCTTTCGTCGCTTGCGAAAGAGAAGGGAGGGAGAGAGACACATTTAAAGAAGGGAGGGAGAGAGACAATCTTCTCTCTGCTGTAGTGATGATTGAGGAAGAAGAAGACGGAATGAGTGGGAGTGACCTATGCAAATTCTTTTTCGTAGCCATGTTGACTTTTTTTGTTTAAAATAAATATTGGGTACAAAACCCCAATAAGCAGTTATTTAACCCCGAAGGGCCAAATAACGGGTAGAAAGACCCCTCTCACGAGGAGGAGGGTGTTTTTGTCTACAAGTTGGTCTAAGTTTTAAACAATTTACAATTGTTAAAGCGTTCAAAATTTACAGTACCTTACAGAGCCGAGCCTCCGTCAACCATAGTATTCAATAATAATAATAAGAAGAAGAAGAAGAAGAAAAGAAGAAGAAGAAGAAGAAGAAGAAGAAGAAGAAGAAGAAGAAGAAGAAGAAGAAGAAGAAGAAGAAGAAGAAGAAGAAGAAGAAGATGATGATGATGATGATGATGATCTGTATCACATTAGTTACATTCCACAAATGTAGAATTAAGTTATGTATATTTATGTTCAAGGTTTTGATATTGCTGACGTCAACTCTGCTGTTAATTGTACTTCCTGTTGTTAAATGAAATAGGTGTCACTTATATACTGTAGGGGATATAATCAATTATATCTCACCTCACACAGTTATGACGATTTATGCCTAGATCGAATAAATATTTCAACTTTTGGCACGAGATCAGCAATCTGAAGGAAAGGGAAAAGTCAATTAAATCAACCCCATTGAGGCGCTGGTCCTATATAGTATCGACCCCGTAAGGATGACAGGCAAAGATAACCCGGCGGGATTTGAAATAATCTGGCGCAAATTATGTTGTCTGACGCTTTACCAATACTGCCAATCCAGCGCCCACAAATTATACTTTCTCGTTTAGGCACAAGGCCAGCAATTTGAAGGGTAGGGAAGGTCAATTAAATCGACCTCAGTACGTTATTGGTACTTTGTTTTATCGGTCACGTAAGGGAAAAATAAACTCAGCAGGATTTGAAATCAGAACGCAAAGGGCCGAAACTCTATGCTTTGAAACATGGTGTCCGACGCTCTACAAATACTACTAATACACCACTCTATATCTAGATATAGTGTCTCTCGCTCTAGAGATACTATTAATACACACCTCTATGTCAACATATATTGTTTGACCCTCTACAGATGGCACTAATCCATAACATTATGTCTATATATGTTGTCTGACGCTCTACAGATACCAGTAATACACCACTCTGTCTTATGTTGCCAGACGCTCTACAGATAGTACTAATACACGACTGTATGTCTAGATATGTTGTCTGACACTCTACAAATGCTACCAATATACCACTCTATGTCTACATATAGACTCCATATCTAGATATAATACTATCATATTTACATCAGAGTTAAAATTCAGAGAATATTATTGGTTTACTTATCGTTACGTACTGCGTTCAAACATATTCACCTTTTACTTTATCGCCTTTATATCGCCAAGATGGTTTATGGTCGACTTAACAAACTACTTTCTTTTCAAAGTGTGTGATATTTTCCTAAATATGACATGATTATATTACATATATTTTGTACAATATATTATAAACTTTTATTTCATATATTCAACACTGCATATCTGTGACATTTACCTTTACTCACTATTTCCAACTTACATCATTTCAATTGCATTTTACATATTTTATATTACAATGAATATAATTATTGATTTTTCATACTGTTTTCTTAAACTTTTCCTTCATTTATTTTTTACAATCTATGTACAGGCATAACATTTCTCTAGTACCTTTTTAATAGTTTTTATTCAATATATACGCATACAAATGTCTCAGACCCTTTTTAGAATGTTACAATCAGTCTACGGGTATAACGTGCCCCAGCCGCTGTTTTTGGACTTTATATTCAATCTACATGTATAAGTTATCACAGTGTCTTTTTTTTGGTCATTACATTCAATCTATAGGTATGTCATGCCACAGGACATCGTATGGACTCAGCCTTTGAAAAGGATTAATCCTCTGCCTTCCTCTTACCAACAACATAGCGAACTATTGTTATTAACGTCTAGTGTACTACTAATTTCGGTTCTATATTGTTCTCTATATTTAAACCCCAACCTCCATCTTCTCATTTTGAAACGATATGTTGCGACCAGTAGGACGAGTTTCACCTTACCTGGAAAAAGATTGATGTCTCGGATCTTGTCGCTTCAAACCAGTCAGTATGTTTATACAAAAAATGCCCTTTGTGCAAATTTAATGAAATCCTTATTATCAATATAATAATTTTCATAGATGTTAAATTAACGGTGATGAAGGTACAGTCTATAAGCATGCTCAATTTCTGATAAGTTTTGAAAACAAATCTAAAGATAATTCACTGTCAAGTTTATTTACTGAAGAATGCATGGTTGTTAATGATATGTGACCGTCTTAAGAGAATACAGAGGTTCTCTCATTATGAATTACACAAAGTAATTTGCTTGACCAAAATGTGCAGATGACTCGCTGTCAAATGTGAAATTATAATTTGGCAATATTTTTCACTGTATAAGGTCCAATTTCCTATTGAAATGACTTCGATGAAATATTCATAGACTTGTCACATACTTATCTACCAATAAAGAAATATCGTATAAAATGATATTTAATAAAATGCTTATAAAAGTTTGAAATATAAAATATGTCGTATTTCAAGAGTTATGTTGGAGCAAAACTATGTACATATTTAGAACCAGTGTCGAAAGAGCATTCGAAAAAGGCAAATTACGTATCCCAGTTTACAAAGAAAATGTGAATTTCGTTGATCAATATTATTGCTACATTGCGATCACAATTTATTATACAATCTTTTGTGTCTATTTTGAAGCGTCAGGTGTGAAAAGTTAAAAGCGAAATATAATAAATATATTTATAACCTAGCGTTGTTTTTCTTTGTTTTACCTTTGATGTATGTCCAGTGAATAGGTGAAACGTTCCTAATAATTCTTGCCAATTAATTCTTCCACAATAGAGAATTATGATCTAAAATATCAATATTAACAATAGTGTTCAGAATAGAAGTAATTTAATTTCTAATTTTGCTATCATACAGAATACATTAGCATTTCTTTGGCAGATGTTCACAGTGACAATATCTTCATTTCTTATTATTCTGAACCTCTCATTGAACTTCCGTCCAAACTCTGTCTAAAAGTATGCCTCGCCCTGCCTTTATTTGATAGATTCAGAACAGTTGACTAGAAACAGAGCCTGAAATCTGAATTTAAGGCCAACGAGGTGATTGCCATTTTCACCCATCTTTGAAACAAACTGTCTAATAGAGAGATAGATAAACAGATATATTGATTGTTAAGTAGATAGATTGATAAAGAGTAATGCTAGAGAAAATAAACACACACGCACAGACACACACACACATATATATATATATATATATATACATGCATCTATATGTACACATAGATATATAGACACACACACACACACATATATATATATATGTATACATATGTATACATATGTATACATATGTACTGCCTCTCTGTTTTGTCCCTGTTCAAATTTTTCCATTATATATATATATATTTTCCATTATATATATATATATATATATATATATATATATATATATATATATATATATATATATATATATATATATATATATATATATATATATATATATATATATATATATATATATATAGAGAGAGAGAGAGAGAGAGAGAGAGAGAGAGAGATATATACACACACACAAACACATATATATATATTTATTTATATATATATCTCCATATATCCATATATTTATATTATACAGCGATACTGAGCTAAATCTAAAGGTCTACTGACATCTGTATAATATTCAGCCACAATATAATTCTATTATTGTAGCAATTGTCAATAGACAAATAAACTTTCGAATATTAATTGCCCAAACACTGCACTTGATCATTGTATACGATGACAGCGCTTCTCAAATATTTGGCATACTCACTGAATGTGTAAATGGCGATGAGACGGTAATGTAATGTAATGGCGTGACTTGAACCGGTCATCATATTTCCCCTGAAGCGCTATTACAACAAAACTTCATTAGGGTAGCTTGTTACCGCCAACGTCTGCTGAATACGAATGAGCCTAAACGGATTGTACGGTGTGTCAAAAATATGTAGGAATTATTGGTCGAGAGGAAATAAATATGTGACATTTCAGTCACTATAAATTAAAACATTTTTCTGATAAATTTGATTTTCTATTCTGCACATCTATTGTTTTACGTGACGTTAATTTTGTTTGGAAGAAAATTGTTTACGAGAAGAAAGTTTTTCTCCGAATAAACTCAATATTCCCGTTAAGGTTTTCAGTTTCGCTTACACCTGGTTCTTTTGATGAGCAAAGTGACACCTCTTATATTCTTTTTTTCGATTAAGGAGAAGGTAGTTTAGTCTTCCTGGGTCTCTTTGGCCTGCATCCACAAAGGCTCTTATTTTGGGGTCAGGAACAACGGTTCATTCTAATCTAATACTAATCTAATACAACAGAATGGACTCTACTAAAGGTAACGATTGTTAGTTTTGGATTGTAAGGTAATCGATTGAGGTTACCATCTAATTAGGCCACTGCAATATGTTAACGGGGAACACGAAGTGGTGGAACAAGGAGGGTATGCCAAATTTATTGTTATTTCGCATGACGCTCTGCCGCTTCTGTCCACTAGGAGTATATTCTTTTATTTAAATGCAACAAATTCACACTTCATTGACAACTAAGACTTCAACATTAGTTCAAAGAACCAACGAAGGAACTTCTAACTTACCAGAACCAGTAGCACAGTTTACTTGAAAACACTCCTTGCTGTCTTGAAAAGAAAATGTCAGGTTTATATAACATATATCTACATAGATTGTCTAAAGTAAAGGATAATTACCTTTCATCATACGTCTCTTTATTTATGAATTAGATAGAGTGACACAACAAGAGTAACAAGTTTGGTTAAATAGTGAATCTACATTTCTATTCAACTTGCTGGAAATAATAGTAAAACCTATCTGAATTCAAACCACGCCACCTTAAATAAGGAAGGTGAGTGATATTAGAAGAAATTAGATAAAGTAAACCTGAAAAAATATTAAAATGAGTGAACCCTGGCTGGATTATGAGGCTCAGCAGGAAACTCTAATGGCAAATATGATTTGTACTTGTAATTCAATGGTCCAGTCTTGTCGTAACATGTATCATATTGAATCTCTTTGCCAAACCCGTTAGTGGTACATGTGGCGTTTGAATGTTCAGCCATATGTTCATTAATTTTACGGACAGGCAGTTCCATTGACCTTTATCAACCCTGAAGGATGTCAAGTAGTAATAAAATAGTTCAAAAGATGGTTTAACTTGAACCTTTAAAAAATGGGCATTTTATATTTTTATTTACTGTGAAGCATGCATACTTTTCAAAATATCTGTTTATATAATTGCTGCAAATGATTCATGTTTCTAATTCGTAATTTCCCCCAATGTATATTGCAGAGCTGACGAAGGTGTGCACGATGTTTCTAGTTTTACTACGAATAAGAAAAGGCACCTTACATTGTCCCAGGGCTTAGGATTTCATCTTGAAATTCAGCTAACTAGGTACGTAATTGTGGCATAAAATATAGACATACACACATATGCATAAATATTATTTGTTATATATTAAGATAACACTTATGGCAACAGCAACTACAACAGACATTTGAATGTGTATATATATATATATATATATATACATATATATATATGTGTGTGTGTGTGTGTGTGTGTGTGTTTACACAAGTACCCACACACTTCTCTGTCTGTCTCTCTTCTCGCTCTCTCTCGCTCTCTCTCTCTCTCTCTCTTTCTATATGTATATTTATATATATATATATATATATATATATATATATATATATATATATATATATATATATATATATATATATATGTATATATGTATATATATGTATATATATATATATATATATATATATATATATATATATATATATATATATATGTATATATATATATGTATATATTATTGGCAACATGACCCTCCCAAAGTATAACAATATATATATATATATATATGTATATATATATATATATACATATATATATATATATATATATATATATATATTATTATTATTATTATTATGTAATAAACAACATAAGGCAATTATTCCATTTACCAGTGGTTTCTTAAAAGCAGAAGGTTTTGCTTTCAATCCTCAGAATGAACAAATTCTGAGGATTGAAAGCAAAGACTTTTGCTTTTAAGAAACCACTGGTAAATGGAATAATTGCCTTATGTTGTTTATTACATAATAATAATAATTAAGCTCTGTTGCCTACATAGAGCACTCTTTTTTCCTGGACTTTTCCGATGGAATTACTTCATTCACACATATATATATATACATATACATATATATATATATATATATATATATATACATATACATATATATATATATATATATATATATATATATATATATATATATATATATATATATATATATATATATATATATATATATATATATATATATATATATATATATATATATATATATATATATATATGTATATATATATATATATATATATGAGATATTTATTGATTTCATCAAATATATTTTTTTATCTCCTGCATTCTGCAACGTCGGTCTAAAAACATTTATAGAATAGGATTGTTTTTAGATCTTATGGGCCAAGGTGGAATTGGCAGTATCGGTAGAGGGTGGACGCCATGCTTTGACGCATAGAGTTACGGCCCTTATCATTCTGAGTTCAAATCCCGCCGCGGTTAACTTTGCCTTTCATCCTTACGGGGTCGATAAAATAAAGTACCAGTAATGCACTGGAGAATTGCTGGCTTTGTGCCAAAAGTAGAAACAATTATCATACAAAGCATTGGAAAGATATATTGCTTTTAAAAAAGTACTTTAATATTTTCCGTATAAGCATTTCAGATATAATAATTTAAAATTGTTGAACTGGTGAGCAGGTGTTACTTATTACTTGAATATAATTTAATCACGTTAATACCGCTATCTATTTTGCTAAACCACTATAAGCTTTGGAATTCCTCGCAGCATATTGAAGTGAATGAAGTAGAAAAGTGAAATTACACGAATTTTACAACTATGAATAATCAACAGAACAACATGATGCCGGGAAAATATATAAATATTAGCCACAATTTCTAATTTTTTATCATTCGAAACAATGGTTCTCCAATGGTTTTCTTCACAATATATAATTGTTTCTACTTTTGGCACAAGGCAAGCAATTACCCAGTACATTACTGGTACTTTATTTTATCGACCCCGTAAGGATGAAAGGCAAAGTTAACCTCCACGGGATTTGAACTCAGACCGTAAAGGAACGTAACTATGCTGGAAAGCATGGCGTCCGACTCTCTACCGATACTGCCAATCCACCGAATGTCACATGGAAAGCATTGTTTCAGTTTAATATCAGCTTTGATACTTTTATATTTTTATGCGTGTGTATATATATATATATATATATATATCCTTTTTCGGATTATATTACTGTGAGAGCCCTGGTTTTCTGTTGAGCTCTGCTGATGATTGAAATTCCAACCGTGACCATCTCCACTGAAAGTTTTCATGAAATAGACCTTTTAAGACTATACAGAGC
>OZ024742.1:26447436-26454936 GCA_964016885.1 Eledone cirrhosa
GTGTACTGAAAATATCATCAGACAAAGATATATTTTCAGATGATAGGGAAAGTGTATATATATATAAAAGAATCCCACAGGTTAAAGGAGGAATGGAATAGACAGGGGGGGGGGAGTAGGTTGTAGGTACTGACGCATGTTACTGAGTAACTTGAAATATTAATGGTGACATATATGCTTACAGAGAAGAAGCGAACAAAAATAAGAGAGTAAATGGAGCTATAGAAAAGAATGTAAATGAATAGAACATTGAGAAAGAAAATTAAACGGAAAAGCAGAGGGGTGTGTAAATAGACGTGGAGCGGCGAATAGAAATTGATATAAATTCAATTTATTAAAGTCTTCGTATGAATGGTGGGGGTTATCCGTAAAATATAGGTGTTAGTTACACGATTGTAAAAGGAAATAAACTAGAGTTTCATTGATTTAATTATAAACCCAAGCAATATTATATATTTAACTACACTGTAGTTTATATACAGAGTGCATATTGACATCAAAATATATAAACACCTACTTATGTATTTGTGTTTTGTTATTTACTTTATATTATACAAGGTTTCTTTTAGCAATTGAACATTCACAATGTTATACATCATGCAATATTATAGAAGATAACTTTCTGAAAGACCGAACATAAAATAAAATATGTTTTATGTTAAATTAAAGAGTATAATAGGTATACAATCTATATAAAGTCTCTACTATTATGCCGATGGCTCTAGTTCATCCTTTCAGGAAAATTAGAAGATTATGTCCCGTATAATACGTAAACACTGCATAAAGAAGGAACAAGCAAACATGAAATAATTGGAATCCTTATAAACCAGAATATCCGCTTATATTTGAATAAAACGGTATAGAATTTGATAAAATCGGTTCGTTGACTACTACATTTTAAACATAAATCCATAGAAATTCTATAGAACAATTTACGATAACAATGGAAGAAGGAGATATAATATCTGTTGAAAAAAAAAATTTGGAACTGTTTGGAATACTATTTGTGTGGAATACTGTTTGTACAATAAAAATAATTCATGGATATAAGATGTGATAGGAACGTTATCATTTGAAAGAACATTTTTTGAAACCTTACAGTTAAGAATTTAAAGGATGCTATGAAGTATTTCAGCAATGGAAACGAAAATTTAGCCTTGCTTATTGCCAACGTAAACTACTGTTGAATGCTGCGCTGGATTAGTATTACGGTTTAAGCATTGGGCTGTATGCTTTAAGCTGTGCAATCTTGTTCCTAATGTTCTGTGTTCAAATCCTTCAAATATTTACTTTACTTTACCTCTTTCGAGAAAATGAAGTGCCAGTGAAGTACTGATATATATGTATGTGACTATCATTTCTTCCGAAATTTCTTACGTTGAGACTAGGTAAGGAATCAGTATTAGGGATCAGGGGCAGTTAATTAACATACATTTCAAGCAGAAATGACAACACGTTTATAAATAATAATGAATAAATACCACAGTAGACTAATGTTGAGGTGTATTAAAACCAATGGCACCTAATAACTCTCAAAACATGATTCCATCTAATGACATGTGTACAGCTAATCAAAATATCGAAGCTCTCGCCCAATAGATTGATTAACTATTTACACACAAACAATTAATTTTTGAACGGATCTATATTTTACTGCCATTAACAGTTTCTTAACATACAAATTCACACCAGAGCTGCTACAGGTTCTGCTTAGCTCCGACGGGAAAGATAATAAATCTGTTGTTAATGTCGCAAGGTATGTTCTCCTAGAATTCATAATTAATTCTCGGAGATAAACATTAAGCTACAATATCTGCGGTAGTACACATAGAAATGGCGTAGAGAAATGACATAGTTAATATCTAAAAAAGTTACGCCCTTATGTGGCCAGTATTTCTGTTGAGTTAATACCAGATTTTAAAAGGCTGTTGAATATATCAAAAAATATATATCTAAATAAAACAACAGAAGTCTAGGTATTAGTGTTGTTATATATGGAATGTCACCTACAGGCTTCAATATTGAACACCTCTAAAGAATATAAAGTGTAGATATTATCTAAAGGTTGGCAGTATCGGTAGAGAGTGGTACGCCATGCTTTTCAGCATAGAGATACATCCCTTTACGGTCTGCGTTCCAATTCCTCCAAGGTTAACAATAAAATAAACCACCAGTAATGCACTGGGGTAATTGCTGGCCTTGTCTCAAACGTAGAAACTTTTATCTAAAACCATGTAAGTCCAACATTCCAGTATAAATATTTAAAATGGTAGAATGTCATCAAACATTGAGACTGTTTAATTTGACTATAGTGATTTATTTGCCGTCACTTGATCCTCACCCAACTTATTAGCTTATTCAGTTTGCACAGCAGGGTTTTCATATTGACATCTTTTATTTTGACAACATTGTTATGTCATACATGAAGGCTTTCCTTGGGGAGTGAATATTTATATATATTTACATATATATATATATATATATATATATAGGAAAATGTATGTCCCCGACGGCAGAGCTCTGCCGTTGGGGTCGTAAATGTTCCTATTACCCACTCTACTACCCAAAGTATTGACTACTCTGGTGCATTATGGTCCACCTGGTTCTTTACGACAGCTCCTTCGTTATATATATACTTATCTTTCTCTCTCTCTATATATATATACGTTGGTAGAAATCTGTAGATGAATGATCTAGAAAAACAGTGTCCCCTTTTTAATATGTTTGATCATGTGCCTGAATAAATTGCCAGATTATACGTTCCTCCTCCAATATACTTTGATGGCCCTGACTGGATCCCGAAACCAATGGTAGCACATACATGTGAAGTGTATGAAACTTTGGTTATACCAATATATATATATATATATATATATATATATATATATATATATATATATATATATACATATCAGATTACTTAGCTGTAGAAATGAGTTGTGACGTCACTGTTTCCAATCTATATCGCTGTACGGAAATTGACTTTCCCTTGGACAACGTCGGTGGCGTGGAGAGGGGAGACTGGAATGCATGTGTGACTGCTGGTCTTCAACAAACAAACTTGCTTGGACTTGTGCATCGGATGCGAACATTCTATGTGCAATGCCCTCGTTATTTGTGACCGAAGAAGGTCTTTACTCTTAAATATATATGTATATATCATCAAACAGACAGATATAAGCTGTAACTAGCATGTCCCAGAGACAAATCCAAGTTTAGATATAACACAATACACTATAAGTGACCACGGTGTATTATTTAATACTGAGAATTAAACCCAAACTGCGGCTCTCATGGCTTTGGTATATCTATGTTGAGGTTAACTCTGAGCTGGAAATCGATGACAAATTATGTAGAACTAAAAATACTACAACTATATTTATTTAAGTCTAGCATATATCGGAAAGTCGGAAAATGATTTTTTTTTTTGCTGAACTTTTGCATATATATATATATATTGATATTTTTTATCTGTTTGTCCCGAATCTTCCTTTATCGATTTTTTATCGTATGGTTGATTGTAGACTTGTTCTATATGTGACGGTATTTTAACGATAGTTATAGCTCTGATTCATCTGAATTATTGAGCCCTCTGCCGCTCATTTCGAATTTTGTTTATCGTGAACTCGTGCGCCGATTTTTCGATACTCGATCTTTCTAATATTTTTAGCTCTGGACATAGCTATCCACCAGTTAATTTTATTGCTCATTTTTTGTCGATTCTATTGAGTGATGAATAGCTTTTGTTTTATTTTAACATGTCTATTGAGCACTCTTATTCGATATGTGTATTTCCACATTCCCTCGAATTGTTTTCGCGGATATAGGGGTTATCTCCCTTGTCTAATGCCATGTGCGTTTTTCACTGGTAGTTAGCCCCTTTTCCGCTAGGAAAAGAGCTCGTTGAGAAAGTAAACTCCGTTCCGCTTACTCTAGTAGGCTTTTATATTTATATGTGAGCTGATAGAGTACAGTCTAAGGATTTACAGAAACCCATGAAGCTAGATTTAACACCTTTCTAGTGGGTCCGGGTATGATTTTACATTCATTTAAATTATTGATGTATTGTTTTATTGATATTTTTTATCTGTTTGTCCCGAATCTTCCTTTATCGATTTTTTATCGTATGGTTGATTGTAGACTTGTTCTATATGTGACGGTATTTTAACGATAGTTATAGCTCTGATTCATCTGAATTATTGAGCCCTCTGCCGCTCATTTCGAATTTTGTTTATCGTGAACTCGTGCGCCGATTTTTCGATACTCGATCTTTCTAATATATATATATATATATATATATATATATATATATATATATATATATATATACGTCGGAAATTAAAAAAATCGGAGAATAGACCGTTAAAACATGTTTATTTAAAACACCACCTACGTACGTTTCGCCCAGTTGGGCTTCTCAAGGGCATAAATAATCACAAGTGTTCCTTATATTGCTCGGAAAGAGTTTTTGAGGTTAAATCCGCATCAAGGTTCATTGCTCGCAAAAAATATCTTGTTTTGATTTTGCAGCAGGTCAAGGGAGGTAACTCTGGCCGGTGTTAGGGCAGTCTTTCCCAGACAATTTTTTTTTTTTTCTTTTTTTTTGCCGCATCTGTTTGTCTGAGGCTGGGTCTGGTATGCAAGGATAGTTTCCTGGGTGTTATTTTGCAGCACCTGCCCGCCGGGGTGTTAAGACTCGTTGCAGGGAGATCCGGTGTACGGTTTCACTCCTCATCCTTAACCCATCTGAAGAAGGATATTTTTAAGCGATGTGTACAATTTATCGCTGTTTCAGCTCTGCTGTTGATGTGCTTGTGGGGTGCAGTTATGATGTGGTAGGGCTCCATGAGGCAAAGATCTATTTCCTCTTGAAGTTGTACGGTGCAGCCCTGTCGACAATCTCCCAGTGCGTGGACAAGCTAATGTTTAAGTCCTTTAGTGATGTGATGTAGTCCGCGAGCGAAGTGGTGTGCCTTAGATTTCTATTTGTGAAAGAGTGGAGATGTGTTCGAAACCTAATTTTGAACGGGCCGGAGGTAGCCCCTATATAATGTTTAACGCTATTGTGGCTAGTAATAGTGCATCTATATATAACCCTATCAGTCAAGCAGTATTTTCTAAGGGGGAAGCGTCCTCTGTCGCGGCAATTGCAATTTCTGTCGCGGTTCCGTTTATTTCCCACGGTAAGGGTATCATTGTTGCTGCCTTCGTTGCTACCTACGCTACCGCAGCTGTCGTTAGCACCATTACGACCTACAGCACGCGGGGTGGTGCGATTGTTATTCTGCACGTCATGTCCTGCATGTTCCCCAGTCATTTCGTAGTTATGCTGGTTGCGTCTGCGGATGCCGTTGCCAACACTATTGGATGCTGCCAGGGAGTTGTTAAGGCCGATATAGTTATTGTCAGGTGTAGGTGCGTCTGTGTCGAGGTGCTGTGTCTTGGTGATCTTGCTGTAGTTCGTTGTTCCTATGATGTCTGCTAGGTTAGAAGTAGTAGAGAAGGATATTTTTATATTGTTCCTATTAAGAATGTTTCTATACCTATGGTTGGGCGGGAACTTCTTCTCTAAGGGTTCGAATAACATCCGGGGTATGTTGGAGGCCACACTTCGTGAGTAGGGTGGGGGGACCATAGGACGTTACGGTGGCGATTACGTGTCCTTGTACTTTTGCTACGGGTGGTTCCATCTAGGTGACCGCTCTTATGTGTGTTAATGCGCAGTCGCCCGTTCGGTGCCCTTTCACTTTATGCTCGGGTGCACTCTTCCTACCTCTTCCATGTTTATGTACACGAAGATGTTGGTTGGAAGGCGTTGGTAGTAGGCCGTCGCTTTTGTTGGTTTTGTAATAGGGGAATAGTTCGAGTAATCTACATTGTTCACCGTCGCCGGGGTCGTGATCTTTGGTGCGGTTATCTATTCTATTATATCCGACTTCAACGAGGTCGCCGCGTGATCGGTTATAGGTATGGCTTACTATAACGTTTGTTTTATGAGGGGTGTGGTTTCTAGAGCTAGCGTTAGGGATGTAGGAAATTCCTCGGTTAAAGCCGGCGCTTATCAGGGCCCTATTGTAGTAATCTGCCGCTTGGTTGAAGATATCCTCATTGGCGGATAGCCTCGAGATTCTATGTGAGGTACTATAGACTATGGAGTTGAGAGTCTGCTTAGGGTCGTTGGAGACATAATTAATATAAGAGAGGCACTCTCCAGGCTTATGGTATGGCTTGTATAAGCCCGTACTCAACTCCAGGGTCACGTCTAGGAAGTTGACAACCCTGTGGTTGAGGTCCATAATTAAGGATAGGCCGTATGACTTGAAGAACCTGTGTATATGTTTGTTAAGGTTCTCTATCCTACGGGGGCTATGGTTCCTAACGGTAAACAGGGC
This sequence comes from Eledone cirrhosa, assembly GCA_964016885.1. Lineage (NCBI taxonomy): Eukaryota > Metazoa > Mollusca > Cephalopoda > Octopoda > Eledonidae > Eledone > Eledone cirrhosa. The sequence continues at coordinate 26,453,829 of OZ024742.1, forward strand.
GTCGTACCTATATACACCTCCTTGTATGGCCGGTATCTCTTCCCTAAGCTTATGTAGGTAAGTTGCTTGCGCTGAGTCACTGGACCCCATCATGACATCGAAGTTATCAGGACGGTTGGTTCTGGTCCAGTGGGAGCCTTCGAACTGGATAATGGTTCTACGCGCCGCTAGAATTATGTCTATTTCTCTTTTAGTGAGGCTACTGTTAGATCTATCTAAGATAAGTGCCTTATTTAAGAGTATGGGGGAGATAGAGGCGTAGTAACTATATATATCAAACTGGATGAATTTCAGGGTGGCTTTATCCTGCAACTCGGTGAACCAATTTATGACCAGGTCGGTGTTGCACCGTACAACTTCAAGAGGAAATGCGATCTTTGCCTCATGGAGCTCTACCACATCATAACTGCACCCCATGAGCTCATCAACAGCAGAGCTGAAACAGCGATAAGTTGTACACATCGCTTAAAAATATCCTTCTTCAGATGGGTTAAGGATGAGGAGTGAAACCGTAAACCGGATCTCCCTGCAACAAGTCCTAACACCCCGGCGGGCAGGCGCTGCAAAATAACACCCAGGAAACTATCCTTGCATACCAGACCCAGCCTCAGACAAACAGATGCGGCAAAAAAAAGAAAAAAAAAATTGTCTGGGAAAGACTGCCCTAACACCGGCCAGAGTTACCTCCCTTGACCTGCTGCAAAATCAAAACAAGATATTTTTACGTGCAATGAACCTTGATGCGGATTTAACCCCAAAAACTCTTTCCGAGCAATATAAGGAACACTTGTGATTATTTATGCCCTTGAGAAGCCCAACTGGGCGAAACGTACGTAGGTGGTGTTTTAAATAAACATGTTTTAACGGTCTATTCTCCGATTTTTTACTTTCCCACGTGCTTACGCTCTGCTAACTCTCTAGCCCACTAAATATTAACACTTCGAATATTTAATACTGCCGGCACTAGTATCGAGCACCTTTGGCATACGCTACTTGGCAAATAACTATATGTATCACCTATCCTCCCCTTTTTTCTCTTTCTCGATACGTAAATACTGTATATATATACATATATATATACATATATGTGTGTGTGTGTGTGTGTGTG
>OZ024742.1:26459936-26484936 GCA_964016885.1 Eledone cirrhosa
AATATTCGAATATTAATGAGAATATTCGATTCATTTGCAATTATGCAAACATGCCTCTTTTTTAAAGCCATATATTTCCACTAGCTCTGACAGTTGGAAGGTGAACAGTGAACTGTACTGTTGAAGGGTAATACCCAGGAACATTAGTGTCTGCAGTTCTGTTTACATGCCAACACAAGAGCACGAATGGGGGGGGGGGCTCATTTTATTGACATGTCTATAAAAAAGAGGCTCGTTTGCATAATTGCAAACGAATCGAATATCTTATTAATATCCCTTTATGATCTGAGTTCAAATCCCGCCAAGGTTAACTTTGCCTTTCGTCCTTACGTGGTCGATAAAATAAAGTACCAGTAATGTACTGGGATCATTGCTGCCCTTGTGCTAAAAGTAGAAACAATTATTAATATTCGAAAAACTCAGATTACATTTATTATATATATATATATATATGGTTTATTTTCTTTTGGTCGTTTTGGAAGACTCAACAATGCAGATGGGTAATTCTCTGGGTAACAAGATCCGGTGGTGAAGAGAGAGATGTAAGTGATTGTAGAATGAGATGTATAGTGTGTAGAAGATCGTAGGAAAAACTGTAAAAAATAAAAATAATAACACGATATAGAGTTACCTTGGGAGGGATTTAATTGTCCCTATATTTCAGATTCACATCTATCGACTGGGCGATTTTTTTTGTGGGAGGAGAGACGGTTAACTGTCGGAGAGGAGCGATACGGGTCCACTGCTGCTCGTTGTTTTGAATAACTGAGATTTTCACAGAGTGCGCGTGCGCGGTGAATCAAATTACGCGCGCACGCGCGCTCTGCTGAGAACCTCATTTATTCAAAATAACGAACAGCAGAGGACACGTATCGCTCCTCTCCAACAGATAACATTCCACACCGGAAAATCCACCAGTTGATGGATGTGAATCCGAAATATAGGGAAAATTAAATCTCTCCAAAGGTAACTCTATCTCGTGTTATTATTTTTATTTTTCACACTCTTTCTTACGATCTTCTACACACTATACATCTCATTCTACATTCACTTACATCTCTCTCTTCACCACCGGATCTTGTTACCCAAAGAATTATCCATCTGCATTGTTGAAGCTTCCAAAACGGCCAAAAGAAAATAAATCTTATTATTCCACAATGCTTCAAGCAAACGTCAATACTCTCTTATATATATATATATATATATATATATATATATATATATATATATATATATATATATATATATATATATATATATATATATATATATATACATATATGTATATATACATACTTGAATTTATATGTACACACATACACACACACACACACACACACACGCACACACACACGTATATATATATATATATATATATATATATATATATATATATATATACCTATATATATATACTCGAATATACGTAATTATTTGTATTTCTACTTCATATTATAGTCTGTCCATAACCAAACTAGTCGCACTTTATTGTCGGTGTTTTTTTCCATAAGAAGAAAACTAAATGTATCATCCATGACAGTTAGCGCCAAGTTCTAGAATATACGGAACGCGGGATGTGTTAAATTGTTCAATGAAAAATATATGGAACTCAACAAATATACAAATATATACCTGTAAAGAGATCCTTGCAAGGAAAAAAACATGGCTGAACTGCGGTAAAGAAATGACGTTTTTTTACCATTTTTCTAATCAGGCTATTGAACGTTCATTAGGCTTTTATTCATGTAACTTAGCTTGTGTTAATGAGATGTCCTGTGTTGAGATTCACTGAGAATTCTATTGTTCCAGAAATTGTGTCTTTCATCAACTTAAATATATGCAATGACATTTTTTCTACCACATTTCTCCATTTCTAGAGATAATGTTTTCATGTGAAATATATGTCTCTTTTTTATCTTTCTCTGAAAAGGAACGCATTTACGTACATGTGAGCACATTCGTCGTCTTAAAGCAAACACAAAATATATAGAAACCTCTTAGAAATAGATTAATTCTCTGGACACACATATCACTACTATTTATATCTATTATAGTTAACTTGTAGAAAGCGGTAATAATATCTCACATGTCAATTAACAGTTGCAACATAGCATGCCGTACTGTCGAACAAGTATTACAAAAGTTCCCATTTTTAATACACACTTGTTAAGGTGTTTGTCTAAAAATCGTAACATAGTGGGTTCGATTGCTGAGTAAATCCATTCATTTCTCGTATCGCTGTACAACTCAGGTAAAATGAGTACTAGCAGCTGATGAAATATAATTCTGCGTGTTGAAAGGAGATCTGACTTGTATTATCCTTTGAACCGTTAAACCACAGTCAATCCGGGTGATGATTGTGCGTGTTGATCATGCATGTTTCGGTCAGATTATTTTTTTTCTAACACCTAACCAATTTGTTAAACTTTATCCAACGATGTCATTTTCAAGAGGGAATCATTGCCTCATTGGAACAGACATACCACCGGAATAACCGAAGTGGGAATAATACAAATTATGAAGTCAATCTCATTTCTATCATGTATAGATAAATTCTTTTTGGCTATCACTGAGGAATCAAAGATAATGTAATAAATTCTTTTGCCGTTACAATGTTCTGATTCATTATGTATATTTGGTGGTTTCTGGTGGGTAGTGTTTGGTCATGTGTTGCAAACAGAACTCCTTGAGTCTTAATATTTAGTCCCGTGCTTCATAAACTCTTTTAGATTGTGTTTACCCACTACCTGTCTCGTCCCGTGTTTCACGTATTGGCCATGTAGGGCTTTTCTTGCCATCATTTTATAATATTATTTCGGAGATCTCATTTCAATTTTGATGTCTTCCTTTTTCACGTAATTTTCTGTCAGTTCGGCCTCTATTTATTTCCATGTTTTGTGGTTGTCTCTTTAACCTTTCCCTTATTCTACATTAATTATTTGTGTAGTCCTACAGTGATTACTTTATAAAAGTGTTATGTTTGCATATGGCCACTTCTTACATATGTTCTTGCTTGGTGTATTATTTTCTGCATCAGATTTAGGGTGGTGTGTTCTAAATGTAGTCATTAGTCCCGCTAATTCTTTTAGTATTCAGTTCAGAATGTTACTGGAATCCCTAGATTACCTATGCGTGTTACTGTATACTTTGCATCTACTTCTGTCTTAAGTAGGAATCTTATCCACCCATATGATACCATTCTAATCTTTTCTTTCACCTGTCTATTTTGTACACCGTCTAATTCAATGATTCCTAACTATTTGTATGCCTCTGTTTGATCTAATTATCTTATGTAAGTTTCTGTAAATTGACTGATATTTGTTTACCCTAATTTTCTCTCCAGAGTAACCTGACGTATCTTTTCTTGATTAAATTTAATGTCTATTTAGATTGTGAATGCATGTACTATCTGCAGCAGTGTTTCACGTGTTCTTTCGTCTGCAGCGCATATTTTTAACCAATATCTGCCCTGTTTAGAATCATATGTGATGGTGTCAATTCTAAGGAGATCATAAGTGGTGAAGGGAGTCTCCTTGAAATATACCTTTACAATTTGGAAGGGTCTCAATATATTTAAATGCATCTTTCATTTGTATCTGAAGTGAAGTATGCCACAGCGATTTTAATGAATATTGATATAATTATGATTAGTTATACATTCTTATTATTGTTATTATTATGGATTTGGAAGATTGGTAGAGCGTCGCACACCCTACTTCATGGCATAAAGTTAAGGCCCTTTACATTCTGAGTTCAAATTCCACCGATGTGTGCTTTGCCTTTCATCCTTGCGGGGTCGATAAAATAAAGCACCAGTAATGCTATAGGGTCGACTTAATCGACTTCCCCTCTCCCCATAGACTGGCGTTGTGCCCATAGTAGAAACCATTATTATTATTATTGTATTATTTCGTTTAGCTCAGTTATGTTTCTCTATTGCTGGGTTTAATAGATGTTTTCATTGTAGAGAGAGAACTCATCTGAGAGTGTATGCAGTTCCTAGTAGCCCGATCTTCTGTAGCTCATAATTGTTGATCTTGAAGGGAAGGACGCTAAGTGCAGGTCTGAGAATTTGGGTATTAATCCTAATGTTCCTATTACCACAGGGATATAGGGTCTGTGGTCATCCTCAACATGCAGTCGATCTCTATTTCCAGGTTTTGTATTTTGACAGTGTTTCCATTGTTTTTGTAGAAGTATACTTGTCGGCTGGTGCGGAAATATTTATAAGGCTACGGGTCCGATCTGTTTTGATTGTATGATTATATCTGGCCTGCTGGCAGCGATTTCTCGGTCGGTTAACACACTCACATTCCACAAGATGGATATGTTGCCCTTTTCCATGATTATTTTTGGTTAATGTTCATACCATTTCTTAGAAGTTTGGATGTCATGAGAGCGGCAGTGCATCCGGTGCATATATTCGGCAACGCGGTTGTGTCATTCGATATAGTCAGTTTTGTTCACCAGCTCTGGACACACAATGTTGCTGTTCTTGTTGTTGTTGTTGTTGTTCTTCTTCTTCTTCTTCTTATTATTATTATTATTATTATTATTATTGTTATTATTATTATTATTATTATTATTATTATTATTATTATTATTGTTGTTATTCCTTGAATCTCAGTCATTGATGTTGGTTAACTGGAAAGTCCGTTGGAATGAATATCAAGCCACTACCTGCAGCCTCAGATATTCAGGACGTATCGGAGGGTTCTTGCTGTTCCAGGCAAGCATGCCTTTTGAAGCGTTCCAAAAAGCGTGAAGGGGCCGATTTTCTTTAACCATCCCTGGAAACTTTTATTATTATTATTATTATTATTATTATTATTATTATTATTGTTATTGTTATTCCTTGAATCTCAGTCATTGATGTTGGTTAACTGGAAAGTCCGTTGGATTGAATATCAAGCCACTACCTGCAGCCTCAGATATTCAGGACGTATCGGAGGGTTCTTGCCGTTCCAAGCAAGCATGCCTTTTGAAGCGTTCCAAAAAGCGTGAAGGGGCCGATTTTCTTTAACCATCCCTGGAAACCTTTGGAGATAGTCCCCAGTGCGCCTATGACAATCGGGATCACTTTGACTTCATGGCAGTTCCAAATCCTTTTCACCTCCCACTTTAGGTCCTGGTATCGGTTAATTTTCTCCCTCTCCTTCTCTTGCACTCTCGTGTCGAACGGGCAGGCCACATCCACAATCAGGCACGATCTTTTTTCTTTGTCCACAACCACCAGGTCAGGTCTATTGTGTTCCAGTTTTTTGTCCGTCTGTATCCTAAAATCCCACAGCACCTTCACCTGACTGTTCTCCATCACCGCCTCTGGCCTATGCTCATACCATTTCTCAGAATGTGGTAGATTGTTTGCTTTGCACAGGTGCCAGTGGATCACCCTGCCTATCACATCGTGTCTCCAGCCCTTATAGTGGGTCTGGGCTAGGTGTTTACACTCGGACACAATGTGAGCCACAGTCTCCTCTCTCTCTCCACAGATCCTGCACAGTGGGCTAGCCTCCTCCTTGTAGATATGGTGCTTCAACCACTTCGTTTTGAGGGCCTGCTCCTGCGCAGCCATTAGCATTCCTTCTGTAGCCTTTTTGAGGTCTCCTCTTCTCAACCAGTTCCATGTCTGTGGATCTCTAAATTCAGTTTTCTCAAAGAAGGTACTATGAAGGGATTTTCCCTTAAGGCTTCTCTTCCTCCTTGATGTTATTTCCTCCTTGGATATCCCCTGGCCTACTGTCCCCTCCTTCAGTACAGCTCTGAGCATTGGCTCCTTACTATAGGTCACGTATTTGTATAGGTTGTTTTTCTCCATCTGAACACAGTCCTCTATGCTGATAAGACCTCTTGCACCCTCAGATCTCCTTAGGTAGAGTCTATCGACATCACTCCTCTTGTGGAACATGTTGTAGATAGTCAATAGCTTCCTAGTCTTCCTATCCATTTCTTTTTGTTCAGCAACATTCCATCTCAGAATTCCCGCACTGTACCTAATAATAGACACAGCTCGGGAATTTACTGCGCTTATGGCATTTCTGCTGTTCAGATGTGACTTCAATACGCTCCTTACTCTCCGAATGTATTCAGTTCTTAACAATTCCTTCATTTTTTTTGTTCTTTATGCCATCAGCCTCCAGAACGCCCAAATACTTGTATCCTTCCTCAGAGTCAATTTCCTTTATCATCTCACCTGTTGGTATCTGGATCCCGTTACTTCTGCTCAACCTACCCCTCCTCATCACAATGACTCCACATTTACCAATACCAAACTGCATACATATATCACTGCTGAAAATACGGACAGTGTCAACAAGCACATCCAACTCCTTCTCACTTTTCCCGAAGAGCTTAAGATCGTCCATGAAGAGGAGGTGATTGATGGTAAGCTCTCCCCTTCCCAACTTGTATCCTGCTCTCACTTTTCGCAGCATAATGGTCAAGGGCATCAGGGCAAGGACAAACAACAGAGGGGACAGGCTATCTCCCTGGAAGATACCTCTCTTGATCTTCACGCTTCCCAAGGATACTCCAGTTGATGTCAACTCTGTCTCCCAGGACCCCATACTCCTGCCCAGCAACTGTCTGATGTTATCTGCCACCCTGAAGATCTCCAGGCTTTTGGTGATCCAGGAATGAGGCACCATGTCAAATGCCTTTCTGTAGTCTATCCATCCCATGGCAAGATCAGTGTGTCTCCTCCTGCAATTCCCCATTACCATCTTATCAATAAGCAACTGGTCCTTTGTACCACGTGACTTCTTTCGGCATCCTTTCTATTCGTCCGGCAACAAGTTGTTTGTGTGGAGGTGATGGTAGATTTCCTCAGACACAATGCTCGTCAACAGTTTCCACATTACGGGCAGACATGTGATAAGTCTATAGTTGGTAATATCATTACCCTTGATTCGGTCTTTCATTATCAGAACTGTGGTACCTTTTGTCAACCACTCTGGCACCTCACCCGACACCAAGCAGTCATTGAACATGGCCGTCAGCTTCGGGTGGAGGGATGTTAAATGTTTAATCCAATACCCCTGCACACCATCTGGGCCTGGTGATTTCCAGTTGGTTAGTTTTTTGGCTTGCCCCTTAAGAGTTTCAACTGTGATACTCAAATCAGTCTGTTGCTGTGCCTGCTCACCGATCTCCCTCTGTACTGTCTCAATCCACCCTGCCTGGGCATTGTTTCTAACATCCTGCTCCCATATTCCTCTCCAGAATGTGTTAGCTTGTTCCGCCCCAGGGATCAAGTCGTTGCCTCTTTCTTTCCCCTCAAGCTGTCCAAACAGCATCTTCTGGTTGTTGTCGAACATGCGGTTCTGTTTATACTGACTGACTCTGTTCTCGTATCGCCTGATTTTGGCACTCTTTGCTACAATGCGTTGCTTCAATTCCTCTATGATAATATTTAGCTTTTTACTCCTAGTTTTGTATTTTATTTGCAGTCTATTTTTAGTGCCTATGTTTTTTAGTGTCCCATTCAGTAGTGACTCAAGCTTTCCTATGTCATTTCTCATTTCCCCGATTTGCCCACTCAGTCGCTTCTTCCACCACGGCTCTGCTCTTTCTTGTCTGTTGTTTCCTCTCGCTTTTATACCAAGTAGTTTCCTCACCCTATTTGCTGTTGCTTTGAGGATATTGTTGCACTGGTGAAGACTCCTCGCCTCAAGGTATGGGATGACTTTGTTTACCTTAGCTGTTGTTTCTTTTAACTTTTTCCTGTCTACAAATCTTAGGTTCATAGGTCTCCCACTATCATTGTTCAACTCATCTACCACCAAATTTAGGATGTCAACCGAATCTTGTCCTAGCCCGTCAGCATTCATCTCCTCAGTGGCCGTATCTCTGTTCCAGGTATTATTTATCTCAGTATTCAGATCATTGTTTGCTTCGGGTGGTTCCTCCGTTCTCAGGACCTCCTCACCTTCATTTCCCGCCGGCTCGCTTGTCTGGCATACTACACCCGCCATCTCCAAGCCATTCTCTCTGCTCAGTTCCTCCAGTTCCAGCTCGCTTATCCACCCATTAGTTCTTATTACCCGAGCCTGCCCGGCCAATTTTTGTTCATCTAATTTAAATAAACCAATCTCGTTCCAGATGTTATGCATCCGTCTCCTGTAGCCCCTCTCCTTGGGGTTACTTTTCAGGTAGCATTGCATAACAGTTCTATTCAATTCTTTCGTCCAGTTGGTTCTGGCCCCTTTCCTTCTTCTTCTTCCTCCAACATCAGCAGTATTTGGTTGACAGTCAGGTTCCTGCTGCTGAGCCAGGGGGCACCTGTTGGGTGAGAGTCTGTCACATGACGTTCTAGTCTCCATTTCACCGTTATTCGAACTGTTTATGTTCGATATTTAAACACTCTTATCGAGGATTGGCGAATGTATGTTTACATAGCCATCTGTGGATCCGCCATCCCACTTGGCCCTTGTGTGGCATTATCACCACGCTGTATACGGACACACATAAACAAACAAACACACGGGCAGAAAGGGCCCCAAAAATGAATAAGCATAAGTTTCATTGTAATGTAGTATTCGAATGTCTGACTTAGTTTTTGTTTTTTAAGTTTTACTTTTTCCCCCCTCTTCTCTGTCCGTCCGCCTGCTTCTCTCTTCATTCTTACTTTCTTTACGTTTTTGGGGTTTCTTTTTTTGTTTTTGTTTTTCTCTGTTTGTTTTTCTCGTTTTTTGCTGTTGTTGCTGTGCTGCTTTTGTTGTTTGTTTTTTCTTTTTTCTTTTGAGTCTATCTATATATTTTGATGCCTTCCTCTTTGTTAGTAGTAGGAATTCTATAATGTGGAAGTGGCAGCCAGCAGAGACTGGCGGCGTTGGCGATACTGAGACAGTGGTGGTGGTGATGTCGATACCGAGGCAGTGGTGGCGGTGATGCGACCGTATTACTGTAGTGATGGTGCTGTAGCGGTGGCAGCAGCAGTGAAGGAGTCAAGGGGTGGTGGCGGCGGTGATGGGATAGTGGTGGTAATGATGGCCGTAGTGAGCGGTGGCGGTGAAGGTGAAAATGCTGTTGTGTTTAGTGTACACAGATGATGGGGTGGGTGGTGTATCTAGTTTCTGGTGTTGGTGAGTTTCGCTGTCCTATATAGTGTAGCCAGAGGAGAGGAGGGGGGGGGGTTCTTCTTCTTCCATTTATAGCCATTTTATTTTTTGGGGATATACAGTGTACAATACAAAGTTGAATATTTGAATATTTGAGCCGTATTACTGTAGTGATGGTGCTGTAGCGGTGGCAGCAGCAGTGAAGGAGTCAAGGGGTGGTGGCGGCGGTGATGGGATAGTGGTGGTAATGATGGCCGTAGTGAGCGGTGGCGGTGAAGGTGAAAATGCTGTTGTGTTTAGTGTACACAGATGATGGGGTGGGTGGTGTATCTAGTTTCTGGTGTTGGTGAGTTTAGCTGTCCTATATAGTGTAGCCAGAGGAGAGGAGGGGGGCGGGGTTCTTCTTCTTCCATTTATAGCCATTTTTTTTTGGATATACAGTGTACAATACAAAGTTGAATATTTGAATATTTGAGCCTTATAACAATATATTTTGGGTCCGAATTTTTTTGGGGCTCAAGCCGGGTGCTTTACGTACCATTTGTACTAAGAGTTGTTATTTCACAAATGATTTAAATATGTTAAAAATTCAAAACTTACGGGAGCGATTTCATGACCTCCGTCACCTCGTGCGTCTTCTTCCCTTATTATTATTATTATTATTATTATTATTATTATTATTATTATTATTATTATTATTATTACAGTTGCATTTATCTTGCTTTATGTTCATACGAGTTATCACCAAGTCACAACCAGTGACCTCAAGAGACAACAAGGTCCGCCATGTTCAAGAAAGAACATACATACTCACACATGCCTCTTTAGTGTTTAGACTTGTGATGTACTTATATTGACAGAATCTTCCTTAGTATATGGGCAGTTCCCATTAGTACTATCTTTTGTATTTCTCCTATACGCGGGTTTCCTGGGATTTGCGATAAGTAATCATTGGACCCCTTAGGTATCATTCCCAGAGCGTCTACAACCACTGGTATTGTTTTAGTTCTCAATTTCCACATTTTTCCAATTTCTATCTCCAGGTCCTTATCTTTGGTCAATTTTTCAAATGTTTTTATGGATACATTCTTCTCTATTGGAACAGGCATATCAATTAGCAGGCATACCCTCTTTTTAAAGTCCTTCAATATTATATCAGGTCTATTTGCATCTATTTTTCGGTCTGTTTGGATGCTAAAGTTCCACAAGATTGAGATGTGATCTTTTTCAAGTATGGGAGGTGGTTGATGCACCCACCAATTCTTTTGATGGGGCAGGTCAAAATGCTTACACATTATCCAATGTATGTATTGTGCAGCTCTGTCATGCCTGTTTAGGTATTCGGTTGGAGCTATAGGACTGCACATTGAAATTATATGGTCAATGGTCTCTGGTTGTTTTTTGCATACACGGCATAATGGGCTGCATCCATTATTTATTATGTTGGCTTGGTAATTTGTTGTTGGCAGACACTGATCTTGTGCTGATATAATCAGTCCTTCAGTCTCCGATTTCGGTCCAGAGGATGCCAACCACTGATTGGTTAAAGTTTTGTCAACATCAGGATTGTTAGCTCGCTCTGGGTATTTTCCATACAGAGGCTTTTCTTGCCATTTCTTAGCCAGTTTCCCTAGCAGTTCTTTCTTTGCAGTTACTTTTACCTGCTTTGCTTTTTCTGTGTTTTCCATTTCAGCAGTAAATGGGACTTCTGAAATTTGTAGTCCATTATTGTATCTTTGTGTATCTTTTGTAATGGAATATGATCTTTTGATGCTTTCGTGTTTCAAAACGAGTTTGATCATCCAATCATGTGATTCCCTTAGATATGTAGATAATCCAATTGTTGCAGTTTTCAACGCAATGTCTAACTGGATTAACCCACGTCCTCCTTCTTTTCTAGGGAGATATATTCTATCTATATCTGCCTTAGGGTGATGCATTCTGTGCATGGTTAAGAGTTTTCGAATTTTTTTATCGAGCCTACGGATCTCTGTGCTTGACCAGTTGATGACATTGTAACTGTAGGTTACTACTGGTATGGCAAGCGTGTTTATGGCATCGATACTATTCCTTGCATTGAATTCCGTTCTTAAGATTGCTCTTACTCTGCGGTAACATTCCTTCCTTATCCTTTCCCTCATTGTCGAGTGCTTGATTCCGCCTCCTTCACAAACACCTAGATATTTGTAAATTTTTTCTTTATCAAGTTCTCTTATCACGTTCCCCCGATCAAGATTAATGTCTGAACTCTTCAGCAGCTTTCCTCTGGTGAACGTTGCTTTGGCGCATTTATCTAGTCCAAACTCCATTTTAATGTCATCGCTGAACTGCTCCACAGTGGATAATAGCCCTTGCAATTGTTCATCATTTTTTGCAAATAGTTTCAGGTCATCCATGTAGAACAAGTGATTAATGGTTTGTCATAGACTCTATATGCATGTTTTGTTTCATTGAGCATTTTACTTAATGGTATAAGTGCGATGCAGAACAAAAGCTGTGATAAAGGGTCGCCCTGAAAAATTTCACAATTAATATTAACTTCTCCAGCTTCCAGTGATTTTGTTTCACTATTCAAAAGGAGTGTCGTTTTCCATGTCTTCATACTGAATGACAAAAACCTCCTGACAACGGGGGATATTTTGAAAATCTCTAAACATTTTTCAATCCAACTGCGTGGCAAACTATCGAATGCTTTTTTATAATCTATCCAAGCAATCGATAGATTTTTGTGTCTATTATGACAATCTTCCAGTATCATTTTGTTTACCAGAAGCTGATCCTTACAGCCATATGAGCCTCGTTTACACCCTTTCTGCTCAATGGGAAATAGGTCATTTGTTATCAGGTGGTCATATGTGTATTCAGTTAGGACTGATGTTAAAATTGTATACATTGTGGTCAGGCAAGTTATCGGTCTGTAATTTTTGGGATTGTTTGTCTCATCATTCTTCGGAAGCAGGAATGTAATGCCGTTAACTAGCCATGATGGTATCTTTTCTGGCTCCTTAACTCTTTCATTGTAAAGTTGGGCTAACAGCTCATGAGACTCTGTGAAGGCATTTATCCAAAAATTTTGTATATTGTCTTTTCCTGGGGATTTCTATTTGCTGGTTTTTCTTAGAGCCAAGCGCAACTGTTCAACTGTTATGTTTTCCCATATTTGTTCCTCAAGGTGAGCTGTATCTTTCATTTGTCTGTCTGTCCATGGGGCATGTATGTTATGAACTTTTTCTTCGGCCCAGATCTTTTCCCAGAATTCTTGCACTTCCTCCTTGGGTGGTATTGATTTAGCATTTATTGTTGACTTACCAATTTTTCTGTAGAAGTTTCTTTGGTGGTTTTTGAACATATTATTGTCCTTATAGAATCTAGATCGTTTTTCAAAGCGCCTTATACGAGCAGCTTTGGCCGACACTTTTTGCGTGATTATTTCTATCAGCATGTCTATGTCACTTGTTGGTTTTATACTATACTTTCTTTTCAATTTTCTAAGTTTAGTTTGTTTAACATGTTCACCTACTTTATAGTTTGTTAAAATTTCTATGTCAGATCGGAGAAGGTTTATTTGGCGATTGATGATTTCTTGCCAAGTAGATTTCTTATGGGAATTCCTTTGTTTTTTCATCTTCACTCCACATAAGTGAGTGGTGACTTTAGCCGATGCATAATAGAGATGATTTAAATCAGTAATGTTTAATTTGTTTGTGATGATAATGTTTTTGAGCATTATGTTAGTCTTGTGTATTATCTTTTGGTTCTGTTTGGAGTTCTGGATCTTAGGGAGGGTGTCTCGTTGCCCCATGTCAGATTCTTTCATTTTCTTCCATTCGATCATAATATCATCCTTCAAGTTGGCAAGTTGATTCTCATTCATTTCTTTATCATTTACGATCTCATTATTTTCATTTGGAGTTTCATCTTGAGCATGCACTCCCTCCACTTTTTCGATCCTTTCTTTAATTTGTTCTGTTGCCAGTGATTCCGCCCCAACCCTGGGATTCGAAGTGTTACAATTTACCTCGTTTTCACTGACACATGTTTCATTTTCCCTTCGCTGACTTTGTGCTAATAGCTTGATCTGATCAATTTCTATATCAGTTATTAACTTTTTTTTTTAAATATGTCTTCGTATATTGGCTAGTTTGTTACTGTCAATATAGCCTCTGTTTTCGGGATGTTTCTTTTTCCAGTTGATATATGTCTGTTCTGTATTCGATGTATTTGATGGGTAGTACATGGCAGTGTAGAAAGCCTCAAGGACTTCTTTATTATCTTCCCTTGACCATTTTTCTCTCTTTTTCTTTGGATTTTTTGGTGGTGAGCTTGGAGGGCCAACAGTAGGAGTATTCCGGTTATGGGAGGTCTCCAGCTCCGAAGTGATGGGAAGGTTTGAACCATTAGCTGATTTTTAGACCCCAGTCTGGTACCTCTCTGAGGGACGTGGCCCTTTTTTACCCGGGTGACGGCCGATCCGGTATGAGATTTTATCATTAGACATTTACTTTATTTTGTCGTGTTTTATCCTTATCCGCCAAGGGGTAATCATTTCGTGTTACCACTTCTAGACCGAGTGTCAACCAAGACTAGAGGGGTCGATCTCCCCTAGAGACACGGCTATTCCCCGCCGGCCGCCATCCCGGTATATCTTGGTCACGGGGTTTTCTTTTTTGTTATATTTTTAAATTTTTATTATCATGAGTGGTTCCTTAATGTGAGCATTCCGTGGCTTAAGAATGAAATTATTAATAAGTGTCTCCACTCCAGGCACAAGGCCAGCAATTACCCAGTGCATTATAATAATATAATATACTTTTTGCTGAAGTTGCCTGTTATTGTTGTTGGCTATGTCGGTGGTGGTGCTGGGGCTTTTTATATTGTTGGTGGGGAAGGGGGGAGTCAGCAGTGCCATAGTTGTTGACTTTTGGCCGGTGGCCAGGTCACAAAATCAATCTATTTATATCTTTTGCTAGTCTCTCCCTTGTCTAGTGATACCACCACCTTCCCCTTTCTTAAGTTAACAGAAGGAAATGGGGATAGTGGTGGTAGCAATGAAGGAGTGGTGGCGGCAGTGATGGGATAGTGGTAGCAATGATGGATGGAGTGGTGGCGGCTGTGGCGTTGTCGTTACTGAGTTATGTAGTTTGTTTGATCTGTAGTATCTATGCGTTTGTGTCGCGTATGTTTAATATATGTGTTGACATATTCCTTAAATATTGGAATTAAACATTTTGTTAAAACTTGAGACAATAATAATAGTAATTATTATTATGATGCTAGGATTGTTGTTGGTGGTGGTGGTGGTGGTGACATTGACGTTATCGGGTGATTGCCGTTATCTGGTGAAATTGCCGTGATTTAGTGTACACAGCGGGGTGATGGGGTAGGTCGAGTATCTAGATTCTGGTGTTGGTGAAATTGCTGTTATTTGGCTGTTCTATATAGTGTAGACAGAGGGGGTTTTCTTCCATTTATAACCATTTTCTTTTTTGAATATAAAATATATAATACAAAATTGGATATTTGAGCGATATAACAATATATTATGGATCCGAATTTTTATAAGACTTGATTCGGTGATTTATGCATCATTTGTACTAAGAATTGTTATTTCACAATTGATTTAAATATGCTAAAAATCAAAAATATTATTATTATTATTATTATTATTACTCTTTGAGTCTCAGTCATTGATGTTAGTTAACTGGAAAGTTTGTTAAAAGGAATATCATGCCACTACCCGCAGCCTCAGATATTCAGGACGTATCGGAGGGTTCTTGCTGTTCCCAGCAAGCATGCCTTTTGAAGTGTTCCAAAAAGCGTGAAGGGGCCAATTTTCTTTAACCATCCCTGGAAACTTTTTGAGATAGTCCCTAGTGGGCATATGACAATCGGGATCACTTTGACTTCATGGCAGTTCCAAATCCGTTTTACCTCCCACTTTAAGTCCTGGTATCGGTTAATTTTCTCCCTCTCCTTCTCTAGCACTCTCGTGTGGAATGGGCAGGCCACATCCACAATCAGGCACGATCTTTTTTCTTTGTCCACAACCACCAGGTCAGGTCTATTGTGTTCCAGTTTCTTGTCCGTCTGCATCCTAAAATCCCACAGCACCTTCACCTGATCGTTTTCTATCACCAACTCTGGCTTATGCTCATACCACTTCTCAGAATGTGGTAAATTGTTTACTTTGCATAGTAGCCAGTGGATCACCCTGCCCATCAAATCAAGTCTCCAGCCTTTATAGTGAGTCTGGGCTAGGTCTTTACACTCGGATACAATGTGAGCCACAGTCACCTCTCTCTCTCCACAGATCCTGCACAGTGGGCTAGCCTCCTCCTTGTAAATATGGTGTTTCAAAAACTTCGTTTTGAGGGCCTGCTCGTGCGCAGCCATTAACATTCCTTCTGTAGCCTTTTTAAGGTCTCCTCTTTTCAACCAGTTCCATGTCTGTGGATCTCTAAATTCAGTTTTCTCAAAGAAGGTACTATGAAGGGATTTTTGCTGAAGGCTGCTCTTTCTCCTTGATGTTATATCCTCCTTGGACATCCCCTGGCCTATTGTCCTCTCCTTCAGTACAGTTCTGAGCATTGGCTCCTTACTATCAGTCACGTATTTGTGTAGGTTGTTTGTCTCCATCTGAACACAGTCCTCTATGCTGATAAGACCTCTTTCACCTTCAGATCTCCTTAAGTAGAGTCTATCGACATCGCTCCTCTTGTGGAACATGTTGTAGATAGTCAATAGCTTCCTAGTCTTCCTATCCATTTCTTTTTGTTCAGCAACATTCCATCTCAGAATTCCCGCACTGTACCTAATAATAGACACAGCTCGGGAATTTACTGCACTTATGGCATTCCTACTGTTCAGATGTGACTTTAATACGCTCCTTACTCTCCGAATGTATTCAGTTCTTATCAATTCCTTCATTTTTTCTTCTTGATGTCATCAGCCTCCAGAACACCCAAATACTTGTATCCTTCTTCAGAGTCAATTTCCTTTATCATCTCACCTGTTGGTACCTGGATTCCGTTGCTTCTGCTCAATTTACCCCTCTTCATCACAAGGACTCCACACTTACTAATACCAAATTGCATACATATATCATTGCTGAAAATACGGACAGTGTCAACAAGCACATCCAACTCCTTCTCACTCTTCCCGAAGAGCTTAAGATCGTCCATGAAGAGGAGGTGATTGATGGTAAGCGCTCCCTTTCCCAACCTGTATCCTGCTCTCACTTTTCGCAGTACACTGGTCAGGGGCATCAGGGCAAGGACAAACAACAGAGGGGACAGACTATCTGCATGGAAGATACCTCTCTTGATCTTCACGCTTCCCAAGGATTCTCCAGTTGATGTTAACTCTGTTTCCCAGGACTTCATACTTTTGCCCAACAACTGTCTGATGTTATCTGCCACCTTGAAGATCTCCAGGCTTTTGGTGATCCAAGAATGAGGCACCATGTCAAATGCCTTTTTGTAGTCTATCCATCCCATGGCAAGACCAGTGTGTCTCCTCTTGCAATTCCTCATTACCATCTTATCAATAAGTAACTGGTCCTTTGTACCACGTGACTTCTTTCGGCATCCTTTCTGTTCGTCCGGTAACAAGTTGTTTGTGTGGAGGTGATGGTAGATTTCCTCAGACATAATGCTTGTCAACAGTTTCCACATTACGGACACACATGTGATAGGTCTATAGTTGGTAACATCATTACCCTTGATTGGGTCTTTCATTATCAGAACTGTGGTACCTTTTGTCAACCACTCTTGTACCTCACCTGACATCAAGCAGTCATTGAACATGGTTGTCAGTTTCGGGTGGAGGGATGTTATATTTTTAATCCAATACCCCTGCACACCATCTGGGCCTGGTGATTTCCAGTTGGTTAGTTTTTTGGCCTGCCCCTTAAGAGTTTCAACTGTGATACTCAAATCAGTTTGTTGGTGTGCCTGTTCACTAATCTCCTTCTGTACTGTCTCAATCCACACTGCCTGGTCATTATGTTTAACATCCTGCTCCCATATTCCTCTCCAGAATGTTTTAGTTTGTTCCGCCTCAGGGATCAAGTCGTTGCCTCTTATTATTATTATTATTATTATTATTATTATTATTATTATTATTGGCGACCTACGTAGTAAATCGTATAATCGTGAGCTCATAAAGGTTTGTTATTTTCAGTTGTTCAAAATTGCCATTCATGGAAAATTTTATTGTTAACTGTATATAAGCTCACATACATTGTTATCTGAAAAGGACGCCCAAAAAGATTGGTCCTTGAGCCCAAAATTTAAACTTTTATAATTCTCAAACAAACATTTTTCTTTGAAACATCATGGCTGACTCAGAGTCACTCCTTTTTCACAAACTAACACCTCACACCAACACCACCATTGTAAATATTACTACGTTTGCCAACACTAAAAATATAAACAGTAGCAATATTTTAAATTTGTCTCAGACAGACATTCATTTCCCGCCATTACCAATGACTGCAGGTGTTAAAGCCGCCGTCCCCACCACCACCACCACCACCACAGCGACAACAGAAACAATAGAAAAAAATAAATTAGCAAATGATATCGAAATAAATTCAACCAAAATGAACTCTTCCACACCGAACACCACTGACTCCACCACCACCACCACAACTGTAACTAAAATAAATAATAACAAAAATAACGATAACAACAACAGCAACAATGACATTAAGAAAACCACCCTGAGTTTTGCCAAAGTAGCAAAACAGTGCGAAGCATTTCAGGTAGCTCAGGAGGAATTAGAAGAAGCCAAAAAATGGTAAAGAAAGATGGGTACATGGTCAGCCCCCCCCCCCCCCCCCCCACACACACACACCTAATAAAATGGAGCATCGGCACCGTGTCTTATCGAACAATTAATATAACATCGCGTCGAGTGGAACGGGCATCCGAGTCCCAAATCCAAAAAGCTTTGGGACATGTGTGGGTTAAAAAAAACACACCAGAAGTGGGCAGAAGTATGGAACTGTGGACGTGTTCTTTGAAACACCACAGGTGGCTAGAGAACACTCCATGGCCCCATTAAGAAGTGACGACTTCACACTCGTCCCAAGCTATTGTGGCCATAGACACGTTCCACCGGCCATCGAAATTCCCTGGCTAATAGCTGCCGTCCTCGCCGGCATCGAAGCCAACACCAAGATAATCGAAATAGCGAAAGAAAAGCAGTAGAACTGGTCCGGATCTGGGATGGAGCTCCTGATCCAAGCAGACCAAAAAGGCATTGAGCAGATACCAGAGGTAATAGACCTCACTGACGGCAGCCACCTCACCGTAATTGTCGAGGGCAGAATGCCTAGGTGTGTCGTTTGCGGTGAAGGAACCCACCTAAGGGCTTTCTGCCTTCAGGCTAAACGGTTGAGGCCACCTCTCCTACCCACCCCAGTGACTCAACCATCAGCACCACCAGCAGCAGAGATGGCAGCAAAAGTTGTAGCAGTAACAACAGAAGCAACTGTAATAGCAACAACCCCAGCAACAGTAGCAAAACCAACACCACCAACACCCAACGCGCCAGAACTAGCACCAGCGCCTACACCATCCACCACGCCACAACCAAAACTAACGCATGTGGAGGATTTTCCACTCCCCGGCCTATCACAACTGGAGACAGATTGTGACGACGAGGAGTGGGAAACGGTATCAGAAAAAAAGAAAAAAAGAAATCAAAAAAGAAAAACATTCTCTTCCTTCCCCACCAAAAAGAAAATACAGAGGGAAACAAATAAACTATCAAACAAAAAAGTTAGGACAGATATCCCACCATCCACACCAGCATCACCAACCTCATCACCCCAAACACCAACACCATCACCATCATTAACCCCTAACACCACAATCACCTACACCACAAAAGTCACCAAAAAGCGAAACAGAAACAAACCCACAACAAACACAAACAAAACAAAACAACCAAAACGAGACACACTCCACAACATTAAATTTGAACAACAACCAATTATTACACTACATCCAAAACAACACCAGCATCACAGAAAAAGACTACACAACAACCCAAATGTTCACACCACCTCCACATATACAAATCACTCGCATCACACAGAAAACATACATGACACTAAAACAAAAATTCGCCAAAGACATCGGAGACTTCCGACATGCACTCTCCAGGAGGGTTTATAAGGACATCCTTCCTGAGAAGGCCACAAGCAGTGAAAAGGATGGAGAAACCGTCCTTCCTCTACGAGAAGTAAGGTAAGTGGTCTTTCCCATCTTTTCCACTCCATTTCAACATGACCTCACTCAGAATAGGCAGCATAAATGCGCGTGACTTGGGGTCGTCATGGAAGCAGGGCCACCTGCTCAACGACCTCAGGTCACTAAACATAGATGTAGTGGCCATCAGCGAGACCAGAATCTCTGAAGCACGGGCCTTCGCACCAATCTTCGGCAGGCTACGATGTGTACGAATCTCCCAGCCGTCCGGGATCGGGGGTGTAGGAGTTGCTGTGCTTTTTCGGAGAGTTTTGGGTCGCGCCATACGGGCCATCTTCCTGGACACAGAAGGTAAGTTGGTGGTGCTGGACGTAAACCAGCGGAGACGGGAAAGCTTTGAGGCTAGTGGCCGTCTATGCCTCTACAGGAGCAGTGCGGCCTGATTTCCTCCGGCGTCTGGAGACCTTTCTTGGAACGTCCCGCTCTTTAGTGTTAGTGGGCGACTGGAACGGGATCTTAGATGCACGCTGGGACTGTGTGGGATTAGCGGATGGAGAGGAGGGTGCAAGTGTCTCACCAACCTGCTCAGGCGTTTTGAACAGTCTGATAGGTACCGATTTGATTTCCCGAATGTGCCAATGTGGACTTGGACAAATCGTATAGGGTCATCCAGATCATATCTAGATAGAGTATTTTGTAGGGAAATAGATAGGTCTAGCACAGGCCGTCCACAATTCAAGATAGTCGGCTACACGGACCACAAATTCGTGATCTGTGTGCTTGACTTAGATAGGCTTCATAGACGAGGACCCGCCTACTGGAAGCTAAACGCGTCCTTACCAGCGCGCAAGGCTTACAGAGACCAGATTAGCGAACTAGTTAAGCGGGCGTTGACGGGGGCCATCGTCAACAACAAGTGGTGGTTTGCTCTGAAAAGAGCAATTAGAATAGAGTCCATTAGGTTTAGTACGGCTTTAATAATAAAGAAAAATAAAGCAGAGGGAGAATTAGTTAGAAAATTAGACGAGGCGCTTAGCAAAGGCATCGTGACCGACGTACTTGCGGCGAAATTGGCCCTTGACCAATTCTTCAATGCAAAGCACGAAGGCTGCGTTGTCAGAGCTAGGGTGCGTGCTCTCAGACACGAGGGGAAGAAAGCCGTTCAATGGGCCCGAGTGGCGGAATCGCGTCGTGTCAACAAAGCACGATCCGGTCTTTGGTGGACCACGACGGGCGCATGCTACACGATCCCGCCAAATGTGTGAAGCTTATCTGCGACACTTCGCACTGATGTTCGGGGGCAGAGGCTGGCCGGATCGAGGGATGGATTTTAGTGTCTACATCGACGGACTGCCCCGGCTCTCGGCCACTGAGGCGGGGTGTTGCGAAAAGCTGATATAGCCGCTGAAGTACGAGAGACAATGACTGGCTGCACAAGGGGTAAATCGCCTGGTTTGGATGGTCTGCCGTATAAACTTTACGTACAGATGCCAGACTTGTTCGGAAGCCTCTTGGCGGACGTCTACTGCAACTGGCAACAGAACGGGAGAATTCCCAGCTCTGTGAGCCGAGGAGCTGTGGCGCTGCCGAGAAAGGATCCGAACGAGGGGGATAACATAGATAATTTCAGGCCCATAACTCTGCTAAACACAGAGTTCAAGATTTTGGCCAAGGTGCTAGCAAAGAGGTTGGCACTTGTCGTTGGTGGTCTGGTGGGAGAGGCGCAGACGTGCGCCATTTCCGACAGATCCATCCACGACAACCTCCACCTCAGGCGATACATCGTAGAGAGGGTAGCTATGGAACCTGGCACAGGTGGGTCCTTGATCAATTCAGATCAGTCGAAAGCTTTCGATAGGGTTGACTATCGTTACCTAGCGGTAGTCCTGAGGGCGGCTGGCTTTGTGGGCCCGTCTTCAGAGGCTGGATCGCTGCCACGCACAGCGAGATCTGCTCTGTAGTGAGAGTGAACGGTCACCTTTCGGAACCGTTCAACATCATGCACTCGGTCCGCCAAGGATGTCCCCTCTCATCCCTCTTGTACGTATTGAGCCATTACTTCACAAAGTGGAGACGTTGACGGGTGTCCCGCGCGAACTAGGATGCGGAAGATCCGTGTCAGCATATGGGGACGATGTCACCGTAGTGGTGTCGAACGCCAAATACATCGAGGCGATCGGCACTACACTAAGATAATACGAAGCGGTGATAGGAGCAATGATCAACCAGGAAAAGTCAGTGGGCCTGCAGCTCGGCACCTGGAGAGGCAGGTCCATGCCGTCCAACAGCGAAGTCGGGCGCTGGATGACGGAGCGGTAAATTGCTAGGGGTCTGGTTCGGTCCGGACCTCCAGACAGACAAAAACTGGGACGAGGTGACGAGCAGGGTGGCTTCTCTCACCCAGAAATGGGCTGAGAGGAAGCTATCCTTGAAAGGTCGAACGGAGGTGGCTAACGCGTACATCGCGTCCGTCATCCACTACCGCCTGACCGTCGTAACTTGTCCTAAGCCCCGCCTGACTGCGCTGGAGCGTTTGATCTTTCGCTTTTTGTGGAAGGGACGCGCTCCGATGGTCAGGCGGTCCATCTGCTGTCAACACACGCTACGTGGAGGGCTGGGCATGTCGTGGCTGATGATCCGCAGACACGCGCTCAGGCTACGACATCTCCACCTCTTCCTCGACGGTGATCAGGTGTGGTCGCCGTTTGCTAGACATGTCTTTCCCCAGCTCGTCTCCTTGACGGAGCTGCAGTCCTGGGTGAAGCGAAGACCGAGATGGAGCGCTTGGAGACTGGAATGTCTTCAGGTGCTCACATCCCTCGACCAATCGAGCAATGTGATCGGTGGAAACTCCACCTTGGCGTTCTATAGAGGATTAGTGGAGGGGAAGAGCGACGACATACTTGGAGAAACTCTAGGCGTCGACGAAAATCAACTAGCCAATCTCTTCGGAAGGACTTTCGGGCCGAGGTCTATGGACAACTTCCAGAAATCCCTGGCTTAACAGTCTACGGAAGAGCTTTGCCAGTTCGGGATAAACTCTAAAGGCATGGAGGTGCCGTCAGCCGGGAATGTCCGTGATGCGCGCAGGGCGACGAAACTGTCCTGCACGGACTCGTTCAGTATCCGAGCATTGCTGACTTGTGGGTTTATTTCGAACACCTGCTGTTACGTGTAGGACGGATCCGGCTATCAGCTGAGTCCATCGTGAGGATTGTCCCGCCCTCTTCCTTTAGCCGGGAAGGGCATCAGTTTTTATCTGTCAGGTGGCCATGGCGGAAGAGATAGTATGGTGGACACGTTTGAAAGGGCTGAAGACGAGCACTTACCTCTTCGGTGATGCCCTGATTAATTTTTTCAAATTTCATTTGAAAAAGGAAATCAGGGTAAAGAGGGAAGTGCTTTCTTCCCAGCATTTTGTTGAAAAATGGGTGAGAGAAGCAAGTATGGCCCGAGTGAATGGGCCTACTCTGAGTATGTGTCTGTAAATTAAATGTAGAAAACTGGGAGAGGGCTCTTGCCCTGGTGGTCAGGGTCACTGTGGCCTTTTAATGGGCTTTCTCCACAAATGTCGCTCCGAAGATCCCCCCCCTATTGGGGAATTTTTCATTGTTATTTTTTATTACATCCTCTGTTTTGTTTACACGCAAAAATGCCCATTTGTACCGTCCTGTATTGTCCTGCACTGTCATTAATGTCTAATTTATGTAAACCCTTGTGGTTAATAAAGAAAGCATTATTATTATTATTATTGGTCTAAGCGGTCGTATTTTGCTCGCTCACAGTAAGTCGCTTTATTTGCCTGTTTAAATTATTTGTTGTTAAATATTTCTTGTTGTGTAAGGGATATAAGCCCTTAGACTTTGCCCGTGAACGGGAAAGTATAATATTTGGGCCTTTTGACCCAAATATTTGAACTTTTTTTACATGTTAAAAAATTTACGAAAAAAAAAAACATGGCTGTGCCACGCATCCTGAGGATATGTCGGCTGTCGTGCGACAACAACGTGGAAGTTGAGAGGAGCGCTACAGCGAAATTAACACGCATTGATAACACATACACCACCACAAACAAGGTAAACAAAGACACCAATAATACCAATAAGAATTCTAAATTGAAAAAAAATGACAGTAACAGCGACAACGAAAATACAGATAACAAACAAAAAAATAACAAATACAACAATATCAACACCACTAACATGAAAACAAATAGCGACAACACCAACAGCAACAATACGAACTGCACCAAAAACAACGGTGGCAGCAAAGACAACAATGATAACAGCGACAGTGCTAACAACAACACCAACATGAACAACGTCAACAACACTCCCAACAAAAACAGACCACTTTCGCTGCGGCAACAGCAAAAAAGAGGCCATGCTTCAACATGGACCTCTCAAACAAAGATGAAAAGTTGGCCCAGGCATGGAAGCTCATCAAGCAAGAGCAAACCTGGGCCAACTTAACTGTCCCGGTAGAAGCTATTGGGGCAGTGGAGCGCAGAACGGTGCATTATAGATGCATCTCAGCACAAACCAAAAGGGCAACTTTAATCCCACAAGCAGATGTCGAAGTCGCGCTGAGGTGCATCAGAGAAGACACCGAATATATAGAGAGGGGCAGACAGTACGGCACCATTTCGGTGCTGTTCAAGTCAGAAGCCCTCGCTATGAAACACGCTATGACTCCTTGCAAAACCAGCAAGGTAATAATGTACCCCTCCCACATGGAACGGCCCGTCTCCGCATTCCCAGAATCCCACCAGGACTTGACATGTGGTGGCTTCTGGGATGTGTGATTGTGGAGGGGACGGATACAGTCCCTATAGAAGTGACCAGAACGGCCAGAGAGGACTGGTCCTGGGTTGACCTTAATATCCTTCTCCAGATCAGGCCCGAGAATGTGAAGACGCTCCCAGACCACATCCGCCTTCAGAATGGGACTGTCATTCACATTCTGAAGGCGGATGTGGTCTGGGATTGTCTTCACACTCTCGGGCCTGATCTGGAGAAGGCAAAAGGCCGCAGTGTTTTGTTTGTGGGGAAAAAACTCCAGGTGGATAAGAATTGGGACGAGGTGACGGGCAGGGTAGTCAGACTCACCCAGAAATGGGCTGGGATGAAGCTATCACTGAAAGGTCGGGCGGAGGTGGCGAACGCGTACATCGCGTCCGTAATCTACTACCGTCTGACTGTGGTCCCTTGCCCCCGTTCGCGCCTCGCCATCTTGGAGCATCCTCTCTTTAAATTCTTGCGGAGGGGTCAGGTTCAGCTGGTGAGGCGGTCCATCTGCTGCCAGCACCCTCTACGTGGAGGCCTGGGCATGCCGTGGCTAATGATGCGCAGACACGCGCTGAGGCTGCGGCATCTCCAGATATTCTGCCAAAACGGTGAACAGGTGTGGTCGCCGTTTGTCAGACGGGCCTTTCCGCAGCTCGTTTCTTTGACTGAGTTGCAGTACTGGGTCAAGAAGAGACCGAGACTGGGAGACTGGCATCTGGAATGTTGCCAGGCACTCACTGCCCTCTACCAGGTGGGCAATGCGGTCAGTGGAACTTCCACTCTCGAGTTCTATAGAGGATTAGTGGTGGGTAAGTGCGACGACGCACTCGGAGAGCTCTGGGATTCAACGAAGTCGAACTAACCAGTCTGTACCGGAGGACTTTCGAGCCGGGGACGATGGATAATTTCCAAAAATCCCTCGCTTGGCAGTGCTACC